>VXBU01019334.1:573609-766765 GCA_013400315.1 Bombycilla garrulus
GCCCGCTCCGGCTGCGGGGCGGCAGCCGCGCTCCCAGCGCCGGCAGAGGCGCGGGCGGGAGGCTCCCTGGCAGCCTCCCTGACCGCGTCCCCTCGCTGGATGGAGCCCGGGGCCGCCGGGGATGCGGTGCCCGCCGCGGGGGCTGGCGGAGCGGCTTGAGCCCCCCGCCCGGCGGAGGCGAGCATGTCCAGTGAGCGGCTTAACAAGACAGCGGTGAAGGATGCGCGGTTAAAAGACCTGTTGTTGGAAAGAGGTACCGGCAGGGACCGCGGGATGCGGCCCGGGGCACCGCACTGCCCGGCCCGCCCGGGAGCGCTCGCCGGCGGAGCTGCGGGGTCTGCGTGCGGGGGGAGGTTTGGAGTGATGGTCTGGTGTCATTGCTGATAGGGTTGTAAATTATGTCTCTCTTTTCGAGCTCTTCTGAGGAGGTGATTCGATTCAACGTGTAGTTAGTTGCCTTTTCCGTGTTGGGCGTTTACCCTGAAACGTTGTGTTTGGTTTTAGGGTTTTTTTTTTGCCTGGAGAATTTTTATTAGAGATGTTGTTTCTTGCGTGTAAAGAAACGGGTATATGTGAGTGTGACAGGCTCGGGGTAGTAAAACCAAAGCATTTATTTTCCTGAAGCTTTACCCGGTTTCTTTCCCCGGACATTTATAGGAGGAGATGCCTGTCTGAAAGGCGGTGGCCCTTCACGCCTGGCAGGTGTTGGGCAGGGGACGTGGTGGGGGCCGGGGTGACCCAGTGCCTGTCAGCAGCCGCTAGGAGCTATTTAAATGGCCCTGATCGGTGCCAGCAAATACAGACTGCCACTGCAGTCTGCCTTTGCTTTTTACTGCTGATAACCTAATGAGCAGCAGGAATGTCACTCAGGAGGAAGAAGAGATTTTAAATTATCTTTCTTTTCCCCATTGGGGAAATCCTCTTGAACATCAGTAAGGTGTTTTGTTGCAGTTTGGTGTTTACCATGTTAACTGGACTTGGGAAATCCCATGTGTTCACAGCTGTGTGCTGTGGTTTTGTTTTTTTTTCTTTATTGTACGGCCATGTTTTAAAAAAACTTTTTCAAGTGATTCCCTCCCACTGGAAATGCTCAGAGACCAAATCACTCATCTCTAAGGGAGAGGTACTGTCCCTTGCCACTGAAATGCCGGGGTCTCGATAAATTTAGAAGACTCTGCCCTTGGCAGTTAGAGAAGTAACATGTCGTTCTAGTGATCTGTGCATTCTAGGAAAGCCTGAATCAACATTGCTTGTTTTGCATGTTGCCCTTTAGCAGCAGTCTCTCAATTTCCAGTCTAAAGTGTAACATGGACCCAAAAAAGGTTTGGATAAAATAGTCACAGAACGTGTATTGCAGAAGTTGTCAACTGTGTAAAGTCTGTGTTCTGTGTTTCTGAGCCAAGAGAAACTGACTTTTAACTTAACTGTGGTTTGGGTGGGTTTATTTTTTAATTAATTCTGTTCTTCCGGCTTTTTGATCTTTTGGTGCTGGCATTATTAGCTTCCAGTGACGCAAGAAAGGGGAAAAGAGATCCGCTGCCCTGTGTGTGGGGTTGATAGCAAAAGCAGAACACAAAACACTGACTAACCAAATTCTTTGAAAATGTTGATGGTCTTAATGGTGAGTGGAAAGTACTTAAGAGCAAAGAGTGGTAAAGTGGTAGACATATTTTTGCCCTTTACTCTTTCCTTAGTCTAGAGGAGGCTTAATTACTCTTCAGGAGATGATTGTAGACCCTCAGCACTTTGATGGTGTGGCTGTGCTTGCCGGTACCTTGTGACAGACCTGGTCAGTCCAGACACCTGGACCTTGGCACCACATCCCCCCAGACACCAGCACACTTGCAGCTCCTGTAGTCTGATTTGTTTGCAAGAGATCTGAGAATAATGAAACAGCCTAGGATCTCCTTTAGGTCCACTGCAGGTCCATCTTGGATTTTATGTCTGAGTGGCATTTTTCTAGCTCAGCTTCACAGTTGTGTTGTGTCTGCACAAGTGTTCTGCTGTCACACAGAAATCTGAGGATTGCTGCAAATTAGAGATGGGGAGGAAGGGCGATTGTTTTCTGGTATTTTTTTTCTGTCCTTCCGTTTTCATATATCATCTCTCTTTCCTTTTAAAACAAATTTAATATCAGTTCCTCAAAGTTCATGTATTTGCATCCAAAAAGTAGTGCCCTTTTTGGAACGTACTGAAACTGACCAACTTGAGCTGCTTCTTTGCTTTTTCTATCAGCCTAGCAACCAAAGACCTCCGCTCATTAACTGGAGTTGTCTTTCAAGATGAGAGCATCCCCTGTGAGCAATGCAGTTTCCATAGAAATATCATCAACTCAGTAACTCCAAAGGGCAATTTTTCCCCTTATGTTGCTCATCCTTGCTCCAGCATAGCCAAAAGGGTGCAAGAGTGACTCATTTCTAAGTATACTTAATATTTGTGCTATAGGCAGGGCTTCAGATAAGATGATGAGTTCTGACGGAGTTCATAGTAATTGTATCTCTTGCAACAACCAAGGCCCTGGTTTCATTTTTAACCGTGGAACATATCTTGTTTTGGAGTACCAGAGCTCTTTTTAGATTTTTACCTGACTGGGAAAGTCCTAGAAAAGTTAGCATTACGCTAGTTGGAGAGAAGGTAATAATTGGAAAAGACGGTGCACGTAGGTTCAATAGGCTTAAAGTTTCCCACTCTAGTTAAATAGCTTGCATGCTATTTACTTGATAAAAAAAAAGAAGGGTAGTGTGCTAGATAAAGTGTCCTGATTCCTCCCAGGCTTTGAAGCTTATGGAGCCCTCTGGCCTCTATTGGTATTATGGGTGGCTGTTAAAATAGAGTGGGGTTTGTGTGTATGTGCTTTCTTTATTTTTTTTTTTTTTGATTGAGTGATGAAATGATTCAGTGAAATAATTTTGTCCAAAAGCCTCATTTGTGGTGTTGATGTTGAAGAGTTTATTACCTGTGGAGGCTGCAGAGAAGGATCACGGTGAAGCTTCTTAGTTTTGACCTACGGACACTCATGCTGATCAGTTTGCTCTGGCAAAAATGAAATAATTTTCATACCTTGTAGAACAGTTTTCTTCACGAGACTTTGCAGACTGGACAGCAATAGTATCTCAAGCCAGATCAACCTCAGAGAAACATTGAGGATCTTTTCAGGTTGTTGCTTTGACGGTTAACCTTTTGTGTATTGATGACACGTTTTCTTCTTTTTTTCTTTGTTTTAGCTGAACTGGAGTTTGTTCAAATCATCATTATAATCGTGGTTATAACTGTTATGGTGGTAGTGATCATCTGCTTGTTGAACCATTACAAACTCTCTACACGCTCCTTTATCAACCGACAGAGCCAAAGCAGAAGAAGGGAGGAAACTCTGCAGACGGTGAGTGTGAGCCCCTTGCACCAAACTCCTTTTCCTTGTGCTCTGTGGGCCTGCAGCAAAGCATCCCAAAGAGCTCTGGTACAGGCAACTGCTGGGAAAACTTCTGATACTCCTCTTAATGCTCCCTATAGTTAGTTTTTTTTTTTTTTTTTTTTTTTTTTTTTTTCAAACAAATTTGGAACACAAATTTAAGGTACACTGTCTTTGATTATTTTTAGACCCTGCTGTGTTTTATGTAGCCTGTGTTCATTTTGCATTTGGAGGCTTAGATGTGACATTGTGTTTGCTGCTGCTGTTGTAGTTTGAGAGGGGAGTGTGAAAGGGGAATAAATGGGGATTACCTGGTGTGCAAAGATTTGAAATACATGTTGTTATGACTTTCCATATATTGTCTGATGCCCTGGAGTTTTATTGCTGTTACTGTTTCTTGAAGCTGCCATGGCTGTTTGCTGATTCAAAACCACTGTCCCAGTAAGGGCCCAGGAAAATTTAATATTTGTTTCACTAAAGCAGCAAGAAGAGACTAGAAAAATGATCTTTCCAAGGACCCACAATGCTTAAGATGTGTTGTTACAGAGGCTTAAGATGGAATCTCAGTCAGTACTTGTTAAGGCTGTACTTAGCCAACCTAAGAGTAAACAAGCACCTAATTTGCCTTGTGAGACAGAAGTTTGTTGGGTGGGATTGCTCTGCTCCCTTGTGAGGATTAACCACAGTGTGTTCCTGACCTTGGGGTACCCCCACAAGCCATGCAGTGTCCTGTGTTGTTGCAGGGAGGTCCTTTCTTCTGATGTGCTTTTCCCAGAGTGGTGCCCTTGGCCTCTTTGCTGGCAGTGATGGCCAAGGGGCCATTTTTGAAGTCACCTATTGATGTATTGAATTCCTGGTAGCAGTGTTGAATTCACAGCTTCATTTTGCTGTCAAAAAAGTTGGATTGTAACTGAGAGATGTGATCTCATAATGGTTTACGCCAGTTTTGACTTCACAGTCTCACCTTTTTATCCATTCCGGTCTTATGTTTCTTCCCTCTTTGTGCTCCTTAGGGAGCTGCCAAGGTCATGGTGAGAGGCCTCTGGGGACTGCTCTGTCTGAACACTAATTGCTAGCTCTTTGCCTTTGCTTTTTTTTTTTTTTTTTTTTTTTTCCTACAGTTAGATTTCAGCAGGGGAGGCAGCACTGACAGGGAAGGAGGCAGAGATGCCACAGTGGCTGCTGTGGAGCTGCCTCCCCAGCAATCCTGGCAATTGGCAGCTCCTTCCTGAAAGTCAGCTGTACAATGTGGCAAGGCAGGGTTCCCAAAGCTCTCTTAGTACATCACCTGTGCCATTTTGCTGGGGTGAATGACTCTTTCCTTGGAGGCTGCAGGGGGAGGAAAGGAGCTGCCTCCTCAAGGAGCGGCTGCCTCATTGCCTGGTACTTCAGTAGGGTATGAATGCTTAGCTCTAATTTGGTTACAGATGAAACTGGAACTTGTCAAACCTTAACCTCGTGGACTTGAGGACTGGAAAAATTGACTAGATTAATTTGAATGTTGCTTTGAAATGGACGCTGTAATTCAAGAACCACAATTCTGTCTGAAAAATGTTAGCTGTAATTGCTACAGATGTCCGAAATGAAATAGTTTGAGATAAATGAAATGCATTTTCATCTTCACAAATCTTTTAAACTGTAGTAAGCTGTCAAATGCATGAAATAACCCATTATTTCCTTTGTATGGTTCATTACTATTGTCTGTTATCAGAGGCAGTGGCTTTTTTTTTTTTCTCTTGGACACAAGGGAGAAAAACCTCACCTTCTTGTGGAGAAGAACATGCAGTTTGGCAGCAGGGACTTGGGAGCTGCTTTAGTACCCAGAACTGATCTTAAATCATTTTTAAAACACTGACTCAGTTTCAGTTTGATGTCACCATTATAAGTAACGATAATCACAGCCAAGTGAGCACTTCATGGGAATTGAAGAGAGGATGGCAAGAACCAGTTACTAATTCTTCTGAAAGCCTTTGGTATAAGTTTGTCATCCCATTACTCATCTGAATTTCTGATAAGCTGCAGCTCTTCTTAGAAGAAGGTCATACTTGTGGGGAATGGGGATTTAGAGGTCTGTGAGTTCAGATGGCGAAAACTTTGAATTTTCCTTTGTCTCAGGTGTTAGAAGGAAATTCTGGTAGAAACTGGCTGTGCAGTGCAAACCTTAAAAGCAATGTGCAGTGAATGAGGGTCAGAAAACTAAAGTAAGTGCTCTGTGGTGTAAAAACTGCAAATGACCAGTCTGTTCTCACTGTCCACAGTGGAGTGACTTGCACCAGATAATGGACAGTGTGAATGGTGAGATGCAGGTTATACACTTCTAAAATTAAATTTTTTGTACCAGGCAGGCCTTGTTCTGCATGCACATGCTATCCAAACGGATTTTCTTGCTAAGGAATATTTTGAATGGTATATGGACTCTGAAAACAGATGTAAATGTTTAACCACTAATGTCTGAAGAAAATATTTTTGTGACTTAAGTCTTTTTTTGTAGAGAAATAGTGAATAGAAATATAGGAAATTCAGACATGTTTCTTGAAAGAAAATGGTAAAGCAAATTATTTGACTGTTGGCTAGTTCTGTAGTGAACTCTGAAGTGAACACCCTTTCATGTAACTGATGTAGCAGAGGTGTATCAAAATGTAGAATCCAGCCTCTCCTGTTCAGATGGGGCTTTTTTGGGGTTTTTTCGTCCTTTTGTTACCTTCAGTTTTCTTTTTCTCTAAGCCCGTCCTGTTTCTATATAATCATGCCTTCCATCAGTTAAGTGGTGGCGAACTGCACAGGTTTCTGGCCTCATAAAGACCACCTATTGAACAAGTGATCTCTCTTATTCTGGTTCTTCTAGAGAGTGAAATAGGAATGATCAGGTAAATTATCTGCTGCCTTTATTACCAGCCTCACACTTGTAAAACTCATGGGTTAGGCATCAGAAATAATGAAATAAAAGATGTTAGTGGATTTCTTTTTCTGGTTGAACTTCTTCTTGGTTATACAAGCAAACAAACAAACCCCAAACAAACACTGTCAAATAAAACAAAAATAAGAGGATGATAATGAGAATTTCAACTTCCAGGCCAAGTCAGAAGTTAGAATATTAAAAAGATGAAATAACTACAGTCACAAGTGTTAACATTTGAAGTAATGTTTGAAGGGCAGAAAAAGGACCAGTTGTAGAAAAGGAAGGCTGCTCTTTGGCAAGTGTACACTAATGTCGCCTGTTCTGTAAATACACTTTTCTGTGGGACCACCAGTTCATCTTTATCTTTTTTCTTCAATGTTTCTTTTCTTTTCTTTTGGAGTATAATTTTCCAATCTTTCCCCTAATCTTTGGTATATTATTACCTTGGTTATTGGGCCAAGGCCTTAAGCAGATCACAGCCAAGAGCAGGACAAACACTGGGTGCTCAGGAGCAGTGGGTGCTTCTGCTGCAGTGCTGAGGATGCTGCGTGCCCTCTCCTAGGGAGGCTATTAAACATTTCAACCCTGTTTTAACATTAGCAGAAATAAGAGTTTTGGGGTCATAATCATGAGAGGTGGAACCATGAGTGATAACCATGTTGGCATGAGCAGTAGCCTGGAGTGAGCCTGGAAGGTGCTGAACAGTGTCTGTATCACAATGGATAAAATATTGAAGATTTTCTGCTGCTGGCTTATCTGTCAGCAGTGTTGGGCTTCACAGCTGGGAGCAAGCTGAGGGTTGCAGAGCACCTGAGAGGGGTGCAAAAGCCGTAGGGTGTGGAGTACACCAGGAGCATGCCCGGGGGCTGCTTTACTTAGAAACGTCAGAACAACTTGTGTGGGAGCAACTGATGCTGCTGGCAGTGCTGGGGGATTTTGGGGCAGAGCCATGTGGCAACCTTGGAAAGGCACACCTGTGCATGGGGTATGTGTGCCTGATATCCAGGGGGAGATAGATCAGTGTTGCTGGCTGTGCCTTTGTTGACCTTGTATCGGGAGGGCACTATTGCTGGTAACCAAAAGCATCCTGCTGGAATGTAGGTAGCTGTAGCTGAGCTGCTGCTGTGGCACTCTGCTGTTTGCTGGGACAAAACAAAGATAAATCTTGCTTCCCAATGATTAACTCTTAATGTCATCACCAGTTATTTCTACGGGGGCATCATTGAGAGGAAGGAGATTAATTGACTTACTGAGAGGTACTTAATGAGCTTCTGATGTTCCTAATTTCATTCCTTTTCCCTATCCTGGTGTCTTTGCATTGTCTTCTTTTATAAAGTAGATGTTGAATGAGTGCTGAAGACTTGGAGTGCCCCAGGCCTACTCCTGGCAGCAAATCTCTGCATCCATCACACAAGATGCTCACCCTGACCAGCCCCTGCCTCCCAGCACCGAGGGCAGCATTGCTGCTCAGGCTAGTCAGCTTGCATTAGAACCTGCCTTGGGAATGCCAGTCTTGGATGATGCCAAGCTCCAGGAGCACAGCTGTAAAAATACTCCCCTCTGCCCCGTACCAGCTATTGCAGAATAAAAGGGGAACGTCAGCAGGGTGACAGAAAATACTCAATAATATTGACAGCTCAGAGATCTGTCAGTAATTTCAAATGTTAGTCTTTCCTGCTGGTCTTCTAAATTATTTCCTACTAGCATTGGCATTATTCTGTCTGTTCCCTGCTGGTGTCCCTGGGCTACTCATTCTCATTTTCTTACTGACATATGCAAAAGAAAGAAAATCCCACTGGGAACAAGAACCCAGTCTACAGCCAGGAGAGAGTGTGAGTGCTGTAGACCACCCTGCTTTGCCAAATCTTTTTGTTTGCGCCAGTCATCATTTGGCAAAGGCTGCATGTGCACTGTGTTCTCCTGCTGTCTCCTTGAGGGACATGGGCTTGCCTCTCCTCAGGGAGTGCTGCCAAGAGGGACAGCAAGCACTGCTGCTGCTCTTTGTAGTCTCCCACAGTAAAGTCATTATATGTTTAATAAGGGCAGGATTGTCCAGGAAATCTGCAGGTAGGACTAGAAGCGAGGAGTGCTGGCTTTGGGTGGCAGCTGACTCAGTGTGTCACCTTGGGCAACTTGCTTCATCTCCAAAAAAGGAGGAAGGATGATGGTACTTACTCCCTTCAGTTGAATGAAATGAAGATTACTTAAAGTGATGAAGTGCTGTGAAGTTGGGGAAATAAAAGTTTTAAAGCATTAAGTAACAGGAATAATTGCAGTAAGTGTCGGGAGGCAGATTACGTGTGAGAGATTTGGCACTCTCTGTAATTCTCTAGTACGTCTCCTTGGTGCCGTGCTCTGCTCTGTTAGACAGCGTCACCTCTCCTGCCCTTGAGCAATAGCTTTTAAAGCAACGAGCCATCCTGCTGGAATACTCCTCACTCTGATGGGGACAGCACAATAGTTTGTTTGGCTTGTGTTTGTTGCCACCTTCAAAGCTGTAGTGGTCTGTATCACCCAGGAAGATACCGGGAGGAATGAGCCCCTGTGCCTTCCTGGAATGTTTTCAGCAAGCTGCTGCTTTAACGTGGTGTAATGTACCACCTAGGGCCAAAATCAGAAACTGCACTGCTATCTGGAACATTTCACTTGTGAAAGAAGTGTGTGTATATTTGTGTGTGTACGTTTTTGTATAAAAATAAAATAAAAATTAGAGTTAAGTGGAAAAGAGGGACCTTCTTAATAATTGCGATGCATTTTAGAAAGTGAAAACCTGACTTTTGTTTCTCAGAAAACATCATTTCAGACAGAGTTCTATTTCGCGGAAACTTAATAGTGGAGAAAGCCTGTAAATCTCCTTAACAGTCAGCAAAAAAAGAAAAGTTTGGATTATATGGGATTGTCACGGTTTAACCTCAGCTGGCAACTAAGCACCTCACAGCCACTTGCTCCCAGCAGTCTAGGGGAGAGAATCAGGAGGGTAAAAGTGAGAACTTGTAGGCTGAGACCAAGACAGTTTAACAGGGAAAGCAAAATGAGGAATTCATTCACCACCTCGCAGGGACAGGCACACGTCCATCCCTTTCCAGGGCATTGGTGCTCCATGGTGTGTAGCAGTGACTTGCAAAGACAAATGCTCTTGCTCCCAAAGTCCCCCTTTCCTTCTTCCCTGGCTCTACATACTGATCATGATGCCATGTGGTCTGTAATGTCCCTTTGGTCAGAGGGGTCAGCTGTCCTGGCTGTGTCCCCCCCCAAGCTCCTCGTGCACCCCCAGCCTCCTCACTGCTGGGGTGAGGTGAGGAGCAGAAAAGGCCCTGACTCTGTGTAAACACCATTCAGCAACAATGAAAATATCCCTGGGTTATCAACACTGTTTTCCTAACAAATCCAAAACATTGCCCCATACTTGTTACTGTGAAGAGAAAATTAAATCTATCCCACATATAACGATCACAGGGATCCTTTTGCTTTACTACATTTTGAGGAAAACTTTTTGCTGAGTGTAAATTTTTTTACCTATAATTTCTCCTGAGTTAAAAATCATTCTTCTGGTAGATGTCTGTGCTGCTGGCTGTTGATGGGCTGGTGCTCAGCTGAAGCAGTTGGATGACAGTGTGTGCTCCAGTTTAAAAATGTCCACAAAAAGTCATCTTCTTACACTGTTTAATTCTAGAGCCTCTAAAGCTTTGAAAAATATGAAATAGCAAATTATCCTAGGCTTATGGAGTCTCCTAAGCTCTAAATATTGAGTTAAATAATCATCACCATGAGACAATTAAGTAATCACTCAGCTGGATTTATTAAGTGATGCTGCTCTTTCAAAACCTAATCACAAAGTTAATTTCTGTAAATTGCAGTGAAACCCAAAAATGACAATGGTCAGCAAAAGACACAGGTGGGGTCCCTAAGATTTTTTTTCTTGCTTGGTGTTGTTGGTAGGTGCTTGGATTTTCATTCCAAAGCCTAGCAGTGTTAAAAATGAATACCCTATAGCGAATGAATGCATGAGCTTTCTCTCCCTGTAACTTTTAAGTGTTGAAGCTCATGCCTGAGGTCTCTTGGACAAGGAGCAAGTTGAGGTGGCCTAGCTATTGACAGTCTATAAGAAGCAGGTAAATGAGGTACTGCTCTCATCAAAATATGAGTAAATTGCATTTGCTCAGGTTTAGCCTTGTTTGCACATACCTGATAACTACTTGTACAAATCCCTAATATAAATACAAATGCTGTCAGCTCTTACCTGATTTTCACTGATAGGAGCACAGGGGAAGCATTTTAGCTTTCAGAGGAAGGTCTGTAAGCACAGGGACAAGCAGAGAGCAAGAACTCACACTTTCTCTCTGTATAAGTCACCTTGGATTGGTCAGGGTGGTCCCAGCGCTTTATTTCCTAAATCCATGTCTCAGGGTGGAGGGGTGTAGTCATGGGGATATTTTTATTTTTCTTCTGTAAAACTTCCTTCCTATCTCCATCTCTTACCATCACTCCAAGATCAATGGAGTTGGTGGGCACCAACTCTAGTGTTAGATGGTATCTCCCCAATCCAGGGAAGGGGAAATTTCCCTTAAATAAAGACTTGAGTAAGGTAGGTAGGAAGTCTCCTGTGGTAGATGCAGTGATTTCAGGAGGGCAGAAATTCTGTGTTGGATCAGTTAGTCTGGCCTTGGTGAGGCGAGAATTCTGTGCTGAGGTTGGTCTGCATGTGTGTGAGCCTGGTATTTTCCAAGTGTGGGCATGCTGAGCACGTGTTACCCAGCCATCTGCTTGGGGAGCTCTTCTGGCTCCTGGGATAGAGGTCTTGCTGGGGGTTTGGCTGCTGCCAAATTATTTATTCAGTCTGCTGCTCTCTCTTGGGGGGAAACCTTAGGGAAGGGAGGAGCTGTGGTGAACTGTAGGGCATAATGCCACAGGAAGGATATTGTTGCATATTCTTGCCTCCTAAGGGTCTCACAACCTCAGAGTTCAACTGCATCCCAAGCTGTTTACCTTCTCGAGTAGTTATCCCAGGGTGGGGAGAGCTTTGGGCTCCTTTGGTCTCATCTTGGTGTGACTATCCCAGTGCCCTGGTTACACTCTGTGGGATCCCTGTAGCAGCTGCAGTGCCTCCAGGCAGGGCCTTTGACTGTTCTGGGATTCAGGCATCAGCAGTAGAAGTAGCAGGCAACTCCTCTCTTCTAACTAGTTATTTCTGTTAGGCATGGCTGGGAGTCTTGGCTCAGTGAGCAGGTCCTGTTCCATTTCCATGCAAGGAGTTTTTCTCCATATGCTGCACTATCTTTCAGCTCATCTTACCCTCTTGCTGTTGGGGAGATGGGCCCTAGGATGGAAGTAGTTTCCAGGTCCTCATCAGCAACTCCTTTTCATAAGAGAGTTTAAGTAATATGAGTGGTGGAGGTAGATTTTATTTCTTTCTGGCTTTGCTTGTTGGTTTTGTCTTTTTTTTCTCTCTTCTGAGCCTGTAACTCAGGAGCAGTTAATTGAGAACTTTAGCTTTGACTAATATGTTTTACAACCAGTTGCAATGGGTTTTGGAGCCTGTGGGGTCAACTGCTGATAACCTGATTGCCTTTAATTTTGCAAAAATGGCCTCAGATATTTTAAAATGAGGGCACCTGGGTGCTGAAGGAATGGAAAGGAATGTGTGTACAAGTATGTATACACATCTATGTGTGTAGTTCCACAGTTACAATTTCAACTGACAGAACCTTATCTAGGCACTGAAATAAATGAATCTGCGTAAGATTTGTCTTTGATTTCTTTGCAAAGGGGAATACTTGGGGAAGTTGTAAATTGCGATTGTCAGCCTCTCTCTATGTTTGCTCTCTAAAGGTACAGAAAAGAAGTGTACCAGCTTTGCTATTCAGAGCATTTCCTTCAGCAGCTGAATCCTGTGGGAGAGTCCTCTTAGAGCAGCTTTCCTCTGCGGTGGACTCTCCTGACAAGATCACAGACGGCTTTTGGTCTCTGAGTGTCATGATGAGCATCTAGTTGGGTCTATTTTTGCATCTGAAATATGTTGAAAGATGCTGTGGTGCGAAGAAGCAGTACAGTAAGATTTGGAAGCAGTCTATACATGGTAATGCTTTTGGGGACAGTACACATTTTCCTTCCAGTTCCTGAAATTTCTTATGTCTGTAAAACTTGAATTAGCATCAAGAAAATAGTCATGACTATACAATATTTTGATTTTCTCTTTGTGCACCAAGATTGAACTTCTGTGCTTTATAGCTGCTCTGATATTTCATTTTGAGATTCAAAAATTTCCAATAAAATAAATTAATTGCGGGAGTTACTGCTACTGTGAACAATTAATTGAGAAGAAAAATAACGATACACCTTAAGCTATTTTCCCTTATTGTCATACTGTTCTTCACCCTTTTATTCTACCCTGAGTGCTGCTACGATGTCAGAACAGCATTTCAAGGCATGAGAAAGAAAATATTTTAACCTGAGAAGGTGATTGGAGAAGTGGCTGAAAAAGTGTCTGAAACCTCAGCTGCTTTAACCACTGTTTATGGTGGGAATTGGGCAATTGACAGTTTTGACCAGATTATCCCTGGGTTTAGAATGTCTGTCACTCCACTGAGATTACAGACGCCAGGTTTTGTTGTGAACTGTTTTGTCTGTGATGTGTAATCGGCATCCTGGCTGGCAGGCCTTTGTCAGACCTGCCACCCTTGCTGGTTTGGGAGGTGACCTGCTCAGCACACGGGTGCTGAGGTGTCTCCTGTCATCTCCACGCATTGCCACACTCTCTCAGCCACCGCCAGCTTGCTGCATCCTTATGGCCTGTGGGGCTGGGTGCTGTGGGTGACATCTTGGCACTTGCAAAATGGACCAAGCTTGACTTGCTTGGGAGCAGAGCTGCTTTTTGCCCATGTTTTGGAAAGAAAGGGGTGGGATGTTGCTTGTTGAGCTCCTGGAGAGAGCCAGTCCTTAGAAGATGACTGCTGGTAAGAGCTGTGATAGAGAGGCAGAATGGTGATGTGATCTATTAATTTTTCTTTTTTTTTTTTTTGTTTTCTTCCACATTTCAGGAGGGGTGCTTGTGGCCTTCAGAAAGCTCGGTTTCACGCCAGGGTGCTTCAGAGGTATTGACAGATTTCTGACTATCTTCACCAAGTGTTTTTTTTTCCCGTAATGTATATTTGGTTCCTTTTAAAAATATGGATTTCTTTTTTGTAAAGAAAGCCTTGTCAGTGTAGTTCACACTGTCATCTAAGCCTTCCTTAACATGCATTTCATAAACTCTTGATACCTTTCCGTAAAAGAATGAAATTCTGCCTACCTGACAACTCATCTCCATCAGCAACTCCCCGTGTCATAGTAGGCTTTCACAAGTGGTTGGAGGTGTGTCTCTTTCCTGCAGTGGCTCAGTAATTTGAGTATTCATTGGAAGCTGGGAGACCTGTTCCTCTTGTCTCTGAACTTTTCTTGGATTTACAACACATATCCTATCACCAGCATCTCCCATCTTCCAGCTAGCACAGATCCCTTGTCTGTGTAATAATTTGTGGGTGTATTACTCTGAGGGGTCCAGCTGTCCTGTGACAAGCAGCAAAACCTCCTGGTGGTTGGCCCTGCATCTGTGAAGGCTGGAGGTTGAAGACCCTGCAGGGATCAAAAAAAGAGAAGAGCAGTTTGATAGGCCTAGATCTGAGAAGCTGCTGTGTCTGTCCAGATTGGGGATGGACCAAGTGAGGAGCAATAGCACCTCACAGAGTATCTTGAATGCTTCCTTTTGTAAAACCTGACCCTCTCCAGGGTTAATATACCAGGGACTAATTTTCCATCATAATGCAGAAGCTTTGTAGGTTCTCCCCAGAGGCTGAGTTCTGGCTGAGTACTGAAGGGAGAGGAGGACACTTGATGCACTCTGATGGTGAAGACGTGAGATATGCCGGGCCTTTACAAATTGTACTGAAATGACCATCTGAATTCTTTGCGTATTCTGAATAGGAGGGAGAAGCTCAGAATAGAGCTGAAATTCAGTATTGGGACGTTGTTGTAGAACTAGGTGATTATTGAGACTAGAGAGAATTCATTTCCTGGTTTCAGAAACACAATAATTTGTTTTTGCTCAGAATGTTGTAATGTCAGAAGGAGCTGTGTGGGGTCTTGGGCTTCCTTCGTGCAGCTGTTCTCAGGTGTGCTGGATCCTTCCTGCACCTCCTGCTTCTTCACCTGCACGTGTGTGGCCACACGTGTGCACGGTACCTGCTGGGTTTGACCTCTAAGTGGCAAAAAGAAGCGTTGTGCGTTGTATCAGTTCGTTGCAAAGGCGGGAGCAGGCTCAGCGCTTTGCGCAGACGTGGAGTCACGCGTGTCTCTCTTCCCTTTCAGATCATGTACGCCCCAAGGTCCCGGGACAGGTTCACCACCCCGTCTTTCATGCAGCGGGACCGGTTCAGTCGCTTCCAGCCCACTTACCCTTACATGCAGCATGAGATTGACCTTCCTCCCACCATCTCCCTCTCAGACGGCGAGGAGCCCCCGCCGTACCAGGGCCCCTGCACCCTGCAGCTCCGGGACCCCGAGCAGCAGATGGAGCTCAACCGGGAATCCGTCAGGGCGCCGCCCAACCGAACCATTTTTGATAGCGACTTGATAGACATCTCCATGTACAACGGGGGTCCCTGCCCACCCAGCAGCAATTCGGGCATAAGTGCAACCAACTATAGCAGTAATGGAAGGATGGAGGGACCGCCCCCAACGTACAGCGAGGTCATGGGGCATTATCCGGGCTCCTCTTTTTTCCATCACCAGCACAGCAACATGCCTCCTTCCTCGCAGAGGGGGAGCAGACTTCAGTTTCAGCAGAACAATTCAGAGAGCACAATAGTCCCCAGCAAAGGCCAGGACCGGAAACCAGGGAACCTGGTCTAAGTTACCCGCCCAGATGCGTTTGGACTGAAGACGGGAGAGCCAAGCAGGACGGTGGAGGAAGAACCCCCGTGCTCCGGTGCACAGTGTTGTTACGTTTCACGTGGTACAACTGAGTAAAACCAAACGTGCAAACCAGTTCTTTGTTTCTGATTCCTTTCAGGGGAATTGCATGCAAAGCAGATTGAAAGAAATACAAACTTCCATTCGGTTTGTCTACGAGCAGTGTTTCGGGGGAGGGGGGGGATATATTATTTTTTTTTAATAAACTATTTCAATTATTTAATTCTAAAAGTTATCTTAGCACAGAAATGAGGCTTGTACAGCCTGTTTTATACTCACTGAATGGCAGAAGGAAGAAGGTGGTTTTGCTAGATAAATGGGGGAGGAATTGGCCAGTTTGCTTTTTTTTTCTCCCAGGGTGTGATTTTTTTTTTTTTTTAATATGAAACAAAATTCCTGTTCTGTGTGCCAAGGTATAAAGCTGAGAACTTAGATGAATGCAAGGAGTTAATTTGTGTTGTGATTAAATGTGTTTTAAAAAGTTGCACTATCTGACTGTTTTAAAAAAAATATATATGAGGGAACTGTTTTATGTGAAGTTCTTCTATATGTTGTTGTTTCACCTGTGGAATAATGATAGAACCCTAGAAGTAATCTGGAGGAGTTTGCCCCCTCCCCCTGGGTTTGCTAGAACATGGGGACAGGACTTAGCTTAACATTTCTTGACTTCTACAGTTCGAAAAATACAGGGACACTTGTCTTTGCAATAATTTGCTTTCAAATAACAGTGTATCGATGAAGTGTCTTGGAGACTTTTGGATGGAGGAAGGCAAATATGAAATCCCAGCATTTTCCATCACTTAAGGTTTAGCTGTTTTGCAGTGCAGATTATTTCTTTCATAAATGGCAAAACTAAAATTCCCAGATGTGTTGATTTGTATTGATTCTAAGTGCTGCCATTCTTTTCCTTTTCATAATGCAGTATCACCAGTACTTACCGTTCTAGAGATTTTTGTCCTCACTGTAGCCTGAAATGTATTTAGTCACATATCATGACATTATGCAATAAATTGTTTGAAAATGCAGGGTGGGGTTCTTTTCCCCTGCAGCGCTGTTCAAGTACGTGAGGCTGTTGTGGTTTTCGCTCTCCATTTCATGCTTTCAGATGCTGAAGTTCAGTCCTGGAGGTCTGTCCTGTTGAAGTGAAGGGGGCCCTTGTGGCTAAAGTGATGTTTCTGCAGCAGTACCAAGAGCGCTCGTGGCAGGGACCCCTGGCAGGGACCTGGGAGCACCAGGAGTTCTCCCTGCAAACCGCTTTGCTCTGGGCCCTGTTGCGGAAACCCTTCTGGGTGCGTGATGTCTGTGTGACGCCAGGAGGACTGTGCTCATGGGTGAAGGTGACTCACGTGTTAACCAAGTGTCTGTAAGCCCTGGTTTTTGCTATATTGGCCTGGAGAGTAGTTGGGAAGTGTTACCTGCCTGTGTTGTGGCACGTGGGGTGTTTCTTCACTGACCGTTCCAGTGTGGAAGCACACGTGGCGCCGGAACTCGGTTGACAAAAGGTGATAGTGGCATCACAAGCACATGAAAAAGCACAAATTGCACTTAAAATGCATTTTGGAAATGGACTTAAAAGTAAGAATCTTTAGAGTCTTAGCTTGAATAGTTTCTAATATATAGGTGTATGAGTGTGTCATTGGACCTCTTCACTTTAAGATCTTTCACTTTTTTCTATTTTCCTTGTGCTTGGTTGCGGGCAGCAGCCGCTGAGTGCCCCAAGGGCACCGATGCCCTGGTCCCATGGCTGGAGGCTGGATTTCTGCAGGACTTCTGTACATGGGAGGCTCTGATAACTGAAGTGCATCTTTGATCTATGCAGAGTTTTAGTGCCAAAACAGTGTGTGTGTGTCTGCATGAGTGAGTGTCTTTTGGGCCTCAGTGTAGATTTGTTTTCTTCATAAGGTAATTTGATTTTATTCTAGTTTAGAAAACATTTGTATAACTGTTAGTCTGAATACACAGCCCCATTTGTCTCTGTAATTGTTATTTTGGTCTGAGTCATGCTGGTAATGCAGAGTAGAGCTGCCTTTTATCGTACTTGTTAATTGAAGGGAGAGAGAGAGATTGTATGGTGGGATTCACTTATTTTTTTTTCCTCTCAGACCAGCAGGACAGGTGTTTAGAAGATGACTTAGGTGGCTTTCAGTCAGCTGGGGCTCTCATCACTGTCTGGTTCCTGGGAATAAAAGCTGTGAAATTAGATTTTTGCAAACAACCTACAAATGTAATTCTTAGTTAAAAACAACAAAAAAACAAAACCCAACCAGAGGACAAAGCCAGCCAATGTTGTTTTTGGTCTTCAGTGAGTTTTGTCACTTGAGGAGTGAGCCTTTAAGCCAGAGAATGTGTGTGCCTACACAGATACTGTGCTGTTGCCTAAATAAGGATTGTTTAGCCAAGAAGCCTTCAGGTGAGAACAGCTGGAACTCAGTTGTCATGGCAGAGCACACCTGGACTGGGCCCTGGGCTTGGGCTGGTTGAAGACCAACATTCCCCATGTGCGGATCTCAGAAAAGTGAGCCTTGAAGTTGCCTTCAAAGTCACTCTTGGGAACGTACTTTATTTAAAAACAGCCCTTTGCCATCTTTTGCCTTCTGCATGCCAGTGGCTTTATGCACTTCCCATTAACATTCTCCAGTATGCTGTCTCTTAATTTTTCTTGGCTGAAAAATTTTTTCTGCATGGAAAATGTAGCCTTTTCCAGTTCTTTAGAAAAGATTTGTTTAAAGGTAACTTGGTATTTGCTGACCTAATAGTTGCATTTCCTCTTGCATCTTTGTCTTCTCGTCCTGGAATCATAGAACGAGCTGAGTTGCAAGGCACCCATCAGAATCATTAAGTCCAACTCCCAGCCCTGAGCAGAGCCATCCCCCAGAGTTGCACCACATGCCTGAGAGCACTGTCCAAATGCTTCTTGAACTCTGTCAGGCTTGGTGCTGTGATCACTTCCCTGGGGAGCCTGTTCCAGTGCCCAACAGCCTCTGGGGGAGGAATCTTTTCTTAATGCCCAACCTAAACTGCCCCTGGCACAGAGTGAGGAGACCAGTGCCTGCCCCTCCTCTTTTGAGGAAGCTGTAACTGCACAGAGGTCTCCCCTCAGTCTCCTCCAGGTGGCACAAACAAAGTAACCTCAGCCGCTCCTCATATGGCTTCCCCTCGGGACCCTTCATCATCCTCAGGGCCCTCCTTTGGACACACTCTGATGGCTTCATGTCATGCTCTGCTTTCCCAAATGCGATGTGCAGACAGCACCTCTCAGCTCTGGGAGTGTAGTGACTAATTTACTTGTTGTGGGTGAGCTTGCAGTCTTCTGTTTTGGGGCCTCTTTTAGCAGTAAATAGGCTATTTTCTGATGGATATTAATGCTCTCCAGTGGGAAGGCAGTCAACAGTGTAATACTGAAACATTTTTTCTGTTTTTTCTTCTGTTGACATGGTAGAGATTCTGCTCTTGATAACAGAGCAGAATGGTAAAAGAAATACCAGAATTAGATAGCGCTGTCAGTCTTCACAGGCTTAGAAATCAGTGAGCTCTGAAGATTGGTAAATCTACGAAGCGTTTATGGCAGACAAGCTTTGAAAACTTCCAGAACTGATAGACTGTATTCCAGAGACACTCAATGAAACTTTATATAAATAGTAAAAGATTTCTACAAACATTGTAGCATTAATTGTGTAGATTTTGCCTCCATACTGATGTTCTGGTTTATGTGTCTCATGCACAAACCCCACATAATATGTGTGTGGTGTTACCTATGTGATGGATCATATTTACCTGATTTCTGGTTGCATCTTCTGACTTTGCCCAGTAACTCATATTCCCAAAATTCAGTATAGCGATGTCCCTACTCTATAGATTTTCAGATTAAAAGATTGTTTTTTCTTTTAAATGCACCTTTATGAAATAAAGTTTTATGACCTCTGTCCTACTGCAAAGACTATTTTTTCCCTTACATGTTGTGGCATGGCTCTCTTCTTAGTGCTAAATATGCTCCGTCTTTGATGTTTTGTATGATCTTTCAGGACTAGAAAAGGCAGGGGGTATAGCAAAGGAAAAAAATGGTTTCTCTCCCAGTTTACCAGTGGAGCACTTGGCACTTAGCTCTAATTGTGTACCTACATCTAGCACAGTTGTGGTTGAGCTCCTCTCAGTGCTGGACAAGCAGACTGAGTGTGATGCTGCTTAAAAGATGTGAATGAGGGATAGGAAGAGGGGTACCCAGCCAACAGTGCAGTGTTCAGATCCCTTTCCTGGCATGTGTTGCACGTGCAGAATTCACAGGACTTTGCATAATAGGATGTTTTCATCAGGCAGGATCTAATTATGCTACTCCTGGTCTTGTCACTGATGAACTCTGCCTTAGGCCAGTCTTTGGCTGATGGGACTTTATTCCAGCATGATTTTCCCTTGGTAGTATAAGAGCTCCAGCCTACGCCCCATGTACAAATTCCTGATGGCTGGTGAGGAAGATGTTTGCGTTCCTGCTCTCATGGAATCTGCAGAAGCTATGGGTTAAGTTGTGCTTCATTTGGCTTTTTACTACTGCTTGCCCACTTCTTCCACCAGTTTGTCCCAACTGGAAGCCGCTTCTGTTATGCCATATCTCAATGTTCTTGTTGCAGATATATTTTTTTTAAATGTGTCATTGAGAGGTTGTTTTTTTTTCATTGTGAATGGGGTGCAGGGAAGGGTAAGGAGCAGAATCGCATTGTTTATTAAGGAATGCACCTCTTTGCAATAGAGAGGAAATCCTTGCCCTGCTGAAGAGCCCCATGTGGGGGCTGTCTGGAACAGTGCTGTCTGAGATGGTCATTCCTACCCCTGCCAGGTGGTGAGATACTGGACCTTAAAACCGACACTAATCGATAAGGAGTGTGTGAATGCTTTGGAGAAGATGGATTGCTAACCTTTCTCTGACCCTACCCCTGAATGCTCATGGTAGCTGAGGTAACCTGATTTCGTAGGCGAAGAAGACAAAATAGTAATTTATGAAAAATAGATACACAGCAATATTTTTCTTTGCCTTTTTTTTTTTTTTTATTTTTTTCTCCCAAGGATAAACAATAAGCTTGCCTGGTACATTTGAAAGTTTTTAGGATTATTCACAGGTTCTCTCTGGTCGTTACAGTTAAGTCATGTCCACGCACATACAGACCTGCGTGCAAACTTTTTCCCTCGATTCTCTCTAGTTGTAGTAACTGGTACTAGTTGCTGTTCCATGTTCACCTTCCAGAAGTGCTAAATGGCTCTGTGTTGTGCTCTCAGGAGCAATAGTAGGTCATTTGTCAAAAAGCAAGAAGCATGAAGAATATTTGCTTTTTGGTCCCGTAAATGTCATGACCTATGTTTTTATCAGTAGGGGGCTTTCTTGCTGCACCAGTTCTTGTCTTTCACCTGGTGAACTCGTGCATCTTCCATTCAACAGCTCTCTCCTTTTGGATGAGCTTTGAAAACTCTTTGTGCTTTGGGATAACCCCAAAGCAGAACTCATGTATTGAGGTACAGGAAGGAAATATACTTAGTGTACCCTAAATTTCATAAGCATGTTTTTCAGATCTAGCTGATGGTGAGAACCAAGTGATCCTTCTGTGCAGTGGGTTCAGATGAAGTCTGGCTTTTGATTATATCCTTGCTTTTTAGATAAAGGCTGTCACACATAATTTGATTACACATATCTGATCTTTCCCTGCACTGTGTTGCCTGCTTGCCAACCAGTACAGTTACAGCTTTTCTCCTACACTAGCCCCAAATGTGTCAATCATTTCAATCCCTGGGAAGAGGCAGTCTTACTGAGTTGTCTGAGACCTGTTGAGGCCTTTTAGAACATGGAAAAGTCCCTTGTGAGGATGTGTTGAACTTTGAGAGGTTTCTAGTCCAAAAACTGTTCTGTATGTTCATTAGGTAATTCAAGTTTAGGATTTTGAGAGTATACTGACTGAAAATGTTGGTAGGATTTCTTTTATAGCTAATTTGTTGTTTGCCAGCCTGTCCTCAGTAATCAGGGATGTAAATTACCTTTTGAGCCACCTCTGATTGCATTGTTGGGCTGGCAAAAGTCCTGTTGGGAACACTTTCACCAGTAAAAGAAGAGTAGTTTTCTTGGTACAGCTCAAGGGAATAAACAGAAGCTGCACCACTAAGTTCATCCTCCAAAAACCAACGTGAGACCTGCATTGCCTTTTCCCAGCAAACTGAAATGGAGATGTTTCAACGAAGTGCTTTGCTGCACTATTTAGTACCATGGACATGCAGTGGAGGGGCCTATTGATGTTTCCTTGAAATTGTCATTGGCGTTAAATGTATTTCAGGGATGCTAATGCTGTTTCTGTAACCACCCAGTACAGTTCTCCTGCTTTTGAAAGGGAAGATCAAGGACCATTTTGTGTCACAAACTCTCCTGGCTCTTACTTCTGCCTTGCTGGTGTCTCTTCTGTTTTTAGACTGAGCACCAGCAACCTGGGTATTAGTAGCATTGCTTTCTTGCTATAAAAGAGCTTAGCCTTTTTATGTTGATTAATGATAAACCAAAACTGTAACGTAGATATACTTCCCCTTCCCTCTGACAGATGTGTGATTTACTGCCAGAAATGATGCTATTTTCCTTGCTATATTGCTGCTGCTGCTGCTGTTCTAAGTGGTTTGGTGTGTGAGCTTTCTGAAACAACATGATGTGTGTAGGATCTCGTGGGTGATAAAGCTGTCTCTTTTCTTCTTCCTTTCTCTCTTTGGTTTGTGCTTGTCTGTCCGCTGTGGTAGGTTTATTAATAAATTAAATACGTCCTTATTAGATATAATTTGGAGGAGGTTTGCATGTCCGTAGTTTGTAAGTTACTAAGGTGCCTCATGTTCAGGTCTGAGCAGATAGGAATCCCCTTGCACTCAAGAGGGCCTGATCCAAAGCCTGCTGAAGTTGGTAGGAAGACTCTTGCCAACTTCAGTGGGCTTTGCATCAGGCCTTACACTCCCACCTTTGTTGTGCCTCACTTAAAATGGTGCTTTTTCAGTTGTCTGTCCTTTTTTCTGGGTTATTTTTTTTTTTCTTCTTTGTATGGTGCTGTGTATAACTTGAATATATTATGCACATATCCTACCCAATGGGTAGAACAAACAAACATACAAAAACAAATAGATGTTGTTAATACTGTAAGATAGTGTACAGATGATACCAATTTTAACACAAAAAATGGCATAGACTTTGTGAATGCCAATCTGTGCTTGGTCCTTTTTTTGTAAGAAAGTTTGCAAATGAATGCGTACAAATGACAAAAAGTCTATGTATTTTATTTTCCTATTAAATATCAATATAATATCATAAGGGAAAATGGTTAAACAAATCCTTTTTGACAAGCCTGTGTATAGCAATTAGTCGTTTGATGCATCTGTGCTGTGAAGATTTCTTCTTTTGTTTTTATTTTTTTAATGTGTCACTTTAAAAAAAAAGGAAAAAACCACAAAGCAAACAAAACCTCCACAGCTTTAACCTTGCAACTAGATGCTTCTCGTATTTGTTGTTGCCTTGCTGTTGCTGAGTTGGACCAGTATTAGTTTCCACTTCTCCAGCAGATATGTTATTTATTACTATCCTTGATTACTGTTTTTTTTTTTCTTCTTTTAACTTAGAAATGGGCTAAAACTTTTCAAACCTTTTTAATCACATCCTAGATTTGAAGCGAAGCTCAGACAAGTGGGAACTGACCCAAACCATCCCTGCAAAGTCAAGACTAGGCCAATGAGAGTTCTGTGACAGCAGCCAGCCCTTGCTCTGTGCCCATGACTGGTGCACCATGCTGCCACTGCAGACTGTCCTGGGGCTTGGGGCGTGGATGGACTTACTGGTGACCTGTGCTCTTGCAGGGTGCTGGATGGACTCACTGGTGACCTGTGCTCTTGCAGGGTGGTGAATGGACTCACTGGTGACCTGTGCTCTTGCAGGGTGGGCACGAACGGCCGCAGTTGGTAGCAGGCTGAATGCAGAGTTTGAGCGGGAGCTTTGAGTTGGCAGCTCTGCTGCTGTGTTGGCTTCTGACAGCAATGGCTTAACCCGGGTTCATATTTAAGATTACAGAGAAGTGCTTAGACCTGTTCAAACCCAGTCCAGGAAGTGGTGTAGGAAGTAATTTGACACTTCAGCTTCCTGCCAGGCTCCCTTGGCAGTTTGGTTCTCCCCTGGCATCTCCCTGTGTTTGGCGCTCCATCCCCGTGCCCCTGCACGCTCTCTGGTGAAGCAAATACCTCAGGAAAACTCAACATGAAGTTCTAGTGTAGGGACTTGCAGATGCTGTACTTATTTTTCTAAACTGTTTGTTCTAACTATCCCAGGACAGTAGGTGATATAAAAGTGTATCGGTCCGAGACAGACTCGTCCTCTCACAGATGGATACCAACTAATCTTTCATAGATACTCCTGTCTGTATGTAGCTTTTTTATACTTGCCAGGCTTTAACCACAGATGTAAGGTAGCAAGGTATTGGGAGATGTTTAAGATGGTGTTTTGGTTTGGTTCTTCAGACGCTTAGCAAAGTGCTGTGCTAAAACTCAGGGGGCCTTACCCGGGGCCAGTGAAGTCAGTGGTGGGGCTTCCTCTGGTTTCAGTGGGCTTTCAACCCAGTCTGTCACGCTGGAGGATGGTGCCTTGGGGCACAGTCCTTCACTGCTTCTCTGTCAGCCTGAAGCATCTACACCTTTGTCTGTAAATATATTTTTAAAAGCCCTCACAGGAGTCCTGTATCTGAATGTTGATCATGGTTGTTTTGTTTTTTGTTTTTTTCTTTTTTTTTTTTTTTAAAGAAGCGTGTTATGTTTTTTTATGGCCAGTTCTGCATCATCATGCCCTTACAGGTAGCTTGTATCATCACATCCTTCTATATGTTGAGCTGTTCTGTCAGTAAGCATGTACTGTAGGTGAATATGCATATTTTGTGATTGTCACTTGTTAATTCATTTATTGTTTGTCAGGGTGTGGAGTAATTGTTTTGGAAGCGTGCCTTGCCTGGCCACCTTCACGTTTCTGTTTGCACTGCAGTACCACTTCTGTGCATGAAGGAAGAAAAGCAAACAAAAAGCCCCGGGCCTTCACTAGGAAGACTGTACAAAGTAAACCTCCTGCTGGAGGAATCTAGAGTAGGATTTATCATAACAAAACATGCATATTGAGTGGACCAAACATGAGCGTGTCTCCTTTTAGAGGCACTAACTCGCTTTGAAGCTGCAGTGGAAAGAGCAGACTATCTAGTAAGTGTATTCACAGCTGTGTTCACGCTTTTCCATTTACCACAAAGCACAGCAGGCAGCCAAGATATTAAAAGGACTATGAGCAGAAGTTATGAGAGCCTCAGGCACCATAGACCTGGACAGCAAAATAATAATAATAATTTTTAAAAAATCACTTTAGTATTCTTTAACAAAGCTTTTCTACTCATAATATAAAGACTACGTAAGTGTCAATAGGGGTTTTATCTTTGTATAACTCTCAACTGCCCAATGCTGCTGTGCTCAGAGCATTTCATGATGGTGTGTACATCAGTCAGGCTGTTACACTCAAAATTAACCATCAAATGCCTGTTTTTAGAGTGTTACCCTTTCTTTGTTGTTTCTTGCTAGTTAATTTACAGTGTAAAATGCTTTATTGCTGTATGGATTTAAAATTTTTTTTTGTCTTTCCAACATTGTGGCTTTCAAGATCACACTATCAACACATCTCTTATTTTTGTCCATTTTCTTTCAAGCTATTCTGAAATATGTACAGCACTATCAACTATTTAATCTTTCTTTTAAAATTTATTGTTGTAAAACAAAGCTATTAAAAACAGTAAGTCTTTTTACAACTGTATTGGAATTTCTCAATAGCTGTTCATGTGATGCTATGACAAACCTGGCTTGCTTTATTTTTTATTTTTTAAAATTTTATTTTTTGTTTAACACAATTAATTTGTTGCTTATTTTCCACCGTAACTCCCAGTTATATACAGAAAAAGATTTCAACTGTTGTGTATCTGACTCTTTTAATTGAGCAAATGGTGATGTCCTAGTTTTTAGACCTAAGGTCTGTTTATTGCAATACTTTTAAAGGAAGATGTTGCTCTAAGTGCTGTTGTTAGTTTTAAATACAGATTTTATGCTTGTTCTTAATATGCTGTGGTTAAACCATGGCACAAAATTATTAAAAATTATTAAATGCATTTGTCTCCTGTTGGATTTATTTTTCCCTTTGAAGTGAAAATACCGAAAAAAGCGTGGAACACTAGAGTGGCCTTGATAAAGTAAGTACTTGTCTTTTTCCCTTGCTGTTTTGCTGCTGGCAGCCAGGTAGCAGATCATTAAGGAATCTGAGGACTCAATCCTTGAAGCATTATGTGAGGGCCCTGGGAAGTGGATGTCTGATGAGGGTTTAAGATCGGCGTTCTGACCCTCACACTCTGGTGATTAATGCTGGGATGGGTTTCTGCCCTGCCTCTGTCATAGCATGGGCTGTAGCAGCAGGCAGCCGTCACACGCTGCAGTTAAGTCTAGGCACTTAAGCTAAGCCAGCTCGTGATTTCAGTTCCTTTAAGATAATAACCCCACCTCAATCTCGTTTAAAGCCCTGCTGTTGGTGACGGCCTCTGGCACAGCAATGCTGACTGACCAGCAGGGGGGATAAGCAATGCCCCCAAAGCTTTGAGTTGCAAGAATTCTTTTAAAAATGAAGATGCAAAATAATGGCTTTTGGGAGGGGGATTCACAACCTGGTTTAAGAATGCTTTGGCCAGTGCTTAAAAACAAAGAGCAGTTGTGGACCAGCAATGAAGTGAAGAGAGGGATGATGCTGTTAGTAAGAATCCAGATGAAAGGGTCCTGTGAAATACTCAAGGACTTGTCTTTGGTGATACAGATCTTTGCAAGGTAGATCAAATTATCCCTGACTGGCACCTGCCACTTTGCCATATTAAAACTTAACAAAATTGGGAAAGACCAGGTAATTTCTGTTCATAAGTGCATAAAGTGATGCTTTATTTAGCATGGTTATGAATAGCATAGTTACCTTGGTTTATATTTTACACCTGTGCTTGCTGGAGTTTGATGTCTGTGTTGCTGCAATGTGATGCTGAGTTTGATACTTCAAACCTGGGGCGTTCTTGCAGGTGTTTTCCAGGAAGATGTCTGCTGTGGGAGCCATGGTCCATCCCATTCTGACACCCTGCTATGGAGCTGCCTTTGCAGTACACTCAGAGAGGAACCATGGGGGTTCCCCTTGCTGCTGTTCTTTTCAAACACCTTAATCCTTTAAATGTTACAGTGCTTATTTTGGGGTCAAAAGTAAGCATAGTTTTTTTTCTTATAACCACCCTGAGTTTGCTCTCTTCCATCTACAGCTTTTTAATTCTTCTTTAGTATTTAGAAAATTGTTAGTTCCTTAGTCCTTAGAAATACTCTAAATCTCCAAGCTTCTGCTTCTCCTCTACTGTCTGAACCCTGAACTCCCTGGAAACTGCATTTTTTGAGCCTGCTTTGATCTTTTACTTAATCTGGTTTTAATTGTATTTATATATGGTTTATAATATGCCATTCTGTTTGATTGTGTTTTAATATCACTGCCAATGGTTGCAACTCAGCTGTAAATGGGATGTCTCATCTCAGTAGGGTTACTTTTTTTCTGCTAAAAGATTAATATAGTGGCTGCTGCAGTCCTGTGAAACCTCTAGATCTGGCTTCCAGGCTCCCAGCAGTATTGTGTCTCATTACAAACACCCTGTTTTAACATCCCAAACCCTTTTCTTCCAAAGACCCCTCTATAATGAGAATTCATTTCTTAGACAAAAATTAATTAGGCTTCTCTCATTATCACTGTTTTGATCGGTTGTGCTTTAAGTGAGTTCTAATTAAAATGCACATTTTAAAACGCTTACTGCTGAATCCTCTTCTAATAGCTCACTTCTACTGTGGCAATACCCTGCTTTTTGAGCAGTTTGCATTGTGCTGCTTTTGCAGAGCTCTAGCATTGACTAAAGAAACTAAAAACTTGCATGATTTTTTTTGCTTGTTTTCTACATTTTTTTCCAGACTGGCTGCCAAATTATTGCTCCTGAGAACCTGAGAATGGGGATTAGAGCTGAAACACTGAATTCTTTACATGTGGTAAAATTGATGAGCTGAGTTTCTCAGTATCCTGTATAGTCAGTAACCCTATTTATCCCCAGAATGTTCCAAAACATAAGGGGGAATCTATATGCTGCAGTTGTTACTATTTAACTGCAAATTTCTGCTTGCCTTAGGTGTTCCAAGTTGCCTTAAATACATTATTTATTTTGGCAGGACTGCATGATCCATCCCAGGGACACCCACAACATGCTAAGCCAGCGGATGTTCTGCTGTGGCTAGAGGGAGATATTTGAAGGCTGGCTCTCCTTAATAAAAGGGCTAATCTGTAAATCAGATAAAATATTTTGTATCCTTTGATGGTTTCCATTATGAAGTGTGTTGCAGAACAGCAGCAGAAAGGTGCTAGAAGTATTTTGAAGATGAGGAAACACACATGAAGAAGTACATGCCAGGTTTCAGTGCAGCCTATGGCAGTGCAGGAATAACCTTTCTCTCACCACATGCCCAGTCCCTCCGCTACGAGGTATAGTTTCCCTCTGTTCACTGCCAGCACATCCCCCTGTCCCGTACAGAGCTATTTTCTGTTTGGCAGGGCTTTGAGCAAGCAGCCAGGACATAGCCACCCCTTGTTCAGAGAAAGAGGGCATATTTTTCACGGAGGCCAAAATGCCACCCTTGAGCCCCAGTCAGTGCCAACACCAGATCATTCCAGCTTAATTTAACATTTGCAGACGTTATAGTGATTGACAGTTGAGTTGAGTGGAAAATTCCAGTTTAATCCTGCTCTGTGTGCCACAGACATGGGCTCAGACAGCTTGACCTACATTTAACCCTGGGCAGCAAGAAATTCTTAGGGGAAAAGAAAAAAAGTAGTTTTCATCTCAAAGCAGTGAGCACATTCTCACTTATTACACGTCCCTGTGTATATGCATACATGTGTAATCCTTGTTACAGTGCTGTGAATATTTCATGAGCTGAGCCAAGTTTGCCCTTGTTGGCTTTACTTGGTGAAGAAGACATGTAACTCAAATGTAAAAGCACAACTGTGCTGGCATAGCTGTTCAGCAGGGTTTATGGCAACAGCAAAAGGGACAGGAGCTAGTTCTTTCCTGACAATGGGGTTAGGATTGTAAATGCCATAAAATTTGCTTAAGCTGCAAATGTTATATCTCTTGGGACAAAAGCTGATGAGCTGGTAACTTCAACTAATGTATTGTCAGGAAAAGCCTAACAGGTAAGGCTTGACTGAGGGACTGCAGAGTCAGTCTGGTTTCTTTGACCCCCCCCTCCTTCTGCAGATCAAAGGTGCTGATAGTGACTGACTGTATTTGTTTTGGGAAGTACTGGGTGTCACAGCTTTTCAGTGAGAGGTGCATTGGCAAACATGAAAAGCCCTGTGGCTGAGTGATAACTGCATTAACTACCCAACATGCAAGCCCTCTCACTTTCTGCAGTCATGCTGTATATTATACCTATAGATAATATGCATGCTATCTCCAGCCATATGCTAGGGCAAACAGACACTTCACTCAAAATTGTGCTCTGTCAGGGAAATGGCACCAGGTGCATTAAAATCACCATCTGACAGTGACACAGAAGTAAAGTGCCTGTCTGCAGTAAGACTGTACTCGAGAGTAAACTGCAGCTGTAGCTTGAGTGCTGCTTGTGCACTGGCACTTCTTTTTTGAAGGAGATTGGCTGCATGTGAGTATGAGGTATGAGAGCTAGTGCACAGCAATCCAGCCATAGAAAATACACTGTTAGTACATTAGGCAGAACTTTGAGTACTCCTTGTATAAAATGACATTGTGTCCTCTTTATTTTCATGGCTTTTCTAATCTAATCCAGGATAAAAACTAAATTCAGGTTTAGTTTTTATTATTAGTCAAGAGTTAGCCAAGGCTGAGAAATTTCCCTTTCTGCACTACAATTCATCCAAAGGTCTCCTTCTGCATTAAAACACAACTGCCACTTCTGGGAGGTGGCTGGAGACCACAGGCACCTGTTTTTGGGGGAAAGGTGCTCCAAGGCAGCTCTCAGGCAGTGCCTGGATAAAGAGTCAGTGCAAATGTGCTGGTGGAAGTGCTTGACAGTGCCACCTGAGGGTACTCTGCCTCACTTACTGCAGAGTGTTCAGCTGAAGGGCAGGTACAGCATCACTGCTCATCTCTGCTTTCTCTCACATTCTGTCAGATCCATATCCTTACAAGGTATGGCAACTCTTTTTTTGCACCTATGAACAAATCCATGTGAAATGATAACAAAAAAAAAATTAAAAAAATACGTATGGTAAACTTGGTAAACTTGCAGCTTGTGTATTTAGAACCTAATGGTGGAGCTGGATTTTGTCTCCACCTGCTTTGTGACCCCAGATGGGAGGTGATCAGTAAGGACAAGGGCCAGGTCAAGGCAGTGTTCACAAGGAGCCTGTGCTGTCTCTCCGTGGCTGCTTTAGGTCACCAAGGCAGCCCATTGAAATTACCAGTGCTGGATCTGTTCCACTACCAGCCTCCCAGCAGAGGGAGATTCATATTAAATGTAGGATCCCAATTGCATTTCTGATGGATTCAGCATGGCATTTCAAGTGGAAATTATATCAGTTTTATGGCTTTATTCTGATTCCAAGAGTACATAAGATTCTTGATTCAGCATGAGTTTGAGAGGAGGACACAGACTATTTGATACTTGACTGGCAGTGGAGTTGACTGGAGAACTGTGGCATGTTTGGGCATTATTCCTAAACAAGCCTGAATATCCTCTCCTGTGTTCCCTCCTCAGTGATTGTCCAATCAATCCATCAAACTCAAGCCCAAACTTAACATTACATGTTACCCTGCAGGCTTTTGAAATCAAGATGTATTCTTTCTAGTTAAGAAGATGATAAAAATAGGCAGCTAATTGCCAGGGGATAATTACTATTCTCTAATTATTATTGTTGCTGATGGTAAGTGATGAACAAGGATGAATGTGATGCAATGCCCTAAGCTAACACCCTGAAGGGGACACAATCAAAGGAATTTGTTTCAACTTTGGCTCCAGTACCATCTTGAGTCACTGTTTTTGCTCTGACCTGTTTTAGGGTCACAGCTTTGGCTCCAACCCTCCTCAAAAGGCTCAGCTGCACCTTCAGCTTGGGCACTAATTTCAGCTGTGACTGGCTCTGGTTCTTTTTCAGGCCATTATTGTAACTGGCCCCATTTTCACTATTGCTTCAGCTCCAGGCATTGCTTAGGCCAAGATTTCATCTCCTCTTGGGCCGAGACTTCAGCTGTTTCCCTGTCAAGCTCTGACTCTGGTTCTGGGCCTATCTTGGGCCATGATTTTGACTCTGGGTTCTGCTCAGGATGTGAATTCAGCTTTGGGCCAATATTGAGCTACCGTTTCCACTCAGCTCCATCTTGGTCTGCAGCTTTCTCTCCTGCCTCTTTCAGGCCAATACTTGGGTGCCAGCCCAGCACTGGTCACAGGTTTGGGTCTGGCTGTATATCACTCTTTGAACTAGTCTCCAGAGTGAGGAGGATCAAGGCTTCAACTCTGGTCCCTGCTTCAGCCCCTGTGAGGATCATGGCTTCTTCTCCAGTCCCATATTGAGCTGTGACTTTGGCTCTGGCCCCATTTCAAAGTGCAAGTTTGGCTCCAGCCCTGTATCAGACTGTCATTTTAGCTCCAACCCCATCCTGAGCTGTAAAATCACTGGTGGTGACATTTTTACTGCATCTTTGGCTCTTGGTCAGTCTCAGACCACATCTGGGGTTCTGCCCCCTATTTGGGTTGCTAATTTGTTCCCTGTCATATCTTGCACTGTTACTTTGTCTCTAGGGGAAATCTTGGGCCATGGCTTCAGCTCTGGCCCCATCTCTAGATGTGACTTTAGCTCCATTGCAATTTCAGGCCATGATTTCAGTTCCAGACACATCTTAGGCCTCTGAGATAGGTCTGGCCTAATATCAGGTTGCTACTTCAGCTTCATTACCTGTTTGGTCTGTGACTGTGGCTAGGGCTGGATAGCAGGTTATGGCTGTGGCTGTAGCCCCACGTTAGTCTGTGGCTTCATCTCAGTGGCATTTCTGGACGTGATTTCAGCTCTGGCCCAATACTTGGCTGTGATTTTGATTCCTGGAGAGGCTACCTAGAACAGAGGCTAGACAGAGTAAGAGAAACAAAGTAGGTATTCATTAAAAGGCCTTCAAAGGATACATCTTGGGCAGTACAAGAGCCTGGCTGAGGCTACACCCAAGATGGACGCTGGGTTATGAGTTTTCACGCTTTTTTTAAGTTTGGTCCATTTGCATATTGGGGTTAATTGTCCAATTACAGCTTTAGATAAGGAAGTCCCATCCTCCCAGTTTGCCCCGCCCTGCCCCCCATGCCCCCCAAATTCTTTTGTTTATACGTTTTGGGGCCTGACACTGTGATGGTGACCTTGGTTCTCAGGCTGGAAAAGGATTGCTTTGTTTAACTGTGAAGAGAACTTGCTAATACTCTATATGAAGTTCAGTGTTATATACTAATACAGTACAGAATCTGAAAAATACGAGAGCTAAAACTTAAGGCATCAACTTCAGTTCCTGCCCTATCTTGGACCAACCCAGATCTCGCTCTGGTCCATGCTCAGGCAGTGAATGCCACAGCAGTCTGGGCAGCAATGTAGGCTCTGGCCATGGCTTTGATTTCAGCCCATCTTGGGTTATGGATTTTTTGGCTCTGGCACTACCTCAGGTGGTGACTGCTTTTTTGTCCTGATACTGGGCCGTGATTTTTGTTCCGGTCCCAGTAGGGATATTATCTTGACTCTGGGCCCACCTTTAGCGGCAATTTTGGCTCTGGACACTGCTTGGGCTTTGATTTTTGTCTCTTCCTCATCTTGAGCCACAGCTCAGGCCCCAGCCAAGTAGTGAGTTATGATGTTGGCTCTGGCTCTGCATTGGTTTGCAACTTCAGCTCCAGTTCCACCTTGGGATGTGATTTCAGACTTGCCCACTGCTTGGACCTTAGCATCTACTCCAGTTCCATCCTGGGGCCCCAGTTTTGACACAGATTCCTTGCTTTGATCACAGTATGTACTCTGGACTCATCTTGGGATGCCCAGTTGCAGGCCCAGCCTGCTCAGGCTTACAGCTGAGCACTGTCCCAGTGTCAGGTCCAGCCCACTGCAGGTTGTGACTTGGTGACACTGTGCAGCAGTGTTGCATGTGAGGCAGGGAGCAGACAGCAGTGGGGGAGGTTGCCAAAGCAGCCGTTTCTCTGCTGTACACAGTGACAGACGTCGTAGTCCTGGTCTCACCAGATTTCTGAAGCTTTGTAGAGGTGGAGTCACCCACACCCTATCCCACCCTCTAGAGCCTGAAGGGACAGCCCTTTCCCACAAGGATGCTGAGCTGTGAGAAGTCAAAAGGCAAGCCCTGTTAGCACTGACTAAATGGTCCTGTAGGGAATGGAAAGTGCTGCTGAGCTTCTGTCTGGGCTTTTCACCTCCCCAAGGACTCCTGGCACTTGCTGGGCACTCCCTTGCTTTGGTCACTTGTGGGCTCCCTCAGGGCCTCTTGGTGCTGTGGCCAACCTGCTTTCCCAGGTCATGGCACCTGCTCTCCTGTTCCTTGTCTGTTGCTGAAGGCACTCACTGATGCTGCTCCACCTTAAGGGACACTGCTGCCACATGAGTGTGCCAACTGTGCTGGCTTGGGTACCAGAAGGAGACTCTGTGCTGTCCCCAGGTGTCCCTTGCTTGCCCCAGCCTGCCAGCACAGTGCAGGCATGCTGTCTCTCCAAAGGGTGGTGGCCCCTGGCTTGCAGCCATGCAGACTCATGCTAAGGCTGACTGTCACTAACAAGAACTGCACCTCAGTATCGTGGCAAGATAATTTGTAAGTGAGATACAGGATGATAGTCAACTTTAGCCTAGTTAAAATTGCAGTGTAGCTGTTACCTTCTGGGCACCAAGTGGCCTTACATTCATTCCCTGGGCAGCCCAGGAAAGTCCCCAGGTGCTCTCTGCACTAATGAGGCAGAGGTTTTGTATAAGGCCAATCTGAAAAAAGGTTGCTTGGTGACCAAGCATATGATTAATTGTCACAAAAGCTCTCCAGGTCAGACTTCCAAAGTCTTGAAGATGTCCTCTGTCACTTAGTATAAATGGATCCGCATAACCCTGTGTTAACTGACATGCTGGGTGGAGGATGTGGCTGTCCCAGAAACTCCTCAAGCTTCTCCATGCTGCAAAATTGACCACCTACACAGAGGAGGCACTTTGCAAGTGTTGCTGTTCCTGCAACTACAGAATTGATCACACAGGACAGTCAACTCCAAGTCAATCAGGTTTTGTACTTAGCAGTAGTAGAGATGGATCATATAAACACAGGAGTGGTCAGAGGCCAGCTGGACAAGTGGAAGGGCAAGAAGAGGTGATGTAACGAACAAGCTGTTACATGTCTAAGGACTGAAAACTCATCCTAGGACACCAAGGTGCCCCTCTGCAATCCCTGCCACATGTCAGGAGATGGATCCTGCTGAGTTGCACTGAAAGGGTCCCACATGTAGCTCCAGACTGAGAGTGACCATGCAATTACTGGGGCACACTTTGGGCTTTGCAAGGTCCTGCAGGACATGGGTAACATTGCCCCCAAAAGTGGGAAATCAGAACAAATGCCAACATCAGAAGAATGTGTGCATGGGGACAGTAAGGAAAAGCACACTAAAACAGAAAAACAAAACAGCATCTATTAACTCTAGTCCTACAGTTGTACTTAGAAGTAAGAGAGTTCACAGAAATATTTTTTTAATAATATTTATCAGAAACATGGCACTTTACATCTTCAGATTGCTGAACATACAATGATTATTCCTCACAACATCCCTGTGAGGCAAGCATTAGATTGCAGTTACTATTTTACATGTGGACAGAGGCAGAGCAGTATGTAATCAATCCTGCACAATTAAGTTAATGAAGTTTAACTCACTTAAACACGGAGAAGCCCTCAGTGACTCGAATAAAAACAAGACCGTGGGGCAGAGCTGATTCTTCATCAGCTATATTTTTTCACTCCAGTCAATTGCAATGCTCAGGGTCCAACTCTGCTGCTTCCCCACATCTCTCTGCAAAAGAGCACCTTTGTTAAACAACTTACACATACATGCCAAGTTGCTACAAAGTGGGAGCTGTAGTAGAAATAGGAAAAACACACTTCAATTTAGCCTACATTTGAATGAACTGAGCTAAGTTTGCTTGCCCAGCCAAAGAGAACTGTTTAAACTTTAGTCCTTTATGACATCTGAGACAGCATTTCAGCCTTCAGGGACGAGTAAGTGTTTGCTTGACTTAATCTAGGGGAAAAAAATTTGGTAGACTGTGATCACTGTCTCAGAAATCATGTTTATTTTTGTCAAATTGTTTTACTGAGGTGTGAAGGAGGAGGAGGAACTTTGGGGTTTAACTCTAACTTTACATGTGTTTAAAAAGCCCCTTAGTATAGCAATTTCTCAAATAAACTTCTCTTTCAAAATTTTGTTTCAAAAATGAAATAAAGAAGGTTGTAAACTTTAACACAATGAACAAATCCTAGTGTTTAATATAAAATTATTGATTAATTTCATTTAATGACTTTCTACTGTAAATCAACTTCAGGAAACAAAGCATACTTGACAGTATGGCTACTGTGATTAACTCATCTTCCAAAGCTTGCAGTTGAGATTTCTGAAGAGATGCACTGTTCAAGAAAGATTCATTGTCTCAACCTGTAAACCACTGCAGCCTGGCAGAAGCCAAGGAAGCCATTGTAATTGATTCCTGCTGAGTAGCTGATGCATCAGTTCCTTCATGTGCAGTATCAGTGACAACAGTCTGCTCCAAATTGAGAGATGATAACGATTGCAGAGGCTTGGGTCCACATACTCAAGAAACCTAAACATACTGCTCTTCCCAACAGAGAAATCTTCACTTAATGGAAGGCTCAGTCTAGTGGAACCATGGCTGTGCACTTTGATGGGAGAAGAACAGAGTAGTGGCTTTCGGCAGAAATTGCCTTCATTTTGACTCATTTCGAGGAGGATGGTGTGGGAAAAAAAGAAGGAAGAGTAATTGTTAACATTATTACCAAGGGACATGTTAACTTCTAATATGAGATTCACTTTTCCTTCTGTAAATTGAAACTTTGTCACAACCTCTTCGCCAAGGAACTTTAAATCCACAATGCAATTGTAGTCTCCAGACAAAGGGCAAAAAAATAAAGGAAACAAAAGAAAAAAAGCTCAGAAGTGCACTTTGCATATCCTGCCTCACAAAGGGTTAAAGTGCTATCCAAAAATTATATCCAAAAATTAAGCATCTCTCCTACTCCTTTATTTTTTTAAATGAAACTTTATCTTTGGTTTCTTGTATCTTCCCTGTAATTTTATCCTTTGTTTCTTCCATCTTCACTGTAATTTTATCCTTTGTTTCCTCCATCTTCCCTGTAATTTTATCCTTTGTTTCCTCCATCTTCTCCGTAATTTTATCCTTTGTTTCTTCCATCTTCACTGTAATTTTATCCTTTGTTTCCTCCATCCTGTCTTGTAGGTATTCCTTTACTGGTGGTGGTGTGGACATGTAGCCGTGCTTACGTAGATATTTAACAGTGACGGATGTTCCTCCCAATGTCACGGTGTATCTGGCAGGAGTTGCAATCTTAAAGAAACCAGACAACACACCACAAAGATAAAGCAGGAAAATAACATCCAGCAAAAGGTATTTTCTTATGTTGAAAATTTATTTTGACTAGCATCAGATTCTAAAGATACCTTCAATTTATAAGGAAATAAGCCAGTTTACAGTGCATTTAGAAATGCATACCTTTTACTCAAAAGTATCATTTTGTCAGAGCCAGCAAGGGCATTAGATTTCCCTTAAAATAGCCTGATCAACACACAAACGCTCCCTGTGCAGCTTGTAGGACAAGCATTCGCTATCTTGATGCAATTCAGAACAGACTGCATGTGAACACTGTGCTTCTTCCAACACTGCCAGATCTCCCAGCTACAACAACATCTTTATATTTAACCATATTTATTTATTGGTCTCTTTTAGGCACAGGAAAAATTGGAAAGAGTCATCCTTTCACATTTTGTTTGCGAAAGTAACCCCTTTGAAAACAGGCAAGAAGCACATCACTTTTGGAAACAAAACAGATGAGTGGCATGGTCTGACGTGTTTCAAGTTTCCCAAATGCAGACTTTGCACATATAAAGCAATAAAATGAAACCCAATCCTGAATGTAAGTAATTAATTCAAATGGACAGTGAAAATACTTGAGAGTGATGGACAAGTAAGGGGAAGACAAAGATTTATCTAGGATAAAAAATAACTGTACTTTTATCTGGAATTCAATGAGGTGTTAGGACTTTACCTCTTTGTCCCTGCTAATTATGTCAGGGATACAGAATAATAACTTAATAACTTAATTGCCATCTCAGAGGGCTGCAATAGTTCTGCAGCAAAGAAGTTATTTTAGAAATACAGATGGACTCCTTGAAGGAACACAGAATACATATCAACTTGCATGGGACCATAAATGAATGCTTAAGTACATGTGACTATCGAAGGAAGCTAATTAATTCTTTCTGCTGTAAATAAGTAAATCCTGTTTAGTTCACCAAGCAAGACTTAGAGCTTATTTACAAATTATTATTATACTTACTTTATACAATGCATATGCAGTTAGTGCATTTCCACTCTGGGAATTTTTCAGGATGTCTACTACTCTGTCTGGTAAGCCAATCAACTCTAGGAATGGAACAACATTCACCCCACTATAAAAGAGAAAAACACTGGTAACTTGAATGGGAATTTACAGTATTATTTCTTTATTACACAAACTGCGTAATTTGAGAACAAGATATTTTTTATCTAAGCAATATACTCACAGGATTTATGTTTCTGACCACAGAAAAATTAATGTTCTTTTCAGCATTTCAAAAGGTGACCCATTTATATTATCCCTGTTAGGTGGAATAGTTTTAAACTTACCTGTGTCCCAGTTCTCCCAGTTTATGTTGGGAGTTAAGTAGGTGATAAGACAGCTACTTAGGCTCCAGCTGTGCATGTTCAAATTCATGCTCTGTTTTGCCTAAAATTACCTTCTTTTATCTTTTAAAATTTCAGACAATTTTCTCCATTCACTTCTAAATATATCAGAGTGTGGCAAAAGAAAAGGACGCAACATGTTACATGGACAAGACTTCAAGGGCTTTGTGCTCAGTTGTTTTACTGTGTCTGTATAAGGGGTCAAGATGGGTGGAGGGAGCTCCTATCACAATTTCTTTCTATTTGAAATCCAGAGAAACGCCAAAGGAGAAAAGAAAACTCAACTTTACATTACAGAAGAAAGGTACACACAGTTATAGAAGACTTGAGTTTCCAATATTTAGAGATTTTGTATTATTAGTACCATTATCCGTTGCTATCTAATATTTTAAGCATTCTTCTGAGCATGCAATTGATTTAGCATCAGAAACAGTTAACAGGCAGCAATTTACCAATAGCTACTAGAACCTACAGTTTGAAGGCCTATTCCCAGAGTAGGAAATGGAGACCAAGTAGGAGCTGAAAGACAGCACTAACTGTGCCATTTCATAAACCACTGCTGTTTAGTCTTGTATGACCAGTCATTCTGAAAGTTATTTTTCCACTTCAAGAGGGTGCTGCTCCTCTTGAACAAACCTGAAGCTTTGCTATAGTTAGTTTAATTAGTTTCTAGTTGAATATTTCAGTTGTTTTCATCTGCCAAATACCTACTTTAGCAGCAGGCTTTATAGTTTCAAGAAAAGTAATCTTCACTCAATCTGAAATGTCTGGATGCAAGCATCAGCCTGAATTCATCCAAAGCAAAATATTTTTATAGCTCAAGACCTTTATTCCTCTGACATGAGCTAAATTTAGAATGACATTTGGATCTATAGCTCCCAGAAAGGGCAATTATGCCAGCTGGTTAGAGTAACTAAAACAAACACTTGTGCAGTAAGGCATTCTGATGTCAGAATTCTGTCCTTGCCACCACAAACTGTCGTTGTTTCATGCTTTCTATTATTAAATATACAACACCAGCAGTCCAGAGATAAACATTTGCTCATATTTAGCAAACTATTTCCATATAAATAAAATTTCTTTCATCTGAACTAGCAAACTAGCAGCTCATAATTGATGTAGTAGTTTTTTCTGATAAATGCAATTTTCCAGAATGGTATCTAGCACATGCTGTAACTAAAAGAAACTAAAATTAGAATACTTAGTTTATCCCTTTTTTTTTAACCACACAAATATGTAATTTCCAATTAAAAAGTATGGTCTACAGTAGCATTTGTTTTAGTGGATGGCAGGAAAGACAGGAAACAGAAACAAAAAAGGAAGGGAGGGATACGCATAGGTTGTGAACAGCTAAGTGAGGTAAATCCATTAAGTGAAAATCCAGTTATGAAGAAGGACTGGGGATGAAATGGGGAGGAAGTGGTAAAATACCCTGAAGTCCAACGGCAAAAAGAAAAAGAAAAGGTCTCTAAAGATCTCAACTAGCCATTCACAATCAGGATTCCAAAACCCTATCTTTACCTTTTGAGAGGTTACTAATAATTTCAATGCTGTTTACATCCATGCATCACTTTGGAGAGATGAGCATTCTTTTAAATGTTAGCAACATACCTGGTACACAGCAATAACTGTATAATAATAGTATGTACATGACACTCTCATGAATCCTGTATACTTTCAATATCAATTTTATGCTTTAGCCAAAAGGTAGCTACATTTCTCTTTTGAATATAAAGGCACTTTTTAACACGCAGTAATAATTTATATGTCCTTTAACTATTAGATCTCAATATAACCATGGTATTGGGCACTGCAACAAAATATCAACTTACTTCATGGCTGCATAGTAAAAGGATCCAAACCATACAGTGGAAGTCAAAAGGTGCACTGGAATCATGACTTTGCCATACTGCTTAAAAGTTTTCTTGAATCTCTGAACAAGACTAATTGATTTATCTTGTAATGGATCAGGTTCTGAAGAATCTGACTCTGCAGGGCTCTGCTTGGGCGCATCGGTGGCCAAAGGCAATGGATTTCTCTCTTCTGCTACTTTGTGAGAAGTGTCTGCTGGCCTTGATGAAAAAGCAGTTTTCTTTGAGGCAAAGTGAGCTGCACCTGCATGAAGACATCGTTTAGGAGGGTCCAGGGTCAGTATCACTTTGCATGCCGCATTAGACAACACAGATTGTCCTTTCAAGCACTGAACGACACCGGTGCGAGGGAAGAACCAACATGTCCCGTGCGCCAGCTGAGATGCAGAATGTAACAGACTCCGCTGCATTTTGATGAAGTAGGGATGAAGTTTCTGTAAAGAAGACACAAGAGTAAACAAACTGCATTTCAGTGGTGTGATTTCTACTTGCTCCAATGCCACTTGAAATTCTCAAATTTTAAATGGCTTTCTATTCTACTTTAAAAGGTTTTCCTTATCTTTCTTTGCAGAAATGGTTATCTTCCAGAATTAAGGAAATTATTTTCACTTAATATACTCTGCTCCTCACTGCTAAAATCATTACTCCCAAAAAACATTCTCAGGAGTTTAGTACTGTCTGCTTTTTTTATCTACATATTCTGGCACAGCCATTGAAAAGTTACCTTTAAACTTCACTTATAGTAGCATCCGATAACTTGAGTGATACTTTGAGCCTATATAAATGCATTATAAATTCACTGAAGTAAGTGCAATTAAAATTTATTTTTGGTATCAGTGCATTCTTAGTTTTGGTAAAATTTTTCATGTTCTATACTATTTTCAGTAGAAGTTCATACAATTGAAAAAAAACCCAATAGAAAGAATTATCAATAATCAAGCAATAGCCTAAACAGTAACAAAAGTAACTGTAACAGCTGCCAGTAACACCTGTCAGGAAGGGGTAAGGTTCTGTTCAATGTCATATATAAACATGAGTAATATATTAACATGAGCAAAAACTGAACTGCAATTTTCCAAATACTGCAATGCAAAGGATATTTTAAAATGGTGGAACAACCCAGTTAACTTTATGATTTTGAATACTTACCAGTTATTCCTGAAAGTTTGAAATAACTATTGAGAGTTTTCCCATAAAGAAGAAAGGGATTTAGCTTCGCATGCATAGACATCAAGAAATAATTTTTACCCCCCAAAATGCATGCTTTGAAATTGTGAAATACTCTCTCCTTTATTCAACAGTTGCAAGTCACAGAACTAACATTCCTTCCCTCCAAAAAAAAAAGGCGATGCTGATTGATGTTACAATTGCCACTTTAGTTACATTAAAAGTTTTGTATATTTCTAATGTTTTCCATTTTTAATTGTCACAACAATTCCTTACCCAAACTAGAAATCATTCAAATTTAATTTAAACATCGTATGCCAGGTGCTTTAGTACTGAATTTTTCTAGGCTGCAGAAAATGATCAATACTTCCTAACACAGGAAGAAGTTTAAAAAAAAAAAAAAAAACTGAAACCATACATACCCTTTATTACTTTCTAGATATCGTAAGGTTTGTATCTTCAAAAAGCTGCAACTCTTCCACTAGTTGCCCACCTTCCAAACAGATGTCTCGAACACATTGATGCCCCTGCTAAAGTGAAAAAAGGGCACATTTAGAGAAATAGCAACAACAGCAAATTAATCCTATGAAGATTTACTTCTGGTCAGCCTGAAAACTCGCAACTGAAGAATTTATTGGTAAATTCCCTTTTGAATACTGACATGCTAATGGGAGATTTTTTCTGTGTAATTTTAGAAGCTCTTCAGCTATGAATTACTGTTCTCTCCCATGAGAGGAAAGTTTATAATCCAAATGCATCTGTTGGGACATTCCTGCCTGTACCTTTTCTAGGTAGTTTTGTGCTACTGTTGTACTTGAATTAATGGCAATTAAGTGTAATAGAATTACAAAGCTTGAAAAGAGGAATTCCCAGGTTTAAAACTCCCTGGAAACCTCTATATTGTTTGTGACACATAAACATACACTTTTGTTAACTCCTACCAACAGGAGGTACTGCATCAACAGGGGGAAAAAGGAACTTGTGTCTCTATATAAGGAACCAGTTACTCTGTCCTTACGAACAAGAATTACGAACTTGGTGGGAGTCAAGAAGGGCTGCTGCTGCTCATGGAGCAGTTAATCAGCTACAGGCACTGGCCCTCCATGACTCTGTTTTCTCTAAGACTTCACTGGAAGCAGAAACTGCTCATGGTATCTCTAGTTTTGCAAGAAGCAGAGATTCTTGCTTGCTTGTGAAATCCAAATGCAATTGCTTGTCAAAACAAGAAGTAGTGAAAACACTCAGCAAAACTCAAGTGTTCAGATGGCACTCTGTCATATGCCAACTACTTAACTGATTTATAGAAATTATAACAACAAACTTGGAACATGACAACTGCATTCCCTGCCTATTGCCACTTAGATTTCTTTCCTGAGGGATAACATTTCCACAGAGAACTGTTTTTCCTCTCTCACTAATGGTACACAGCACTGAGCATCTGCCCTAAGTACATTTTCTCAATATCCAGCCAGCAGACTCAGAAAAAGGCATCCATCTATGGAAATCTGGGAGCTCTTGAGTCAGACTTCTACTGATCACCAGTACCCTATTGAAAAATACCTGTTCCAAACAAGCTTTGCAAAGTGCCAGCATACAGGACGGGGGAAACCGTAACTTTGAGTAATTTATGTTATTAGCAGGACACTGCATTCTAACCTTGGGAAGAGATCATTCTTCAGCACAGGACTAAGAAGCTGAACAAACATTTCTGAATTTTTCCACTCCTTGTAGTGTATTTACAGTAGCACTTCTCAGAGCACTGTTTCTAGGTTTTGCATTCCAGCACTGTCCAAACACCCGTGACCCACTGCAGTGGCTGCAGAACACCGGGGGAGGAAATGTCTCCATTCTCCTGAACGTGGGTCACCACTGTGTCGTGTCCCATGCTCATGGGGCACAATATAACATCAGTAAATGAGTTACAAGGCCTTTGCTCGCTGAGTTACATGCAACATGTAAGACTTAAAAACAGAATGTCACCAATGGCTTTAGAGCAGAGAAAATTCTGGGGCTAGATTTTCCACGACACTTTTTGTTCCTGTATTCTCAGATGGACTTGAAAGTCATTAATTAAAGGCTTTTTTCTCCATGATGCATGACCTGGCGGGTTGAAAGGAATGTTATCTAAACATCAACAGTAAACCCTGAAAAGGTTTTGCACCTTGTCAGCAGACAGTATGTCTCTAGTTGATATTCTGCACAACTGCTTACTGTTTCTCCACTTTAAGAGGTGGCAAAGCACAATAGCTTGATAGATAAGGAAAGGCTAAGACATGATAGTGCTTATGTTTGAGAGGATAAAAAACCCCGTATTTTTTAAACAAGGTTAAAATTTTCCTAATGACCTTACTGTGTTTCACAGGTACCTGCTTTGCTTATTTAAATGAACAAAGGAGAGACCATTTGAAGCATTGGCACATTGAGTATTAGACTGCTATCCACAGGCACTGGGACAGGGAAGTATTATAATGGTTCCAGCATGATGTGGGAAAGGCACATGAATAAATTAACAGGTTAATACAGCATATACTCTTTAAATTCATTTTAAAGAAACAAGTATTTTTAAAGGAGTGATGTGTGCAGCTGCTCAATTGTTGTACTTCAGTTACTTGACTCAACAATGCAAACAAATCTTTAGCAGGACAGATAAAGTGCACATAATTATGTTTGGAGGTCCAAATAAATATGAAACTAGCTATTTCATCCTTCTAAAACGTGAGATGAATACAGAGAAACTTGTCCTTTAAGACAATTAGTGAAAGGAAGTTCCTAATATCCTGTGCACTCATCAGGCAGCAGGAAGTGTGTCAGCCTATGGATTTGAGACAGTTTTCTTCTCTAAGCATAATACTTCTGAAATAAATTACTGGAGCCATACAAGCTATACAATTGCCCCTGTAACTTTAGGTTGTTAAAACCACTTAGATTCTAAGGAAGTCAGGACAGTAACCTGAATGTTAACCCACAACTGCACCTTTTGGCTTTTGAAAAGTTGCTTCTTAATTTTAGTGTGTTTAACATTTTTCCTGCTGTTGTATCATGCTGCAAAGGTACAGAAAAGGACAAGAAGGTACAAGCTCCAGATACCAAAGTGGGAAAGCACTTGTCTGGGGGGAAGGGGGGGGAACAGGGGGAGAAGTGTTTTAAAGCATCTTAGATTTCTTTATTAGCTTTCTCTTAAAAATGCCACAAAGGAAAAAAAATCTGACTAAGGACAAATATAACTCCAGGTCCTCTGCTCCAAGAATCCCATGTGGTCAGTGACTGAATAGATATTAGCTAAACAAACCATTAAATACTATACAAACACTTGTGATATGGTCTCCTCTTCAGCACTGTCACATCCCAACTATTTAGTATTTAGTAGGATCTCCAGTAGACTGTAAACTGAGCTGCAGAGATCTCGGCTGTTTAAGACAAACTCCTTGCTGGGATTCTTGGACATCCATTTAATTCCTGAAGGCACCCCTGTCTCATGGTGAGCTGTTAACAAGGCCTCTGACATAAAGGGAGGGCTCTAGGGCCTCTTAAGGGAAGTATAGATCAGCTTCTCATTGCAGTGTTGGAGGTTTTGTTTCGGAAACTTCTGTACTTGTGTTATAATTCAGATCAGCTTTGGCATAAATCTGATATACTGCAAGAGCATCCTAGCTCTTGCATTTACTCTACTTTCCAGTGATAATTAGGAAGTAGATAACAGATTTGCTTTTTGCTCCCAAGGGTAACAGAAGTTCAGGAATTTGAAATGCCACAGAGCTGGTTTATGTGACTGTCACAAAGTCATTAGCTTTGGAAGTACGCTAACATTCTATGCAAAAAACCTTCAGGGGATCTTTGAAAAACACAGAAGTAACAAGCCTGGCCAATATAGGTATGACAAAGGCTGCTGTAGATATTTACTGTTGGAAAGAGAAAACATGCCAGAAATACTGTCAGATGAAACTTTCATCAGGATAATTTGTATAAAAATGGTTACCCTGTTCTAATTAATGTTTCTTGAGTTACCAGAGAAATTACAGTATGTGAAGGGGAGGGTGCATAAAAGATAACAATGACTTTAGTGTTAAGATAATGGCAAAAACTTTAGTGTTAAGTTATTTTGTAAAAGAGGTCAGAAAGCATCTGAGGGAATTGAGGATATAGTATATGTAGAGAATATTGGATTATTTTCTCAGTTATACCAGAAACACTCTGGACACAATATGTAAATATGGATGACTTTAAAGCATTTTCACTTGTTCTGTTACAGTTTAAAAAAAGAACATTAATTATACCACAGGAGAGTTCCCAATGAAAATCCATGAGCTTTTTCCACTCCCAAGGCACCTTTCTATGGAAACAGAGAATTAATTTACATTCTTGTCATATTCAGTGTAAAATCTAGAAAACTTTGAGAACAGTGTGTGGCAGACAGAGTAGAAATTTGAAAGGAAACAAACCAAGTTTTCAGAAATCCTTTTCAACTCATCTTTCAGATTGTATAAAAAGTAAATACAGAGATCTCATCCAAGCAGCTCAGTTTAATAAACACCACCACCATATTGCTTATATTTTTACTAAACATAACAAAAAAACCCCAAAGCTTGTTTTCAGATTTAAATTGTTCTTTTTTAAGAACTCATTGACAGTATATATATTAAAAAAAAACAAAACCAAACTGATTTTGCCAAGCTTATAAACCAAAGTAAGAAAATAAGAAAACAACTGAACTGAAAACATATACGGGTGTCCTAAAAAAATGTGGGAACACACTTTAAAATCATTGTAAGACTACTGCAATACATGCAGAGCATTGTTTTTCTTAAATTCAATGTAAAATAGAATTATAAACCTCTTGGTAACTGCAAAGGGTTGGCACAGCATGGAGGCACTGACTGTGGATGGGAAAGTGGCAGTGCATAGGGACTTCTTATGCTTTTGTATTAATACCTTGAGTGCACGAATGAACATTTAGAATTTCTATTTTGACCTTTACTACTGTTGCAGTGTCACTCAAACTATCTGTTATTCATTCTAAACTAAGAAACTTGCTTATTTAATTTGCTTGCTTGCTTAATTTGAAGTTTGGGCATCATTAGCTGTGTAGTTTTGTCCACCATTCAGAACTGTCTAAAAATATAACACCACATTTTAAGTTAAAAGAGAGTAATGCAAAATAAATCACAGTGGAATTTATTTAAAACTTGGTAAAATCATGTTAAAACAAATAAAAATCTAAACCCTTGCAGACAAATGACCCTAAAGCATTAGCCCCACCCCACTTCTATACTATTTTCACTTAGTAAATGCTTTAATTGATCATATTATAATTCAATATTGCTAAGTGGAGATAAGCCAACAACTTTGTTACCCTTATTTTACCTAAACTGCTCTTCTTGCTAAAACACTCTGGGAAAAATCAAAAAAGTAAAATAAACTTTTCTATGCTCCTTACACACTGAGTAGTCTACACTGCTATCTTCTGACACTCAAATACTAAAAAGGACAAGAAGAAGTAGCTTTAGAAACAATAAAAGATATTGCAGACATGTATAAAGCCTGCACACTGGATTCAGAAGACAAATAAAGCAGGAGAACATAATGCCATAACTGTGTGTTGAATTATACATCTGGAATGCTAAACAGGAGCCTTAACAACTGATCTGCACAGAGTCAATATGTCCATGGTAACTTCATTTTCCTCTGTGATGGAAAGTACTGGATCTTAAGATTGCACGTAGCTGATTATTATATGAAAATGTCAATGTTTTCTCTCAAATGCTTTAAAAGAAAGGATCACAATCAGGTGTAGTGCTTTCTGCTCTTCAGAACTGGTTTTAATAACTGATGCTACTCCATCTGTTAGTGCTGGTTCCTTCTTTCACAAGTTTCGTTCTGCCCTCTACTGAATTTTTACATAAGTACAACTCACACTAGTACTACACAAGGTTTCTGCTCTCTATGACTCAGTCCAACAAGAGCTGCTGGATCATCTTCTATATTAGCTCCAGAGCCTCTCAGATTATGGGCACATGTCAAAGAAAAATTTGGCTTTTAAAGTGCTATCTGGTTTTTTTTTTTTCCGTCCATTTGTCAGTCTTCAGACGTCCATAATAAGCAAGGTAGAGAAGTTATGCCTATAGATTTTAACTAAGCTTAAAAATAGGCATATTATTTATCTATGCTTAAAAAAGGTCAAAAAACCCTTATGTTAGTTCAAAGCAGGGCCTGTATTCATCTGCTTTTTCACACTACCTTCCACTTTAAGCTAATGATCAAACTAAGATCCAATTTGATTCTCTTTCTATTCCACTTGGGTAATAACTTTCTGAATCCTAACAGCTTCTTCCATCTCTGTACCTCCCAAAGTATCATTGATTCATTTCTCCTAAAACACTTGTGCTTTTTTCTCAGAGGGTTTTCAGCCACAGGGCCCTTGACATGCAGATGTGGGGGCTGTAGGGGCATGTGTGCAGTGGTGTGGTTTACAAAGCAGTGGAAAGCTTCTACTGGACAACTAACAGGGACTGGAAAGGGACTTCACATAAGAAAGCCTGAGGTCTGCAGTTTCCTGCGTATGACTCTGAACTGCCTCAGGAAAAAAAAAACAACCCAAACTGAACTGATGAGGGGTTAAATGCTAAAACATGAATAAACAAATACACAGATCAGTTTTCTACACTTTATCAAAACACTGTTTGAAAATCTCTTAGGATCTTCCCTCTCAATAGTACATTGTATTTTATTTGACACATTCCTCACCTCTTTCAGCTGCCACTGAGCATCTCAAGTGTTCTGACTCTAACACACACTGAAATGCATTGAAAATATGATTATTAGTTCTGTGTTCAGAGCTCAGATATTTATTTTATGATGAAATTCAGAGCTGCAGTGCACATCTCTTTTCACTAACAGAGTCTTCAATAAAAGTCAAAAGGTTGCTGCCAAAACTGAACTCTTGCTCAAGACTTCCTGCTACTCACAACTTCAATTCTAGTAGCCAAGCTCATTTTTTAATCCAGTTCTTCTGGTCATTTAGCGCTTCACTGATATAGGCAATATGGATTATAATAATTTTTAAAGTCTCTGGAATTGTAATAAGTAATAAAATATTTATTAATGAAAAATGTAATGAAACAATTAGAGACACACTGCAGATACAGTGACTTTTACTGAAACAGATGGTGCTAACACAAATAAAGTTCAGCCTTTCTTGCCCAGATCTGTTGGGTTTCTGCAGAGGGTGGGCTATAGGTGTGGTTTCTTTGAGGAGCTGCCAAAAGCTTCTCCCATATTTAGGAGAGCCAATGCCAGCCAGCTCCAAGAAAGAATCACCACTGGCCACAGCTGAGACCATAAGTGATGGTGGTAGAGCCTCTGGAATAATATGGCAAAAAAAGAGGAAAAAAATTGTTGCACAGATGTAATTGAGGCCAGGGAAGAGCAGAGTGAGAAGATGTGAGAGGAACAGCCCTGCAGACACCAAGGTCAGTGAAGAAGGAGGGGCAGGAGGTGCTGCAGGCACAGGAGCCAAGACAAGCCAGCAGCCTGTGATACAGACCATGCTGAGGGAGCCGTTTCCCTGCAGCCCACAGAGGTCCAGAGAGGAACACATCACACATCCACCTGCAGCCTGTGGAGGACCCCATGCCAGAGCAGGAGGATGCCAGGAGGAGGCTGTGACTCTGTACAAAAGCCACACTGGAGAAGGTGCAGTAAGGAGGAGTCCATGCTAGAGCAGGTTTGCTGGGAGGACTTGTGGGAGGACTATGGGGGATCCATGCTGGAACAGGCTGCTCCTGGAGGACTGTACCCAGTGGAAAATGACCCATGCTGGAGCAGTTCATGAAGAACTGCAGCTCATGGGAAGGATTCACGTTGCAGAAGTTTGTGGAAGACTGTCTGCCATGGGAGGGACCCCATGCTGCAGCAGAGGAAGGAGTTCTCCCCCTGTGGAAGAAGCAGTGGCAGAGACAATGTGTGATGAACTGATTGTAGCCCCCATTCCCTGTCCTCCTGCGCCTCTGAGAGCAGGAGCAGGGAGAGAACTGGGAGTACAGTTAAGCCTGGTAAGGAAGGAGGAGTGCCAGGAAGAAATTTTTAGGATTTGTTTTAACTCTCATTTCTGTACTCCGATTTGATTGGTAATAAATTCAATTAATTTCCCCACACTGAGTCTGACAAAGCAAATGGCAAGCAATGACTGATCTCTCCCTGTCCTTACCTAAACTCAAGAGCCTTTCATTGTATTGTATTTTCCCTGCCTAGCTGAGGAAGTGAGGGATAGAGCAGCTTTGGTGGGCACCTGACATCCAGCCAGAGTCAAACCACCACACCATAACACAAAATACAACCTTAGGTATTCAAATACTTTATCTTGACTAATTATAAAAGGCATTTATTAAGAATATGCTTAAACTTGGATCTTAGAATCAGCTTTGTACAGCCTTCTGCCTCACCTTCCACAGTGACTACCAAACCTGTTTCGTTGCTAGCCTTGATAAATACATTTTTGCAACCTTGGATCTTTACAGGTCTTGCCTCATTGTTGTATTTATTCTCTCCATTACCCAACAGCAAGCAACAGTACTATGTGTAATAATACATTAAGTGCAAATTATATTATGTAATAATTTTATAAACAACAACCTCAAAGTACCAAATCTTTTACTCACCAAATTCACCCAAAATGCTTCTAAAGACATCCAAAAAACATTCTCAAGAAAGAACTCTGAAGCCTTACAATTAGAAACAAAGTAGGAATAAAAGTAAACCAGTGTGAAACTGGAAAAAAAACATCCCAGCTTCCGTAAAAACAGAATTCACAGTGGAACCATAGGGTTCAAGATTTTTTTCTTTTATTCCCTCACCACATTTATTTCACACTTTCAAACACTGAAAAGCTGTCATTTTTCCCAGCAAAAAATACAGAACGTTCATCTTTCAGCAGAATTACTGTTGGCAGACATTCACTTCCAGTATAAATCTTTTCTAAATATTCAAAGTAAGTGTTGAATTCTCTGTTGTGAATTCACATTTCTCCATATGGGGAAATATGTGCAGTATCAATCAGAATATCTTGAAAAATTATGTGTGAAGAGGCTGATCATAACATTTACAGAACACATACACACACACTCAAAACCACAGTCTTCATCTAATTTTCAGTAAATGATATTCCCAACATCTCTACAAATGAATGTGAACGGTTCTTATGAAAAAAGTATTATTTTTATTAAGGTCTCGATACCCGAGTGGCTAAACCTTACTGTCCACTATTCAATTCACTGCCTTACACAGCATTTCTTGCACAGAGGACATGCAAACAACAGAACAACCATCTACAAGTGTCTGAAAGAGCACCAGACACAGATCAGAGAGCTGTGTCCTTACAGCAGAAGGAGCTCTGAGACTTCAGAATTAGAACCCTAATAACATTCCTCCTCACAGTCTGACGCAGCAGCATTAAAACTCAGATTGAGAAAGGAATCCTGTGACTGCAACTCCACAACCGTTGCAAGCACACTGCTTTCTGCCAGATGTCACCAGCGAGGCCCAAGGCTTGTGGTTCAGCACGGAGACATTCCTCATCAAAGTACTATCCTATGGCCTGAGACAGGAGGAAGCAAAGGATGCCATCTAATTTTAACATTAGCAAAGCCAGTTTTTAAATCCACAAAATGTTAAGAGTGAATAGTTAACTGCCTGGTAAATGCTGGGGCTAAGCACTACCACTGCAGTTAAAGATAAGTGCTGTCACATTTTACTAAAATCTTTCACCAGCTACTTTTGGAAGAGAATCACTGAATTCTTGTGAAGTCACTCATGCATTTTTATTTCCAACCAAAAAAAAGAAAAAATTCATCCATTGGGAAAAAAAAGCTACTGATTTGTTTTATAATTTGTTTATGAGCACTTGACTGTATTAACCACCATTCCCTTCCTCCATCCCCCTCCTCAAGGACAAACTCGGCAAGTCCTAAAGAGCTGCAGGGGATCATCTGCTACAACATTTTACAAAGCCACAACCATAGCCACACAACCCCTTGTTTTGTTTACATAAGAACTGTTACACAGGGTCAAGGTCAATTCTTGGGACAAGATAAAACAGTAGATGCAGGGAATTAAAATTTATAGCCCAGCTAAGTGTCACTTCCATTTTCTGATGTGCCCAAACAGAGCTTTACCATTCAGATGACTTTGTTTAGAAGAGGCAGGGTCATGTCTGGAAACATAACAAAAAATGTGGCTCGTTTGAAGAGGATGAGAGGAAAACTGAGTGATGGAAGGCACTGGGCTACAAAGAGTTGGAAACTTTTAGAGGAAGCACAAAGTTCCAACCAGAGTAAATCCTATTGTGTAATGCCAATGCCTAAAAGATTTGTGTCCTTACCACATAAAAAGTCCCAAGTAGGCACACCACTCTGGCCTGTCAGCACTTGTTTAAATCACAATTTTCTAGACAAAATTTAATATGAACAAAGAGTGTTGGACTTAACACACCTGTACTGGTACTCTCAAGACTCAACGAAATTTAGAAAAGTAGAATCACAATAGATCATAAGGATTTTTAATGGAATAATAATGTTTTACTCTCATTGGAACTTTATTATAGCAACAGGAACACAAAGAATGATATGTGTTTTTTTGAAGTTTCATGACTCAAGACTGAAAAATTAAGAAAAAGTTCTGTAACTTGAACAGTGCTCTTTTTTTTGTTGTTATTGTGACGCTGCAAAATCCATTAATCTCAAGTAAAAAAATCTACTGGGGCACATAATAGTCATTAAGAATCTCTGACCCCAAGTTTGATCCTTGATGTAAAGTGATAGAACTAGATAGTTACCTATCAGAATATCAAGGAAAAATCCTTATGATCTATTCTGATGACACCTGACTGTCCAGGAAGATTTCCATCAGGCTTTGGGCCCAGATCTCAATCCTTTCAGTGATTTTACTCCATTCCTAATACTGAAATATTGATGATGATGAATTTGCTTCAGCATCTAATTTTGAAAATAAATTTATCTTCAGCTATGTGATTTAACGCCAAAAAGAACTATGTTGGATTGTCCTTCCAATCTGCAGGACTAAACTGATTACAAGGAATTTGCTGAGATTCCATTAGCAGTTTTATATTTCTAAAAATCAGTGTTCTTCCTGCTCTTGTTGTTGAATTTCTCATGCCCTTGTCTTCAAGACTAGACAAAAGTCCCTACAGATCCAGAAATGTGCCAAGATGCAAACTGAGGGCTCTTATCTGACACTAGGGGACATCATGAGCTCCCTGTCTTGCAAAAACAGACTTCAGTTTCCAAGCAATACCTGTGAGCACACACACACACAGCGAGGGGCTGATTCACCTGCAGAAACGACCATCTACAGCAGGAGAGCTACACAGAATCTTTTAAAAAACAAATCAGATCAAAACTTTTCCTACAGCTGCTACAGCCTGTGAAGCAGACCTGCAGGCAGTCACACCACACAAATCTTTAACTTCTTACATTCCTTACACATTCCTTAACAGTCTGAATTTATCTACTTGGTTTTTGCCATGTGCAAGCCACCTGATATCCACCTACCAAATCATCGAATTTTTTTTTTTCTATTCCTTGAAATTTTTTTTATTCCTCTTAGGCAGTGAGTGCAATTCATAACGCTGCCACAAGGGCCAGTAATATCCTTTTTACCTCAAACAGCCATTGAACAGAAAAGGAGATGAACACCTGCTGTCGCCCCCAAAGGAGATGGATGGTGGGGACATCTGTGCATGCAATCCCCACACTGAAGCAGCTGCAAGTCATATAAGCACAGGCAGCAAAACTATAGCCAAATGAGAAACCCGCACTCTACCTCCTCCCAAAGCTGCAAAGCTTTGGCAAACCGTTTTATGTATATACTTCTAGGAGCAATGACATCTCGGGGTAAACTGAGGAACACTTTCAGTTTAAGAACTGGCTTTGGTAAGGAATTCTAGGACACTGCACGTAGTACTGTCCAAAGGAATGTTTTCTCTTTCAGGACAGTTTGTAGAGGAGGTTTTGGAAATAGACAATAGTGAGGCTAAAGTATAGTTTGTAATAGCTGACTCCACGTTTCACTTAACAGCCTTAACAAAAATTCTGATGACTTCTCTGCCTGACTCCCTAGATATACTTAAATAACAGGAGCGGATTGCTGATAAGAAACATAACATTAAACAATAAAACACTTCACAGCCACTGCAAGCTTTCTGAAAAGACAAGATATAGGCAGGTCTAGGCAGAGAACCCCCTTAAGGGGCATAAGCCACCCTCGGTCCTTCAGCGGTAACACAGAACCATATGTGACTTGGAAGGGATCCATCAGGATCATCGAGTCCAACTCCTGGCCCTGCACAGGACATCCCAAGAATCTCAGCTTGTGATCGAGACTATTGCCAAAGGCTTCTCGAACTCTGTCAGGCTGGTGCTGTGACCACTTCCCTGGAAAGCCCGTTCCCGTGCCTAAGCCTCCTCTGGGTGAAGAACCTTTGCCTAACATCCAGCCTAAACTCCTCTGACACAGTTTCGTGCCGTTCCCTTGGGTCGTGTCACTGGGCACCAGGGAGCCGGGATCGGCGCTGCCCTTCGTGAGGAAGTCACAGCCTGAGATCCCCTCCCCAAATCCCTTCCTTTCCACCCAGATGCTGCAGCAGTAGCCCACCACGGAACAGCCAGGCCCATCCAGCGTCATCTCCCTACTAGGGAACAAATCTCCCACCCCACGTTCTTGTGTCGCGGCCGACATCCTTCAGCGCCGGACAAGGCGGACTCGCCAGAGGGAAGGCAGCAAGGGAGGAAGGCGCGAGCAGCCCGATCCCCCCACAAGGCGCGGCGGATCCGTCCCGATCCCGCCGCTCCCGCTCCCGCCGCGCGGGGACCTCGTGCCGGGCCCGCGCCGCTCCTCGGGGGCCCCGCGGGCACGCGCCGGTGTCACCAACGGCCGCTCCCGTCACACCCCCCGCGCTCCCCGCCCGCCCCGCGCAACGTGCGGCGCCGCCCGTCCCCACCATCACCTTCAGGCCCGGCGGCGCCCTCCCACTGCGCAGGCGCGAGCACCGCCCCCTTCGCGCACGGCCCCATGGGACTCGTAGTCCCTCTGCCGCGGCTGGGACCGTGCCACCTTTCGTAGAACCCGGCACTGTGACCCCCCCCTAACCAAACCACCCAGCGCCAGATCCGGACGTCTCTTAAACACCTCCAGGGACGGTGACTCCACCACCTCCCTGGGCAACCTATTCCAACGCGGGAGCACCCTAACAGTGAAAAAGTTGTTCTAGTATCTAATCGGAATCTCCCCTCTCTCAGCTTAAGGCCATTTCCTCCGGTCCTCTCAGTGCAGGCACGGTGGAAGAAACTAATCCCAGCTCACTACAGCCTCCTGTTAGGCAGTTGTAGAGAGCGATGAGGTGCCCCCCGCGCCTCCTCTTCTCCAGGGTAAAACAAGCCCCGCTCCCCAGCCGTTCATCACAGGACACCTGTGGGGAACACGCCGCCGTGTTTTCCCCGGTCTTTCTCCCTGCGCGCCATCCCAGGAAGTGACGCCCGCCGTGGCGGTTCGTCACTTCCGCAAACAGGGATGGCGGAGCGCTGAGCGGGGTGAGTGCCGGGCCGGGTCAGTGCAGTGCAGGGCCGCCCTTCCTGCCGCCCTCCCTGCCCCCGGCGGCGGTAGTAGCGGGGGGCCCGGGGCCCTTGGCCGCTCCAGACGGCGGGGCCGGGGGGGGCCGTAAAGAAGCGATGGGCGCCGCCGCCCTGTTAACGGGAGCGGAGGCCCTGAGGCTTCCCAGCCGCGTCACGGGGGAGGGGAAGGAGGGAAGGAAGAGAGGAGGGCGCGGGAGCGTCCCGAGGCCGGCGGGGCCCTTCCCACATCACTCCAGGCGTTTTGAGCTCTCTGGCTGAAGGAGCTGCTGCTTCCTCTGGGCACTTTGTTGCCGTCCCTGGTTGTGAAAGTTGGATCGTTTCACAATTAAGGCCTTCAAAACATCTGCTTGGAGAGCCGCTTGAGGATAAGGAAGGGTTTGCTGCTGCTTTGCAAACCGAGTCAGGTGCTGCGCAGTAATGGAAGAATTATTTTTGTAAGTCGTACTTTGAGACCGTTTGTTTTGAGGAAAGCTGCTCTGGTGCCTCTGTTTTGTGGCCCACTCAGTGGATGTGTTCTGGCCCTCATTAGGAGGTGAGCCTGGATACAGTGGATTTTGAATACGATTTTTAATTTTTTGGTTGATTTAGGCCACTGTTTCAGAACAGGAATTGCTAGATTGCTCTCTCCCATGCCTTTTTAAAGAGGGAGGCGCTTTTTAAAAAGTCTGTGCTCTGCTTCCCAATGGTGGTGTAAAGAAGGCTGGGATGTGCTGGAAACCAAATGAGCTTTGTGGCAGTTTTTTGCGGTCCTGCAGCCAGCGTAGATATTTGTAAGGTAGAGATGGGGAAATGCAGGTATTTCCACATATTAGTTAAACTCAGAGAATAGTGGATATTCTTGGCAAACTGGAAAATCCACAGCTGGTAAGAAAATTTGCTCATAAAAACCCATCTTGATCTTGTTATTTGAAGACATCAATTTCAAAGCATATCAGTTTAAATAACAAATTTACTAATTTGAGAGTACCTGTCAGTTTGTGTTTCTAAACGTAGATTGATTTCTAAGTTACCTTTTATGGGAAGGGAAGGAAAAAAATAACATTGGCAGTCAAGTCAATAAAGATTGGTAAGAATGACTCTAAAATGAAAAGTAACAATTTATCTTAATTTGAACTTCTGAATGAGTACTTCTGAGTTCCACATATTTTATTGAGCTGTCTTTATTAAACAACAGGTCAAATTTAAAGTTGGTATGTTGTCTAGGGTGAAATGCCAATGTCGTGTTTGAAAGTCACAATCGTAACCATGAGTTAGTGAAATTCAGCACTGAAAATTCTTGGTGGATTGTTTCTTTTCCCTCTAGATTTCCATTCTGATCAGTGGGCCAGTCAAAATGGCTGAAGTAACCAAGACAGAAGAACAGCAAGTAGAGAAGAGTTTGGCTGAGGAAGTGGAGAAAACACCTCATGCTTTAGAGTCAGCTTCAGGTGCTGGGTGTGAAGGCAATAGCTCTGCTTCAGGTACAGAACAATCCACTGAAAATGAAAAAGAGGTTGATAGTGGTGATCAGGATGGCAGAGCAAAGAGGAAGAATTTAGATTCTGAAGATGAACCTTCTAAGAAAGTGAGTATCATTTATTTTGAGCTGTTTTAAAATCCTTGTTTCAAAGCATTAGCTCAAGGAAAGATTGAAAATGTTTATGCTAGACATATGTGAGCCAGCACGAAACACCAAGTATGGAAATATTTCCTAGGGAAATTACAGGTGCACAAGTGATGTTGAGCTGGCAGTTAGAACAATAATCTCAGCACATACTTAGTCTAATTCTAAGACTGTTCCATCGTCCATGTGGTAGCAATCTGGTAGTGTAGTGTAGGGTTTACAAGTTCCATGTCTTGGAACTCAGATCTCATGTATGTTGTTTATCTGTGTGTTAGGGTAGTTACCTGTGCTTGGGAGGCTCTTCCATGAGGTGATTTTGTCCTTTTATTTCCTTGGTAAGGTACTCTATAGTTTGCAAAACTCTACAGACTGCATCCTCTGTGATATAATTTCAGTATGATTTGTTGGCAAAGAGAAGCAGTGAAAGACTTACAGGTGCTTCTTTATATTTTAAGACTACAAAAGTAGCAGAAAATGTGTGTCCCTTTGTATGTCCACCTGGGAGGGGGAAAAGGGTAGCATTTTACCTGATGCTGTCCTTTTTTATGTATGAGCTTGTAGAAGCTGATGTTTTAATACCCAGTCTAGTTCATCCTTTAGGGATATTTAAATATAATTTGAAAATAGCTGACCTAATGTTTTGTTTCTCTGCCCAGAATTTTCCCAGTATGTTAATATATGGCTTAGCAGTCTGGCAAAATAAAGAGTGCCCTTTGTTGTGGTAGAAGCATTATTAACCCTTTCATCCTTTTAATAAGGGGACATGAGACTTAGATGAATAAGAACTATGTTGGCTTTGTGTAGCCTAAGGGCGTAGTGAGGTGGCTGAGCATAGCTTCCACCATCTAGATGTTGTTGCTGATGGCTGTTTGCAGCTGAGATGTGTTAATGGTTTGTATGAGTATGTCCCATACACTTGTCTGAGTCAGCTGTTCTAGCTTCTGTCACCTTCAGTGGCCATTCAGGGAGCCATCTGTGCTTACCCTGAAAAAGAATAGAAGTCGTCAAAATATTTGTTAGCATCAGTCAGCCCAGTGTGGTGACAAACAGATGATGAGGTTATAGAGATTTCAGACAAGTAAGGCTGTGTTCATTCTGAATGTTACCAAAAGTATATGAAACACTGAAGAATTCACATATATCAGCCAAACTTTCTTTTCCCTTGATGAACTGCTATTTGAATAGTATGATGCAGGGATATTGAGTTCTGTTAGAAATACTTTTAAAGGCTTAATTCTGGGTTGTACTATTATTTCAAATGCTTTTTGTACCTCTCAGAGTCCATGCTGGTTGTCTCAGTTCCGTTACTTTGGATTTTATTTATAATTTCTTTTCACTTCATGTATATAGTTGAAGATTGTTTTCAAGGTGAGGAAATGTTGGGAGCATAATATCTGGATGTAGACTGCTTCTCTGTGTAAGAGGGGAGAGAAGGGTCTTGAAGTACTTAAAGCTAAGGCTGGACAGAAATCTCTTGGAGTATTTTGAGTTAAGGCTAAATCAGAGACATTTCTGCAGCTAACTCTTAAGCATTAGATGGAATATCCTGTCAAATTATGCCTCTCATTCCTTTATCATGGTCTGTTAAAAGCTCTGGCAGTGGGGTTGTCCTCTTGGACCCTAATGTGGCATCGGCCCATTGGCGATTTGGTTAAATTCGCAGTTTATACACCCATCAGATGAAAACACTGAATTTCTGAAACGGGCTCTTAGAAGAGCCTTAAAGTTCCTTGAGAAGGAACATCCTCTTCTTCTATCCCAGACTTAAGAAGAATGAAATGTGTTCTTTGAGAGTGGTTTAGAGTATTAGAGAACTGCAAGTTAAGTATTTCTGTGAAGAAAATATGCTGGGCAATATCTGTCATCCAAAAATTGCTTAAATGAACGAAAAAGGGGGTTAAATTTGTGAATGTTGCTGTGATAATTGAGGTACTGACATCAGTACCAGGACAGATATGGGAAATCTCTTTATAATGATGATGCTCTTCATAGATTGCTTTCTTGATTGCTTTCTTAAATCCTTGAAGTGAATGCATGTGTCGTTTGATTAAATGACAAAGTAATAAAAATAATTCACTGCTTGAGTCTCTTCCTTCTGTGATGTGGTTTTCATTTCTCCAGCATGTGATTGGCCATGGGCAAGCTGTAGCTGCACATTATAATGAACTTCAAGAAGTTGGATTGGAAAAACGCAGCCAGTCTCGTATATTCTACCTCAGAAACTTTAACAATTGGACAAAGAGTGTCCTCATTGGTAAGCTTCCCTGACTGATTGCTCAGACATGATTAAATTGTAACCAATTTTTGAATCAAAATGTAACCTTTTCTGTTTTCTGATGTTGAGTATGACACTTTGTCTCATAATATATAGTAAGTTTTTCAACTGTAGGAAAATGTCTGTATTTATATTTAATTTGAATCTCTGTGATAGTGTTCTGTATTGTAGGAGTGCCAAGCGTATGCATAAGTTTTAAGGGTCAACTGACTTAAAAAACCTTATTGGAAATTGTTCTTCTCCATGATATTTTTAAAGAGAAAAGTACAGCTTCAAATCATTAGGAATTTAAGCGTTCTTAGATTCAAACAAGAACAGCTCAATCTATCTCAAATAATTTCTTAGGCATTTTCCCAAAGCAGTCTGCTCAGATCCTGGTTAATCAGTTCTGCAGGAAGCTTGAACACATAAATGTTTTCTATATAACCCATAGTCACTGGTTAAAAAGATGGCAAGCTAAAGAATACGGTTCTTTAAGAATCAGCGGGTTTTTATTTAAAGGCAAAGTCTTCTGTTCCACAAATTAATTCCAGATTGAAGAAACAAAGCCATCAGATATCTGCCAACAAAGAAAAGAATCATCAGCACAGCACCACAGGTTCCTGAAGAGGGATGTCTGCCAGGAGATGTTGGCACCATTTGTGTTAGCATGCTGCTTTTTGTTGTGTTGTATCAGAGCAGTTAGAAGCAATATTTAGGTTTCTATAAAGCTGTTCCTGAAGCCTGTGTTGAAGCCTTTCTGTCATAAAGAATTTCAGCCGTGTGGCTTTATAGCAGTTGTATCAAAACATATTTCATGTCTCCTACTGTGAAGAAAAGTTGCTAGCATGCTGATATGTTTTACATAATATGCCAACATCAGTCAGAGCAGAGGGAATCTAGACAGTGTGGAGAGAGAAGAAAAAAATGTAACTGGTATATGTAGGGTAGATAGACAGCAAAAGAGTAGCTACTGTTATTGCAAGGCCTGGGAGAGTGAGTGAAAAACATTATGGATTTTTGTAAGGTGACTGGGAGGAGATGTTGTGGCTGATGCATTGAATTGGTTTTTTCTTTTTGCAAAAGGCTTTCCCATACTTCCAAATAACATCTGCCTTCATTATAATGCTAATGAAAGGGAACCTGTGTTTCCCTGCTCATGTACAGAGTGGCTGTTTAGCCATGTGCAGTTTTGCCTTAGCCAGGGAAACAGTTCAGAGCTTCAGTTAAGTTACATACAGAGCACAATAAGCACAGAAAATATTCATCTTCTCCATAGTTTTAAAAGTTTGTGGTTTCTTTCATCCTTTTAAAAAGAAGAGATTAAAATTTGTAGTATTAAGAAGATTTATAGGCAAAGTAAGGTATGAGGAGTTTTAAAATTCTCAGCCCCTTTTAGTTCTTCAGGCTTTTAGGTGCAGTACAGGTGCAGAGATTAGGTGCAGAGATATGTTTATATCTCCTGGTTTTTATTTTTCTAGGTGAATTTATAGACCGGGTACGACAGAAGAAGAGTGATATAACTGTTTTGGATCTAGGATGTGGGAAAGGTGGAGACTTACTGAAATGGAAAAAAGGCAGAATTAAAAAACTCATCTGTACTGGTAAGAAAATGTGATAACTTTCCAGGGAAAGTACATCAGGTTTTATGGGAAACTAAATACATCTCCAGTATTTTATTTCTTTCTTTTTTCAGTCAATCAAAGAATGTAATGAACACCTTTTGTGCAAAAAGTTGTATTTTGGCTTTTAATCTGAAGATATGACTTGTTTACTAGCAGAAATAGAAGAACCGTCAATATTTAGCTTTCAGTTCAACACCTAAATAAAAACTGGTATCACTAAAGAAAAACACCATTGCCATAGGCAAAATGTGGCCCTGAAGAAAAGACTGACATTTTCTATTTTATGTCTTTTGTTCCACATCTAGTCTCTCGTAGTATTTTTAATTGTTCTGAAACGCATACAAGAGAGTTGTATTTAAAAAAAACAAATAAACCCCCCAATGTTGTGAGAAAAAATGGTCTTGGGTGTTATAGCCAACTGAAGATTTTCAGACTCAGAAACAGGGAAGAGCTGAAAGCTGATTAAAAAATTTCTTGTTTGAATAATTGGCTTAGATGTTGGGAGAATGATACCGTCTTCCCTTTCCTCAAAAAGTATCCCAAGGATAATCAGAGGAAGTATTACTTAACTTCAAATTTAATGAGGTACTAAAATTCCCTAAAATTCTTTCAGTGGGAATTATTTTGGGTACTTCACATTTTACAGTTCTTGCATTATTCAGTGGGTTGTATTCAAATACACTTAATCAATTTACTTAGAAAGTTCTTAGATAAATTCATTGCATATTGTTAGAAACTCAATGACTGAGAAAGAAGCAGTTTTAGAATTTAAAAAAATTCTCATAATGTGTCATATCAGAAATAATTGAATTTCAACATCTTTTATATTTTTAAGAATGTTAAGAATCCCAGGGAGCTGAGCTGTTTTAATGGAACTGAAGATCATTTTTTTTATCCTGCCATATTGTACCTTCTGTGTTCCAGTAATCATTTCAGTTTTCTTGTCTGGGCAGTAGTGTGCACACTGTTTAAAAATTTCATTTATTAGTGAAATATAATATTTATTATCTCTCCATATATAGACATTGCTGACATTTCTGTGCAGCAGTGCAAGCACCGCTATGAAGAAATGAGGTCCCGATGTCGGTATAATGAACATATTTTTGATGCAGAATTCATACAAGCAGATAGTACCAAGGTACAGTTCCTGTGCTTTGTAATATTTTGGAGATTTAATGTTCTTTATGGTAGTGCTGTAACACTTTTGGTGTATATATTTTTTTAAGGGGGATTATTGTACTGCCCAGAGAATCAGCCATAGGGGTCACTGGAAGGTTGCTTAAGATGTACTTAGGTGCATTTTGCTGCTGTTGGATAGTGTAACATTCCTGAACCCTGAATGTCTTTTCTAGATAGTAAATCTGGTGCTTTCACTATCTTTAACTCGACAAGGGGAGCAGAATGACTGTTTAGCTTTGGAGTTCTGTGAGACAGCATGGGATGTTGGAAATTATTTTGCTGAATGCTGGAATAAATAAAAAAATTTTCTGATTTGACTTTTACACTTAGAATTTTTTCTTTCTAGTGGCATTTTGGTTACTATAATAGGTACCTTTAAAACTTGTGTGGTAGAGTAGGTTTCTTAGACTGTATGGAGGCAGTGGTGAATGTATGTCTGGGGCTTAGGAGACAGTCTTGTAGCCAGAACTGTTTTTGCTTCCTAGAAGTGCAGGCTGAGAGTGCCCTGCTAATGGAGGCTGAGAGACAGAACCTACCTGGTTCCAGCATATCTGTGGAAAAGCTGAACCTGTTCTCAGCCTTGCATGAGGGTTGTTAGCTTGAATTATTGGTTGCCTTTCTTTCTTCTGAGGAATAGTCTGTTGCAGGTTCATGTCATCTCTCTTGACTTGGGGTAGAGAAGAGAGACTTAGCCAGGAAAGAAAGGAATATTTTCATATTGCTATTACAGCTCAGTCTTACATGCATATGTATTTTCTGTTGCGTGCTTTGTTCTGTCTGTTCTTGCACACAAAAGTTAATTTCCCTGACTTTGAGCCTTTATCATGAATGTTGTATATCCTGCAAAATCTAATTCTGCCCACCCACCTCTTTTTCTCATTTTCCTATGTCTTTATGTCTGCTGAGTACAGGGTCAAATCAGGCTTTAACCTGACAAAATTCAAGGGCTCCAAGTTGTTCAGATTTTAGTTGCTTGGTCTGGGATGGGGAGGAGTATGCTCGTGTTGAGCATGGGTGAGAATACAGACAAGTACAACTCATTGGCCAGGGCAAGCTACCATATTTGAAACAACCCCTTCTCCTCTCAAGTGCATGTTTAATGGGTCAGTTTTAATTACAGAGACTTAGTAAATGGAAGTTAATTTTATTGCAGATTATTTTTTTTTCCAGCCAGATGGTGGCCAGTTATAAAACCCCAGCAATAAATATATAAATAACTTCTGGAAACTGTAAGTTAACTAACCTTGGACTTCGGTCTTTCAGGTGTAGCAGTGTTACTTGACAACATGAAAAAAATTTGAGGACATTATAACTTTGAAATGTGTGTGTATTCTTGTTGTTTCTAAATGTTGTATATGGTTTTCTGTGAAGAGGAGAGCTTTTTCTTATTTTCATCTTGTCTTTGTTGAACTTGTAAAGGAATGGGAGTTGAAAGGAAAAACTTCAGAGAGTTCAAAGAATTATGGAAGTAGTACATTTGTTAGAAGATTTAAGTGAATCATACTGGTTTCTGTAGTTTTTTCTTTTCTTTTTTATCTGTTGCAGGATCTCTTGTCTTCCAAGTACAGTGATCCAGATATGCGCTTTGACATTTGCAGTTGTCAATTTGTTTACCACTATTCATTTGAGACGTATGAGCAGGCTGACATGATGCTTAAAAATGCTTGTGGGAACCTCTCTCCTGGAGGTTATTTCATTGGCACAACTCCAAATAGTTTTGAACTTGTGTAAGTGCTCTTTACGTCCTGTTAGTCTTCCAAAACTCTGTGAAGCTTTGTTAAGTGATAGATGTTCTTGCAGTGCTCCAATTTGTTTGTGGAAACAAAAGCAATTTTTTTGGCAACAATTTTGGATTCTAGTAAAAAAAAAAAAGTCACTTATGAATTTGACTCAAACAGGTAAAGCAATACTAACCTTTGTCTCTTGTTCTCATAGCTCTTCTGATAGAGACACTCCATCCTTCTGTCATGACTTTAATAGTGTCAAAATGGCCACAGCCTGGGGAAAAACTGTCAAGGTTTTGTGGTTGTTTCCAGAAGCCTGTCTTGTCATGTAGATCATCCTTGTGTCTGGGCTAAATGTTCATCTTCTAGGCCCACTTAGTCCTTGGTGTGTTGTATGGGAATGATAACCTGTTAAAACCCAGTATGCTGCTTCATTTCATTGTTTTATTGCCTTATGAGATAAGGGAAGTGGGAAACTGGTGAGGTCACTGAGTATTGCTGGGAGAAACAATTTCAGGCTTCTTATGTGTGGTTTTTCTCTGCCTGTTAAATACTGGTCAATAAATGTTTGTTTATATCTCATTCTATAGGAAGAGACTTGAAGCCTCAGAAACAAATTCATTTGGGAATGATGTATACAATGTAAAATTTGAAAAGAAAGGAGACTATCCCTTATTTGGCTGCAAGTATGATTTTCACTTGGAAGAAGTGGTTGATGTCCCTGAGTTTTTGGTGTACTTTCCCTTACTGGAAGAGTAAGTTAAGTTTTAAATTCATTATTATGTTCCACAGCTCTTACTGTGTAAACATGTTCAGTTTATGTGTCATTTTATAACAGTTGCAGAAAATTGTTTTGACTTTCTTTTTTTCAGTTTTCAGTTTGACTATATTTTTCAGTTCTTAATTTTTTTATTGTTGCTTCAAATACAGCAGTTTCTTGCGTTTCCTTCCACAACTGTAATCTGTCCCTTAAACTCTGTTGAAGGTGCTCTGGTCAGGGGCTGTGAGGACTTAAACTGTATCTCACAAGGGGACATCTGATCTGATGTATTTGGTCTGTCGGCAAATCTTTATAACTGTCATCTTTTTTTTTCTTTAATTGTAACTTTTTGAGGGGTTTCTTTCTGCCCCTTTTTCAGTCTTCCAGTAAGCTTTCTTGTATTTCTTCTTCATTATGGTGCCTCTTTCTTTTCTTTTCCACCTTTCCCTAGATGTTTATAGGATTTTTCCTATGACAAATTTTTTCCTTCCTCTAAATGATCATCTGTAAATGTATATTTTACTGTTACCTCTGTGTGACCTCAGATTTGGTTTTCCCAGCTATATCCTGAGGTAGAGACAAATCTTTCCATACTGGGTTTTTTCCTGCCATTCAAGCTCAGTATGGTAAAACAGTATTAAGCTTTCCCTTCAAGCCTGTTTAAAGAACTTCATTTGTAGTTGTCTGTGAAAAGTAACAGCATCTGTCACTGACAGCTGTAACTTCAGTGCTGCATGTCCATTGTGTCTACATATAACTGGGATGTAAGCCACTAAATACAATAGAAAGAAGTTCTCTAAATGTAGTCATAATATCTAACATGCTAGATACTGCAGGGAGAAATGTAGTTTTTCTGGAAGTCCACATGGAACTTCTGTGTTTTGATAGAAGAGACCTTTTCTATTAAAATGTTCATAAATTACTTCTGTGCAGATTTTTGTTGTCCTAATTAAAAAAGTACAGTTTGTGGTGGTACTGCAGCTTTTTCATCTAACTGTCTTTACTAAGAAAAAAAGTTGTAAAAAAGTGTAATCCTAGTGAATACCATAAGATGTCACTGTGACTTAAAATTGTTTCTTTGAAAATAAAGCTACAATAATATTGAGGCTTTCCTAATCAAGCTTATTATTTTGACAGAATGGCAAAGAAGCATGGTATGAAATTAGTCTACAAAATGACATTTCGGGAATTCTATGAAGAAAAAATCAAGAACGAGGAGCATAAAATGCTGTTAAGGAGAATGCAGGCCTTGGAGGTAAATTTGAAATTGACGTGTTTGATTTTAATAGCATTTTGTATATTTTTAATTTTTGTGCAATAGTTGAAATTCCCTTTGTGAACATCTTTCAATTAATTAAGGGTTACCAATAGAAAGCATTTAGTTCCTGNCCTCTTCCTTCCTCTGTGGGGGAAGGGGGACTGTGGTCTGTTCATAGCACTTTGTGTCTTCCTCTCCTTCCTCCTCACACTCTTCTCTTGGTCCAGCACAGGTCCCACCCAATAGCTGATTGAAGTTTTAAAGATAATGTTTCAATTATTTAGGCAAGTTTCTGTTCTTGTGAAGTAGGAAACAGAAGCCCAAGAATAATGCCAAGTGTCAGATAGTGGTGACTGTAATCCATTTCTTACTCAGAGACAGAAAATAGTCCTTATAGGAATGAAAGGACAGTCTGTGTTCATAGAAGAAAATGGTATTTAACTGTAACTGAGCATATGTTTTTGCCCAATGTTTTTGCATTTTTTTTAATCTTCAGGCTCTTACCCTGGATAACTTTAGCAGCTTCAGAGAAGGTTTTCCAGGCCACCTCTGAGGCTTTGGTTTTACTTGCCATTCTCTGTGCTTCCCTCCTCCCTCAAACAGTAGAACTCTTCAGCAGAAAGCTCTCAAGTCGAGTAATTGGTGACTTATTCAGCTGAGTTACAAACTGCAACTTGACTGTACTTACTGACTCTGAAAGTGAAGGTGCTGTGCATGGGCAGTAGCAGAGACACAGCCTTTGACTTACCATCTTCCTTCTTAGGAAAGTGAGACTTGTCTTAAGGTAGTAGCCACTTACAACTGAGGACTGAATTTTTATGATCAGATTTATTTACACAGATCACTAGTAATTGGGATCCTTAATAAGTACATCTTTGTTGTGAATGCCCTGTTGTATAGTTCTGTTACAGCTTTTGTGTTATTGAAGCATTTTAATTGTTCTGCTTGAAATTGTAGTTGCCTGGTTTTTAGTGCTTCTGCTGAAGAGATGCTGGTATAGTTACTCTTCTAAAAGGAGTGATATCTGGGTAATGCTCCTAATGAGTTGTACATGAAGCAGAGTGTTTATAGTTACTCTGTTTCTGCTTTAGAGACAGAATGAAAAAACTTAATTTATAATTCTTGGGTGTCAAAATTCTGGTAAGTAGAGAACATCATACCTGTTCCTGAGGATGCTATAAAGGAGAGACATACATTTAAAATATTTTTAAGATTCACTGACCTCTGTCGTGGACTGTGTTGTGACAAACCCTTTACTTGATATGATTAATGTACCTCACCACTCATTGTTTTGTTCTATGTTTTCCAGCCATATTCTACACTTGGTGATTCCAGGCTTGTTTCTGATAAACCTGATGATTATGAGCATGCAAAAGAGTTTATCAAAGATGGCAAGGCAAAGTTACCATTGGTAAGTTCCTTTATACTTCAGTAGAGATAATGGTGTCTTAAAATTGAGGTCCTGATCTTTCAAGCTGTGGTGTCTTCTTCATTGCAACTGCAGTGAAGTTGGTATGAGTGTCTCTTTGCATGTGAAAAATTGTAGAGCTGCAGGGCTGAGGAGTTCATCTAATCTATATCCCATACTCAAAGAATCAAATTCACTTAGTGTGGTAGCTGTTAAGATATTTGTAACAAGGCAGAAGGAAAAGGATATTTTTTCCGTCTTACTTGACGGCTGTTCTTTATTCTTAATTTGAGGAATTTTCTTTTATTTCTGAATCTTCACAGTAGTGATTTAAAGTATTAGTACCATTCTCAGTTGGCTCAACTTCAAAGTTTTCCTCATAACACTGTATATGTTTGAAATAATGTTTTTTCATTTTAATCAATACAGCTTGAGGGTTGTCAGCTTAAAGTTTTTCCACTTGGTTTTGTTGTTTGGGGTAGGGTTTTTTTTGTTTTTTTAATCATTGACTCATCTACTGTTCAAGTTCTGAATTCTTCGAGATGTATTCCTCTTACTGCATATATAAAAATCCTGCATCAAGAGAGAAAAGAAATCCTGCTCTCCACATAAGAAATTATAAAAAATTAAAAAGAAAAGTGCTTGTTATTAAGAAATAGGCTTAAGAATATGAGAATGACCAAGCCAGACCAAAGATGTTTGTTGCCAAGTGTTGTTATAAAAGGTGAATTATTTGGTCAGGTTTGGTCAGTGGGTAGCATATGGACTAAATTATGGCCCCAGTGAGGACTCCTTGAAGGGAGTGGAGTTGGCAGAGCAGAAAATCAGCTTCTTGTTGTTGCCTTATGTTTCTTAAATGGTGGGCTAAATGGCAACAGCTTTTTACTTGTGAACTTGCTTTCATTTGATCAGCTGAACTGGGAGTTTCCTAGGCTGGAAGGCAGGCTGTTTTTCCGGAATGTGAGTGAGGCGGAGAGTTGGTGTCTTGAAAATAGAGTTTCTGTGGGCTGAGGGGTGTTGTTGGGTGGAGGCAGGCAGTGTTCCTGAGGAAGGTGGCAGCACCATGGTGTAGGGCCTTTTCTTTGCTATGGGGCCTTCTCCTGACTTGTGCACAAATACTGGGAGTCCCGGTGTGAGCAGCAGCTCGAGCCAGGTCAGGTCTCACTGGTGCATGGTAATGGACACAGGCATGCTCGGCAATCCAGACCAACAGCCAGTTGGCTCATTCTCCTGTACCTGGAGTATATAGCTGTGTTCCATTGTCTGGATCATCATAGTGGAGTTACAAGTATCTGTGGTCTACAGTAATGCTTTTCTTGCCCCTAAATAGCCAGTCAGTGTGAGTGGTTAGACATTAGTCAGTGAAAGATGGAGCTAAATCAGTGTCTAATTGTTTCCTTACTTTTTGTTGAAACTGCTGATTTTTTTGTCCCCTTCTAGGGAACCTTGAGTAAATCTGAATGGGAAGCAACAAGTGAGTAATGGATTTGAAAACAGTATTGGCTGAATAACTGCTTTGAAAAGTGTGTAAAATAGCCTGTTAGTCATGGAAGAAAATACAATTTCAAATACAATAAGATGATGTTATTTGTGTAATTCAAAATATCTGTGTATAGATTATGTAGTGTGCCCATCTCAAGAAATTGGGAGGGAAATGCGTAAGTGCAGCCTACCAGGATTTGCATTTTTGCAGGCCATTATACTGGTTGGGTTAGTAGTTTTAAAACAAAAAAATGCTGTTTACTTCACAGGTGAGAAATCTTCACTCTGCTTTCTTGAATTATTATCTAATTTTTGAATCTATGAATTATAAGGTAGACATAAATTACAGCAATATAGAAGTATTAGCTCAATTATCTATTTCAAAGGGGCTTTTAATGTAATTTTGTACTTTTTTTATACCTAAAAAAATGTACCCCTTTAAAAGTTCAGTGATTACTGTTTCCTAAGTAGTCTGTTTTTCCAGAAATATTTGGAGTATTGAACTTCTGATAAGAGTATAAGCACAACTTATTCCTTACATGGAACTTCGCATTGTTGCTGATAAGCTTGTCTTGAAAGATTTGCTAGTAGCTATGTCACCTCATTCATTAAAATAAAAGTTGAATTCAAGTGGAAATCTATAAATGTTTAATTAGAGCTATGGTCTCAAGTAACTGGTTTAACATATCTCTCTGGTGTGGAGCTCAGGAATATCTGGCATGGCTGGCATTGATTATATGCCAACTAAGAGTTTTCCAAGGGTGCTGGTGTGGACTGTACAAGTATCCATTAATAGACTCATACTGTTCTGGACTTGAAAAAATGCTACAGTTTCATCTTTGTCCATGAAAATTTAAAAGAGCAAAATTGATAATGCGTATCATGAGTTCATTCAGTTTTCAATTAAAAATGGAGTTAATAATTTCAACCCTGATTGTCCATGTATGAAGGAGTCCTTAAACTTAACTCACATATGACTTTTTATGTGCGAATGAATGTTCATTATATGTAGAGTGGCGCAGTAATTGATGAATTTCATTCACATTTCTGAAAACTATGCTGGAGTGGAATGCTGGAGTTACACACTGGAAAATCATAAGATCATTTGTAATTTCAATAATCTGCTAACAGGTTGTTTGGGCATATTATCAAACTGGTTACATCTTAAAAATTAGATGAGTCACCAAGTAAGCTGAAACTTTACTCCTGTTTTCTTTTTTAGGTATTTACTTGGTATTTGCATTTGAAAAGCAACTGTGAAAATTCTCATACTGGATGCAGCAAGAAGAGATCATATCCATGTGCAAGTTGGAATGATCAGAAATCCATTGTGGCAACTATTTTTTTATTTTTTATTTTTTAATTATCAGACGTGTGCAGGACACTACCAAAAACTAGAGCAAGCTCATGATTCAGAGTTACATTGCCTGTCTGTGACAGATGGACTTGTGTGTGTATATATAAGAAAGATTCTGAACCAGTCTTTTTAAGGATTTGTAAGCAATCTGCATGCTCTCAAAACCTGTGTTTGAACTCACATAACTTTGTTAGAAACAAATTTTTTGTTTGTAGAAGTATACAAGAAGAGCCTGACCCTGCACTTTCTGAAGTTGATGGAAGAGTGTTGACTTCGATAATGCAGAATGAGGGCCTAAATATGTTCTGCAGAGCTCAGTTAATTCATAATGAGATCTGTTCAGCATAGAGGGTGTGTCTACATTGCATGCAGAGCAAAAAATACCTGAGTCAGTTTGAGAACCTCTGTGCTGTGCTCAAGCCTGCATTGTAAATCTACCTTAGTGGTATTCATGATGTAGTTTACATGGTAAAATTCCATGATGTTCTTGTTTTTCCTGCTTGCTGATATGTACTGTCACTTCATGATGCTTTTAAGATTAAATGAGTTTGTTCTGTACAAAACTGCTCTGAAAGTACTCAATTTCTAGCATTCTAAATCTCTACTTTGTTTTCCAAATATGGCTATGTGGTAATAAGTAACAGCTGCTTAAGTTAGATTACTGAACATTTTTTTTTTTGTATTAAAGACTCTCCTGACTTTTCAGTAGTTATAGTGTTTCTTGAAACTTATTAGACAGATCTTAGGATGCCTTTCTTTCTTGTTTCATGAAATTCCAAATGGGCTTGGCAATAGCATGAGCTGTTGGTGGTGATGGGGACCTCCTTGCAGTCTTAAGGTGTTAAAAACATGGTCATGTCATGGACCATGAACCAAAAGGGGAGCCTGTGAAGTATTTGAGGATACCAGCAGTTCCCTCTGGAAGGGAGGGCTGTGTATGTGCATGCTCCCTCTGGTACCTATGGGTAACAATCCCTAAATCAGAGCCACAGGTTTGGTTTGGGAATGTAATCAAATGATACCAGTAGGCAGAACTGTGCCTAACTACCATCATAACTGCTTGTTAGTCTCTTAGAGCTGGCTTAGGGATTTCTTTACAGTGTTTGCTCAACTTTTCATGTGTTTGTAGCCACCCATTACTGAGAAGGCCTGAATACTTCATGTTTTTTCTCTCCAATTTTGGGCTAACAGGAGCTGGTGGCTGCTGTTGGCTAACAGATTTAACACAGAGATGAAATGATGATGGGACATGAGTGTTTTGAAAAGTTATAGCAAACCTACAAGAGAACATTTCTGTTAAGAATTAATGTTCAACTTATAAGGGTTTTTAGTTTTATTGCTTTCCCCCTGTAATTAGAATGTACTCTTTCCTCCATGACTCCTATTTTTTTTATTAGAAGAATAATTAGAATTAGAAGAATAAAGAAAGTTTCTTTATTAGAAGAACACCTGTAACCTTCACTGAAGCAGTAGAATCTATCAGTTCTGCTGCTGAAATTAAGACAAGAAGATATTCTTGTATGGTAGAATTAGTACTCATGAAACTGGCTAAAATGATGACACTTTAGAAGTGCTGAAATGTTTCTTTGAAATTTGTGCATCAAAGCTAGTTTTTGTTGGATTTCTTGTATCAACTTTCATTTGAAAATGTGTTGTTATGCTATTTTTGGAAGAAATAATAAAAAACAGAGGGAATACAGTGGAGTGTCCTTCCTCTTTTGAGTGAATCCTAACATAATGGTTGAGTTTGGAAGGGACCTCTGGAGGTCATTTGGTCCAACCCCCACCCCTGCCCCAAGCAGGTTCACCCAGCGCTGGTTGCCCAGGATCTTGTTCAGACAGCCTTTGAACAGCTCCAGTGATGGGAGCTCCACAGCCTCACTGGGCAACCTGTGCCAGTGCTTGGTCACTCTTACAGTAAGATTCCTGGTGTTCAGAGGGAACTTCTTGTGTTTCAGTGTGTGCCCATTGCCTTATGCCCTGTCACTGGGCACACAGAAAAGGCCCTGCACCCATCTACAAACTCCCTTTGTGTATTTGAATGCATTGATAAAATGCCTGCCCTGAGCCTTCTTCTGGCTCCAGATCTCCCAGCCTTTCCTTGTATGAGAGATGTTCCAGAATTTTGAATGCAATTAGACCCAGTATCAACTCCTGGCCTATGCTGTTGGTGACCTCCAGGGAGACAGTGTTNTATGCCCTGTCACTGGGCACACAGAAAAGGCCCTGCACCCATCTACAAAAATGCATTTGAATGCATTGATAAGATTACTGCCCTGAGCCTTCTTCTGGCTCCAGATCTCCCAGCCTTTCCTTGTATGAGAGATGTTCCAGAATTTTGAATGCAATTAGACCCAGTATCAACTCCTGGCCTGTGCGACCTCCAGGGAGACAGTGTTCCACTGATCGCCACTCTCAGACTGGCTGCTCAGACAGTTTGCAATCCCCCCTCACTGTGCATCCAAGATGGTGTTAAAAACCCTTCCTAACATCAAAGTAGACTATCAACTGCTTTCCCATCATCAAGCCAGACATTTATTTTCTCATCTAAGTTGTGCTGTTGATTAAGCATGACTTCCCTGTGATGAATCCATGCTGACTATTCCTGATAATTTTCTTGTTGTTCATGCACCTGGAAATAATTTTCAGTTTTTCTATCACCTCAGTGAAGTGAGGATGGTTGTACTGTAGGTCCCTGGATCATTTGCCTTGACCTTCTTGAGGCTAGGAGAAGCATTTGCTTTCCTCCAGTCTTTGTCCTCCAGACAAGTACATGTCACCTGTACTTGTCATCTCTCTAGGCCTTACCCTGTAAAAAAATCTTCATTACAGGAAGATGACCAGTCATACAGGTCATCTCACCATTTCTCCATGATTCCAGCAAGATCATAGCCCTGCAACTCTTTCTGATAAAAACATGTCTTCCCAGTAGAACTGTATGACTTCAGAGAAGCAATTAAAAGTGAGCAGAGCATTTAGGTTCTCAGGACTGCTGATGAGACACTGAAGATGAGGGAGTGGCTAAGGTCATCTGAGCTGGATGGTTTTTTGCAATGGAAGGAATTTTGGTAATCTTCCTGAATTAAGAAGCTGGACAACTGATACCTGGTGCTGCACTGCTTAAGTGGTTTGATTTTCAAATTCACTACACAATAAAGGAAATCAGAAATGGCAGCTGAACTTCACAGGTAATTTTGTCCTCCCTCAACTAGGTTGGGAATAGGAGCTAGAAAGCATGTAACCTTTTCCTCCAGTGTCTTTCCTGATGGCAAACAGTTGAGAACTGTGCTGGAGCTGAGTGGTTCAGCATGTAGCTGCTGGGGAGGGCCAGCAGAGCTGAGAAACTGTTTTGTGATTAGGTTAAGTAGATTCCTTGCTGCAGGAAACACCTCAGTTTGCTACGAAAATGTATGTACGAAAATCCTGTATTAAGGAAGAGGTAATTGTTCCTTGTTTAGATATTCTGAAGCCTTATAGCAAAAACAATGAAGTGAGATAATGTATTTATGGAGGAAAAGTATTATGTCCGTGCTATGTTGCAGAAGTTTGCTTTTGTGACTTACACACCAAAGTGGTAGAAATTCCTGCAAAACACTTAAGCATTTGTTGTGTTTCATGCTTAAGTTTCAAGCAAATGCTTAAGCAAATGTGCTGCCTGGTGGAAGGTATTTGATTGACTTAAGAAGACAGATTTTGAGAACGGTTTCAGTTGGAAGGGACCTTAAAAATCATCTAGTTCTACCCCCCCTGCTGTGGCCGGGAGGCCGGGAACACCTTTCACTAGAACAGGTTGTGCAGACCTCCATCCAACCTGGCCATAAACACTTGCAGGGATGAAGCACCCACAAATGCTTTGGGCAGCCCTGTTCCAGTGTCTAATCACCCTCAAAGTAAAGAATATCTTCCTAATACCTGATTCAAATCTAGTCTCAGTTTGAAGGCACTTCCCCTTGTTCTGTCGCTACATGCCTTTGTAAAAAGTCCTTCTTCCACTTTCTTGTATGCTCCTTTTGGGTACTGGAAGGCTCCTCTTAGGTCACACCAAAGCCTCTTTTCCAGGCTAAACACTAGAATAATTTAATTTACATAATGAGCATCTCAGTCCTTTGACTATGAGTGTTTTCCTTTTGAGNCTCTCTCCAGCAGGTCCATGTCCTTCCTGTGCTGGGGACTCCAGAGCTGGATGCAGCACTCCAGGTGGGGTCTCACCAGAGCAGAACAGAGGGGCAGAATCCGCTCCCTTGTCCTGCTGGCCACGCTGGTTTGGATGCAGCCCAGGACACTTCTGTCTTTCTGGGCCCCTAGTGCACACTGCTGGCTCATGCCCAGCCTCTCATCCAGTAGAATCCCCAAGTCCTTCTTGGCAGGGCTGATCTCAACTTGTTCATCTCCCAGTCTGTGTTGAAAGTGGGGGTTATCCTGACCCAGGGGCAGGACTTTGCACTGGGTCTTGACCTTCATGAGATTCTCATGGGCCCACTTTGCAAGCTTGTCCAGATTCCCATCCTTCAGGTACGCTGCAAATCTTACATGTTCTTCTATTACAACACTAGAATAATTTAATTTACATAATGAGCATCTCAGTCCTTTGACTATGAGTGTTTTCCTTTTGAGTCATAGTCTATTTAATAAAGCACTCTCTTGTATAATATCTATTTTTATGAAAAGGAGTAATTATATGCTGTGTCCTAATTGCTAAAGAGTGTTTTAAAAGACATTAAAACCGTTATTTTCAGCAACATTTTGCTGAAGAGCAACAAATTTAAAACATCTGCAGGGTAATCAAGGGGCTAATAATAAATCCACTTTTGCAATCCACTTATTGCCAGAGTAATAATGCTTCTGAAGGAAGCAGGATCTAATATTAAGCAGGATTAACAGTAATCTTGTAATCTCAGTTCCTGGTGTTCCTTGTATGCCGCAAATTAGAACCTCTGTCTGTATGGAAATGAGGAAATGGACATCTGTTATTGTTACTTGTGAATGCAAATAAGCATTCTGATTTTCAGGACTTTGAAGCACAAAAATCAGGTAATTTCAGTGCCAAAAGACATGGAGACAAGTGTTTGAGTGGTTTTTGAAGAAGAAACATCACCTGAGATTTAAAGAAAAACTCTGACATTCATGTGCTGATGACATTATGAATGCTGTGTACTGAACTAACAACTTACAATAATTTAGTTTTTTGAAACTTCATTTTACATGGATGTACCAATCCTAGTGAAAAGGCTTTCCCTTAATCTCCCTTACAGCATGCCCCACCTTAGATTTATGTACTGCCTTGAATGTTTCTGCTACTTAGAGAACAGATGTAAGACAAAACAAAGCTGACTTGATCAATTAGATTTTGCTAAATTAAAGGTTTTTCAATGCCATTGCAATGGAAGCTGTCATCCTTTCTTCATTTTATTAAAGTTGGTTTTCAACATTGCTTTCCTCAACTTTTTATCTGGGTTAATGTGTCTCCCAGCAACTGAGGTCCATTTTCAGGATAAGGTGTTTGAACAGACATAGGGTCAGACATAAGGTCTGTCTGAACTGTGCTGTTATAAGGCTAAGCCAGAGGAAAGGATGTTTTTTAGTTCATAGGCCATATTGTTTCAATGGGCAGCTTCATGAGGTTGTGCTCTCTCCCTGTGCATCTCACGGTACTGTACGAATTCACTGAGGCTGTGTTTCTGAAAGTCTGATTTGATCACTAATTGTGATTAAACTAGAAATTTACTGCTCTTAGCCATGGCATGAACATCACCATGGGATTTAGAGTAGCAATGTTGACATTGCTGGAGTCACTCTTTCTCACTTGGTTCTTATCATTTATGGCTCTCTCACAGTCTTGGAATAAGACTACTCCTCTGGTGATTTACTAGCTCCCAGCTAGTAACAGCTAGTTCTCAGTTTGCACTCACTTCCAGCTGGACAGCAATGGAATTATTCTGACCTAATGGCTAGTCTCTGTAGGATGTAAACTACGAAAACTATATAAAATAATAAGCAAGAAAGCATTGGTTTATATATAAAATACAGGTTTTAAGTCTTTAATTTTTATAGTCCAAAGAAACTTCTCTGTGGAGCAGTAAATTTTCTGGTAGCAGAATTATTTTGAATTCTTTGGTTCACGTAGTCCTTTTCTTTCTTTAGTTCACTTTGACACCTACAGTGTACATCTCTGCAACAGACAGCTGGAACAGAAGCCTGCTTCTTTATAAAAGAGCTGTGAGCCGGACAAATAACAATAATTACAAGATTGGAAAGTTTTGGCTTCTTTGTACAATTTATAAAAGATTTAATTAAGTATTTCTTCAGCTAGTAGCAAATCACTGCTTCCTCTTAACAACAGCCTCAAGGAAGAAATGGGCTGCTGTTGAGTGTGCAGGGCACCCTGCACCTTCATTATAATGGTGTACTGTTGGATCTCTTAGAAACTGGGGGATCTGGGCTGAACCCATAGGAGGCTTTTAGGCAAAACCATGGAATCCCAGCTGTGGTAAAGAGGCTGGTTACACAGTTTGTCTAATGCCTCTTTAAGGTAAATTTAATAGAAAGTGTAGCACAAATTGAGAAGACACTACTAAGCTGCCCCAAAGATATACCTCTCAATGATTAAATTAAATATTGCTTTTTTTGCTTGTGGGATGTATCACTAGCTTGTGATGTGTGATACCACTTGCAGGTTTGATGCTGTACAGAGAGGTGGAAGAACAGATTATCCTCTGAAGACCAGTCCTTAAATCAGAAAACAATGGTTTTCTATGTTGCCCTTCCTGGATGGACACTGCCTTCACCAGTAGTAAGATTTTGGGCCCGAATAAAGATTAATGATGTTTTATTTTAATTCTGTGAGAATATTTTGGCTGTTTCATAGATGCGTAGGTTGAATTACGTTAGAAAGGACCAATAAAGATCACCTAGTCCAACCCCCCTGCTGAGGGCAGGGACAACTTCACTTGACCAGGTTGCTGAAAGCACCATCCTGACAGATCTTGAATACTCACAGAGATGTGACATTCACAACTTCTCTGGACAACTTTTTCCAGTGCCTCACCACCTCCACAGTGAAATTTTTTTTCCTTATACCTAATTCAAATCGACCCCCTTTAAGCTTAAAACTGTTACACCTGTTGCCCTTTTGCTACAGACCCGGATAAGAAACTATTGTCACCTATTTTACAAGCCCTCTTTAAATATTGAAAGACCTAATAATGTCTCCCTGGAGCCTTCTCTTCTCCAGGCTAAAGATTTCAAGCAAGGGAGCAATATTTTATTGTATGTTTGTTGTCCTGACTGGATGCCAACCGCCCACCAAGCAGCTGGCCAGGGGAGAGAAAATATACTGAAAGGCTTGTGGGTCAAGATACGAGCAGAGAGAGACCAGTCACCAGTTACTGTCATGGGCAAACCAGACTTGACTTGAAGAAGTTAATAGAATTTATTATCAATTAAAACTCAGAGTCTGATAATGGGAAAAACTAAATCTTTATATAACTTCGCCCCCTTTCTTCTTCCTGGGCTCAACTTCACTGCTGAATTCTCTACCTCCTCTCATCCAGCAGACCAAGGGAAAGGGGAATAGGGATATATGGAAATACATATGATAAAAATACTGTTGCTTTATGAAATTATTCCTCTGATGAAGGTGAGGTTTCTGTTTTACTAATTACTAGCAATATATTAGGAAGAAAAAGGCAAAAAGAGCAAGTTTTATGTTTTTTTCTTTTCAGAGGTCTCTGTCAGCTCCTGAGATAGATGGGAATGAAATGTGTAATTTGGCCACTCCCTTTCAGCATTTTCATACACCAAGCAAAATAGTGCCAAGAAAACAGTATTTTCTAAGAAGTGAAGAGAAGAGAGGGAACAATGTTCTGCTGGTAGAAGTCCATTAATTCTGCAGCATTGTAACTTGCCATTCTTGCGGCATTATTTAGGAATCTCATGACAGAACATGGAGTTTTATAGTGATGTCACTTTTAAAAGACTGTCTAAAATGCTGGTTTCTTAGCTGACTTTCATCAACAGCCAGCCTGACAGAACAGTCAGTGTCTTAAACTATTTTCTTCCACCCTAGCATTACTTTTGTAGTGCAATTTTTAATTTCAGTCATCACTGCTGTTGTCAATTTGTGCTAACTTCAAAGGTGACTTAGGTGCACTGATGAAGAATACATGCAGTGTCTGTGCACCTGTGCATGAGTCACAGCTGGAGCCTGCTGTAGAATTTTTCTGTCCCAGCAACTAATTTCATTAGGTTTTGCCTTAAAAATGGTTTGTGCAGGGTGGGGCAGTACACTTTAAAATAAACAGAAGAAAAAAAAAAAAGGTTTTTTAAATTTTTTTTATTTTTGTGTTTCCTTTCCCTTATTGTTCCTTATTTTTATATCAAATGCTATGCTGAAAAAGTGTTTTTCTAGTTTCCTTTGTGAGTTGATCGGTTCAATTATTGTAACTAAGACTTTTATAGTGAGCATATTTTGTGAAGAAGAACATTTATTAATAAAATGCATTTTCCAGCTTTGCAGGAGTTCCTTCAAATTGTAGTGCAGAATAACTAGTGCCCATTTCTCTGTTTTACTCAGAATGAATTTCAGTCATTGTCGGTCGTTGCCTTAAAAAAAAAAATCAATTCCTATTGTATGAAACACATCCATTCTATGTAGAAAAATACCATGGATCCTGCAGTACAAATAAGATTTTGAAGGGAATATGCATGGCAAAGCAATGTAAACATTCTGGGTGTAGCAGACAAGGAATCTTCCATAAATTGTCCACAGTGGGAAAAATATGGCATTCTGCTTTCAGATTCAAGGTCAGAGGCAGTTGATGGCACAGAGAACATTACCTCACTGTGCTTTGAGTAGCAATTTCCCCTTTAAATTAATGTCTTAAATCAGGTGAATATTATCTTTCTTCCTTTCTTGAAGATGCATTTATCTCCAGACAGTATCTGGTTTTGCTTATCATGTTTTTTCTTCTAACAGCTGTCCTTTCTAGAAGCAATCTCTCAGTTTTACACTAAAGTATGGCTTATAAGAAGAAAAATGAATCTTTCACAAGGTCCCCTTTCAGCCATCTGGAGTGCTGAGCCTCCTATGTGGGTATGAAACCAAATCCTGATTGATTAAGAGTGTTAATATTGCCCACTTTGTCCAGTATAAAGATGGCTGGAGAAAAACTAACCCATAGTCTGGATTTCTGTATTCAGCTACTGGGGCTAGCCACATTTTTCCATAGCCTAAATGGAAAATGGCATTTATTCCCTAGAGGATGTAGTAATTTTTCTTTCTTTCAGGAACAAACTAACCCGGCTAATCTCAGCTTTGCACTTACACAGTAAAATACTTGTTTTACTTCTGTCACCTTGAAATTATTTTTGAACTTAGATCTAAGAACATAATTTGCTTTGATTAGCTAAGGTGATAACATTTATGTAGACACCAATGGCAGGGTTGCTTGTAGATCAATCACTAAGAGCAATAAGAGTTTCTGCAACTTAGCCTTGTGCTGTGAGGTGAAACTTTGTTTTGTTATCTGGCTGGCTTGGCACAGGACTATACAAATGGCTGGTAATACAGAGGTTTTAGATTTCTGAAACTGGACAGAGGAGTTTTAAGTATCGGGATTTGAAATTCTGATTCCCACATATCTGCTCAGCAGACTTCAAATTCTTATAGAAATCTCTTCTTCTTTTTTACTCCCCCATTTTTCTTGCTTTGCCCACATTTTGCCTCTTCTGTGGCTGACTCCTTGAGAACCCTGATGCAGAAGGTTTACTCAGACTATGTTGAGCTGAGTAACTATAGTCTAAAAGAGTATTTTTGTGCCAGAGTTATTTCACTGCCATCATTTTCTGCATGAGGAAGGGACAGCAATGGGGTAAAGGGGCCAACACTCAGGCAGAACATGTTAGTTCGTATTTGTACTACAAAACTTACATCACTCCAGCTGAAATACAGACTTCCTTTTAGACATTGGAATCAGAAAGTAGGAACTAAAAGAGTAGCTCAAATTAGCATGAATATTTACTTACTAGTCAAATAAGCAAAAAAAGAATTTCCCAGCTCCTTGTTTACCCTGTGCTTAATAAAGTGTGAGATAACGAATTAGAACAAATTGCTTACTAACAGGCAACAGCTTTGTCAAGGGGATGTGTTGTCATGAACTACCAGAATGAGGTATAGATGTCTATAAAAATGTCAGGTTCAAGTTGAAGCCAGAGCTTAGAGATTAGCTTATAATCACTTTTGTATTATACAGTGAATAGTTTTTACAAGTAAATGACGTGCTATTCAGTCCTGCTGTAATTAAAGAATGCTAACGAGATGTGCCAGGCAGTGCTCTGATGGGCAATTATACCAATTCGTAAAATGATGTATGGCAGGCAGCAGAATGAATGCAGGGTAGACATGCAGACCACCAGCAAGAGCTCAGGAGTCTGGGAAATCTTGAGCTAGTACAAATACATGAATAAGTAGTTGAATTCTGATATCCATTAGTATGCTGATAGAGACAGAAGAAAAGTGACTCAGCAAAGGCTTTGTGTGGTGTTGCACACAAAAATATTTCTGCTCTCCTGTCAAGATGACTGATCTAGCCAGAAACGAATTTGTAAGGAGCAACAGGGCTACTTTGTAGTGTTTTAGTACTGTCAGAGAACCACTTAAAAGCCATTTGATACCACTGTAACTGCTGGTTGTTGGCTTTTATGCATATAACATTACTTTTTTTTTCTGTCTGTAGCTGTTATTATTCCATTGGTAAGTACAGATTCTTATCTTTCTGTCCTATTCCTATGCATCAATTGCATTCATATATGGAGCTGATCAGATAGTGTGTCTCCCAAATTCCCTCTTCTTTGCTAATAAGTTTCTCTCAGATCCAGTTCTCCATGGAATATAATTGCAGCATGCCTTTACTCTCTTTTTACCAAGGCCATAGGTTTCTGAGTTAGTTCTTTGGACAATGCCTGTACAGAGTCAGGCCAAGAGTGCCATTCTTCAGCCCAAATGTTGCAGCTTTTGACCAGAGCCTTCCTTGCACTAAAAAGTGCTGGCAAACCACATTCTCTGTTGATAGAAATAGGAGCAGGTTGGGAAAGGAAAAACAAAATAATCAAAAATTTATTTCATACCTTCACAAAATTTTATTTCCAATCCTCCTCTAAGTGTTTTTATTTGTTTCCAGAGGGCAGAAAATGGGAAATTATCAGTAATTTTAAATGATGTTTTGTTTTTAATTTTAAATCATGAATATATTTAGTTAATATTTTATTAAATGAAGAACATAAGACAGTATAATTTTTACTCTGCTTGGGGAAAAAATAAATCCAGGAGAGTACTTCATGGAGCCCAAGCTACTTTGTCTGCAGCTGAAGCCTATATGCAGATCTCCAGCTTGTTACTGAAAAGTGGAATAAATGCAGCAGGGCAGTCTTCTCTGGCTGAAGGCTTGCTGGCACTTGGAAAGAAAATCCCTTTTTTAGGCAAGACATCCTCAAATAGCTGAAGTAAAGGTAGCAGGATCATGTTGAAATGGGGGGAGAGGGTGTTTCCTTAATATTTAGTATGTGACTTTTCCTGTAGTCTCAGGCTCGAAGGCAGCACTTCCCATGCCAAGTAGTGACAATCATGAGTTGTGTGGAGCCGAAATAAATGTGCTCAGTATCACTGTTTGTGCCTGGTACTCAGCACCGTGGAAAATTGTGGTCAAGCTGCAGTTTTATAGAGGGAATACGGGTAAGCCTGTAGGTATCTTTGCAGTAGATCTATGCCAATTTAGAAGTCCATTTGTTTTCAGTTCTGAAAGTATCACATCTGTCAACAACTTACTTTTCCCAAAGTTTATGAGCCCATTTAAGACTGAGTCCCCTCACACTTGCTGAAGACCTTTGTTTAGCACATGATATTGGGATGAAAAGCCACATGAGACAAAGATCAAGCTTGAGTCTGACCTACACTACAGTCAGAGGGAGTTTTCCTACTGTGTTCTATAGCTCTTCCCTATTTTGCTATGAAGGAGAACCTGGATATATCCACATTGGGATCGCATGTGCCTGATTCCAAACTAAAAGCATGTACTTTGGAATGTTCATTTTATACTGTTAGCTGTCTTGTTTTAGAAGCCTGTTGATCCCCTGCCTTGCTGATTCCACCACTAGCTTTCCTTGCCATTGCTTGAAACCAGATGGTACCTCAAAACTTGGAAACAGTTTCCATAAATCATGTGGGAATTTCAGGCAAATTCAGAAGCAGAATTTGCCAGGAGCTGTAATTCACAGACAAACTCATTAGTGACACAGACAAATTACAGTCTGACAAAGGAAAATCAGTCAAACATAAAATAACAGATATTTCCTTAATCACATCACAATGGTGAGCTAACTGTAAGGACACAATAACAACACGGTAGTAGGTTTTATTAGTAGAAAACATACTTGTGTGCTGGTTTGAAAGCAAAACCAGTGAGACTCCAAGTCAGAAATACAATTTAATAGGAAAAAGTAAAATACATGCAAGTAATATAAAGAAAACAAAAACCACTGACAGAGTCAGTATACAACCTGATACCCTGCTAGTTAGGGTCGTGGCAGCAGTCCAGATGAGGTGGTCTTGCTGAAGTAGTGATCCTGTAGACAGGTCTGGTAGCTCTTGTCCTCTGGAAACCAGTGGGTCAGGGCTCCCTGTTCTGTCCCAGTTCCCACATTATATCCAGGTGGGAATGCTTGGCTCCTCCCCCTGGGTGGAGCATCTCACAATGGGATTATGTAATTCTATGAGTCATGTGGTGGATCCTCACAATGGGCTGATGTCATTGTATGAGTCATGGGGTGGGTCCTCACAATGGCCCATTAAACACAAAGGGCTCCCGGAGGGAGTTATCTATGACTCATAGGGCAAGGTGTTAATGGCCCATTAACAGGAGATAGTCCAGGGGAGGAGGCAAAGAAAAACACTGCCCCTCCTTTGTTTCAACAGTTAATGAAGATGGAGATAGAAAGAGACCCTCTGGCACATTTTACATTGTAACCTAAGACACTTGGCTGCTGCAGCCCTTAAAATCATATTCAATATGTCTTTAAATTCTGTTTCTGAAAAATCTTTAATAATTTTTCAAGTATAAATCATCAGGGTGATCCATGTATCCTATAGCCTCTGTTCTGGAGGATATTTAACTTAAAAGGCTTTAGAGCCTCACATCTGAAGTTTTCCCTTTCCCTTTCATAGCAACAGGAGCACTGTGAGTACTGTATATTTAGGCTGTGTATGTCTATTCTACTGTATTGAGTACAGTAGTTTTAAATGTAGTAACTAAAGAACCCTCTATGTTCCTCAACACCTCTCTTCAGCTCCCAAAATAGCAGGGGCTGGGAATTTCCAAGGAACCTACAGAGAGCTAGGGTGTGACCTTTGTTCAAAAGAAATGGTGATTTTTTTCGTCCCTAGCCTTTCTAGGCTCTTTTTAAGGTTTTGACAGTATTCAGTAGGGTCCAGGAGGAAAATACTGTAAAAAGACTAAAGTTTTGTTACAGACCTCTGGGAAGCAGGAGTAGATGGCAATTGGGACTCACTATATGCTGTGTTTAGAGGAGTCACTGCCCTTTCCAGTTTCTGATGCTACTAAAGAAACACTTGTGAAATACTGATGCAATCAAGACCTCTTGTGCTGGAGGTGGCCTATTTCTGCTACTCTCAGTGTGTTTGGCTTGTTAGTAGAGCCATTATACCTTCTTTCAGGAGGGAGGTTAACAATCTGAGGAAGTGGTTTGTAGCTGTGCTTTTTTTTTTTTTTTTATCAGCCTGCACAATTATTTTGTCAAGCTAGTTCACAGTTCAACTTGTTCCTGGGTGTTGATTTTGCCTGGATGGGATGTAATCAGAATGCAGGCTCATTATATGGTTGTATTTAGTCTGAGGAGCCTGGTGGTAATGCAAGTATGAGTCTTGAAGATGCGATTTGTCTTCTTTTGGTACTTGTTTTTGTCCCTTTGCCGAATGATAACACATGTCTGAAGACTTGCGGGGGTAAAACCAGTGATGCTCATCTTGGGGGCACTAGGATGTAATGTGGGTGCCAGGATAGAATGTATTCTTTTTACTCAATCCCCACTCTGTTGGCCCAAGACCAGGGCCAGGTTTCCTCATAGCAGCTTTTCATCGGTGTTCCACACTGCTCAAATCTGAGGCTGCGTTCTCCTAGGACAGGGTAATTTTTTTCTTGTCTCCAGGGTCACCCTGATAAAAACCACTGAGCGATCCAGAGCACTAACAGGTGTAGCATACTTTTCCAAGGCTGTATATTAAGTGAGAGAGAAAAGGTGCTTTGTGACCTGTGTGAAGCTTTGTGAGGTGCTAATGCCTACCCTAGTAAAATTTAGGCACTCTATTATTCACAAAAAATTATTATTCTTATTGGGCTTTTTTAAAAAAATGAGAAGTGTGTCTTTTAGACAGAGTTTTAGACATCTGCAGTGTCCCTCTTAAAACTGAAGTAATGGTGAAGAATAGCTTTTTAAGTAGCAAGCTGTCCCTTGCTACCAGAAAGAGGAAAGTCTTGGTATAGGGTCTAGCTGGGATGGAGTTCCTATCAGCCTGAATGGTGATAGAGAAAGGTGGACAAAGAATTAATGGAATTAAGGTTTATTGCAGTCTAATAGTTTAGGTTTTTCTTAAAGGTAGAAATCCAGTGCCTGATGTATAATTAGACTGTGGTACTTAAGCACTATAATATATATTCTAGCTTGGATGAGGGTATTTTCCACGCACAATACTGTAATACTTTAAGCATGCTAAATTATTTTACTATAATTACTCTTCTACACAGGCTGAACTCTGAGGGCATTATCTTACTACTTATAGAAGAGTTAGTTGCATTGCTCACTGGGCTTGCAATCAGCACACACGCCAAAATAAGAGATGAAATAGCACAAAGAGTAGCTGGACAAATCTGTACTGCCAAAGTCCAGAGGAATTCTGGAGAAATCAGATATGGAAATTATTTGTACAGGGTCCTGCTGGGTGTGATTGATTGGTGGAGAGAAGATACTTGGTAAGGAGCGAGAAGTATGACACTGATTATGTGCATGATTATGATTAGGTTTATTGCTTATACAGTATCTAAATGTTGCCAGCGCAGTATCTAATACAAGCATGTCTAGAGGACTATAATATAAGTAGGTTTGCCTAGAAATGTACAGTTTTACGGTCTTTGGCCTTGCAGAATACACAAACAAAGCATCAAAGGAGCTACTTTAGGATTTTTTCTCTGTATGTGAGTAGACCTCAGAACTTTTACTCACTCATCCAAAATTGAGTGTTCTGCATCTTCCAGCTGGATGTACCCTGCATTTACCAGCTGGATGTACTTCCCTGTTGAGGGAAGTATCCACCAGAACTTGCCTGCAACCTCGGGAAACCAGTTTGTCCAGTTGTCCCTGTGTCCAGCAGCACTTTATAACCTTTTGCAGGCAGATATGTATCAAATCACATGTCAATCATCACAGCTCCTCCATTTCTGGAATATACTCATTATGCGACCATCCAGACAGTTCCTTCTGCAATTCCCACCTGATGTTCTTATCTTAGGATGAATCCGACTGCCCATCAGAGACAGCAAGGGAGTGTGTGTGTGTGTGTGTGTGTGTGTGTGTGTGTGTGTGTGTGTGTGTGTGTGTGTGTGTGTGTGTGTTTAGGACAAACAAAAAAACCTGATTGTCTTTTGTTGCTGTCACTGGGATGGAGTTCATATCAGTGAAGCTGTGCTTTACATTTGTGACAAAACAGTGCTGAAAATACACCATTGTTTTGGCCACTGTTGAGCAGTGCTGGCACAGCACCAAGGTTTTCTTTGCAAACCACTCCAGCAAAGGCCAATAAGCTGGGTCCAGGCAAGAGATGTGAGGGGACACTGCTGGGCCAGCTGACCCCAGCTGACCGAAGGGATGTCCCATACCATATGATGTCAAGCTCAGCAGTAAAAGCTGGGGGAAAGGAACAGGAAAGGAAGACATTTGTGGTTGTCCTGATTGTTATAGTGCTTGTTTTCCCAAATAATCATTGTGGATACTGGCACCTACCCTTCCTGTAAGAGGCTGAACATCTGGCTGCCAATGGGAAGTGGTGAATGAATTATTTTTGCTTTGCCTGTGTGCAGCACTTTTGCTTTTCTTATTAAAATGGCATTACCTTGACCCATCAGTCTTCTAACCTTCATGATATTTTGTTCAGATACCACAGCAGGGGGGTGTAGGGCAAATATCAGGCTGGATTTTTGTCTACTAGTCAGGCCTAACCCACCATGGTACAACAAAGCTGAATTTTAAGAAGCTATTGATTTTAGAAATTATGTTTTAAGGCACCCTACTAAAACTAATATGAACAGATCTATTTTTTAAAGGCGACCTGTTTGGCAGTCCTTGAAAATCAGATCCCTCTTAAAATTCTGCAAGTATTAGTGAGTATATAAAACCACTTCCATTAACCGCTAAATTTATTTGTGTTCATGGATATTTGAACAGCAATGCATACCATAAAACAAGGAGTAACATGATGGCAAGATGACCAAGTCTGGAAGTCTGTAAGTTACAAAGCTAAAAGCAAGATTATTGCTGGCGACTGCCTTTATAGAATGTATTTGTGCTCCACTCACTGAGTAGTAACACAACGTGATTTTTCACAGCTTCTGCAGATGTGTCTCTTTTTGAGTATATGTAATCGTTACAGCGATCTATGTCATCACAGCTACACGGCATGCATTTTTGCCTCCTTGAGACCCAATTAAACACTAGTGGCATATAGTGAAGAGTCTGTTTATCAGCGCATTACTTTAAGTTTCAAAATTTGGTGGCTGTGCAATTAGTGTAATGAAGTGACAAGTTGGAGTACAGCAGGATTATGACTCTTGTTATTCTGGAGGCAATTAACAGTGGATAGGAAAGGTGCTATTTACTGCAGCTGTTTGAAGTGTACCACTTCGTTTCTCGCCTTTGATAAGTTTAGAGAAAAAACTAGATATTTTTGGGGAGTTTGGTAATGTGGGTTCAGTGTCAACTTCAGCGGTGTAGGCAGTTTTGTAGCAAATTTGTCATTGATACCTCCTTACTCATTTCCATTCCAATTTCAGGAATAGACATTTTTTTTCACTGCTGACTTTGTAAGAATATTTTTTTTGGCCAGACTGAGATCACTTTTTATTACATGTCCAGAAAGAAACAAAGAAAACTAAGAGAAAACAGAAGTATCCAGTTTTTTTTTTTCTTTATACATTCACTAGAAGTTGCTGAGCAGAAAAATCACTGGATTATTGTGTTGGTTTTGGCTGGGACAGAGTTAATTTTCTTCATGGTAGCAGGTACGGGGACATGTTTTGAATGTATGTTGCAAGAGTCTGATAACTCAGGGACATTTTCATTATTGCTGAGCAGCACTTGCATGGTGTCAAGGCCTTTTCTGCTTCTCCTACTGCCTTGCCAGCAAGGAGGATGGGGGGAAGGGAGGTTGAAAGGCTTTTGAGGGGACACAGCCAGGAAAGCTGGCCCTAACTGACCAAAGGGATGTGGTGAATGACCTTGGGAAGTGCTGATTGAATTCCTTGTTCTGCTTTGCATGTGTATGTATTTTGCTTTCCCTATTAAACTGTCTTTATCTCAACCCATGAGTTCTCTCACTTTTACTCTCTTGGTTCTCTCCCCCGTCCTCCTGGGAGCAAGCAGCTGTGGAGTGCTTAACTGCCAGCTGGGGTTAAACCCCAAAACTGTATAATCTAAAATGCAGATGAGGAAGAAGATCTATATCACTTCTTCAACACCAGTAAAACAAGCAACCATTGAAGAGAATATCTGATTGTACAATTCTGCACTGTAATAATGGCAGCCACATTTACCCGAGGATATCAAGCCTTACCTAAAACTTCAGTGTGATTTTGAGTAACTTTCCATGACTGTTTTCCAAGGCAATTTCCAGTAACTTCTGTGGGTAAAACACTGCTGTGGTGACCTTTAATAACAGCAAAGAGACACAGAGAGGCAAACGGGGTGAATTTCTGGACAAGGCTTTGCTCAGACCTGAAGGTCACAGCAACCTGTTCAGTGCAATATTTCGCTTCCATCTGTTTGAGTCTATTCCTTGAAACTTAGTTTCCTAATCTGTGGTCAAAATGCCCTTGAAGAGAAAAAGTCATACTAGAAAACAAATTGGTTTGAACTACTTATGGCCAAATTTACCATTATTGCTTTTAAAGATTGGTAAGAATGCTCCTGAATCTCAAAAGTATTAGTCATTCTGCTGTTAATGAAAATCTATTCCTAAATGTCTTAAAAAGAAAAAGTATTTTTAGGTCAACTTCAAGAAACACAAATAATCAAAAGTTAAGAATAAAATAAAAATTGCCTAGGAGAATAGAACAACATAATTGGTCACGGCTAAAAGATAAAGATCCAATGCACTTTGATGCTATTGGCTGTGTATAAGGAACACATGAACACATATTCACATGCAAAAAGCCTTATTAACACAATAGTGTGCAATTAGTTTGCACATTAGTCTGCAACATTAAAATTGGCAAGAATCTCAGCTTGGAAAGGATGTAGGAACTGCAGATTGAATTTGCAGTAAAGTTAATGTTCTGATCCGCTGTTAGGAATCTGGCTGTGATACAGACCTCTGGTGCAACACAGGTTCATTCAGCTGGTTCAAATTTCTTTAAACAATTTTGATAGCTTGACTTGATAGTGTCATGCTTTAGGGCAGAGCTTATTGCTTGTCCACCCCGTTCTGTGCCAGGTCAGGCACTGATCATCCCATTATAAGGCATAAATTCTACATTGAGCTAAATCCAGCACAAACCATCAGGACAAAAAATATATCTGCTCCCCAGAATCCAGAGGCCTGAACTTCTCACTGTATCCTCTAACTTGTAGAGCATATTGCTTCTCAAGCACTTTTCATGGCCTTCTTGTATTCTCTCGCAATTCATGAACCTGCTGTGATAATCTGAAAATAATTTAAAGAGACTCTTGCATCTAGTTACTGACAGATTTACTGCCTTTTGGAAGAACTAATGAAGATGAAGAAGTGGAAATTTCAATAGCTGATTAAATTATCTCTCTTATAAATGCTGTAATATTAAACTTTCATTTGCCTTTGTATTTTAATTAATTGCATTCTTTATAATTGAGAAGCACTGCAATTTTTTTCCTAATCTTGCTTAGTCTGTTGAAAATAGACTTTTGTAAACCTGAAAAAGAAGACTATTTACTTTACTGTTTTGTTTTCTCATGGCTACAGTCACTGTATTAGTAGCAGTTAATTTTAACTCAGCATCAAAAGCATTAGGTTATTGCAAACCTCAAATTATCTGAACATACTCAATGAGATAATTGATTTTGTCTATTTTTTACTCACTGTTTATTAAGACAAAGCTCCAACTGTCCTACTGCTAAGCCTGAATTCTTGTATTGGGAAGTATACTTTGTGTTTCCTGTTTTTCAGAAGTGTTGGTATCACTGATCTTGATAATGTTGGTCCTGCAGGTCAATATTAATTCTTTTCATAAAATTGAGATGTATACTATCCAAATTTCTTTCTCATTGCTGGAAATGACACTACTTTTGTTTCATCTTTTGAATAAGAGCCTGTGAACTTGCTCTCCCTGCAAATCTATTTTCTGGAGAAAAGTCAGGAGACCTCCAAGTTCTCTTTGTCCTGATTGTTCTAAATCATCTAAATCTTTGGATTAACTCATCCCTTTCTGTTGAAAAAAAAATTTTTGCATATATATAAATTCACTACACAGCTACTGCTTTGCCTGAAACATTTATTTCCCCTGGAGAGGTTAATTCTTTGTTACAAATTTGTGCATCTGTAAGTATTCAGACTTTAATTGTTCCCTGCTGGCTTTCAGGAAATGTTTTGTATGAGATTATCATTGATGGACCAGGATATATCAACAAAAGTATACTGGGTTTTAGGAATCAGAGCCATGCTCTGTAACTATATGCGACATTAATGGAGTTATGCTAACAAGTGCAATCCTTGCTGTTTAAATTCCAGTTAGAACACTGGTGGTGGGTTTATATGTCCAGAGGACAGTGCAAGGAATACAAACAGTCTCCAGAACTAGAGGGTCATGTTGTTTTGGTGGTACCAAACTGCTGCTCCACCAATGTGTCTTACATGGGCATGTGGAACAGAAGCTCCTGTCATGTTCTGGTGAAAGATCTACACAATTGTATCTTCCCTCTCAGCTGCCCAGGGAATTTCTTGAAGAGTGTTGGAGTTTTCTGACTGCCAGCCCTGAAGGCTATGGAGGCCATGAAGGCTGGCAACTCAAGTACAGATTAATGGGAAAAAAAAATCGGATTTTTCCTTAAAATTAAAGCTTATTTTTTTCCCCAGAAGTTTGAGGGGTTTATCTTTCATCCCCCAAATGGAAATATTTCAACCCCTGCTTTTACTTAGCCATTGAATTTGATGTGCTTGGTGAGTATTCAATATCTTTAATAAGCACTTTTACAAAGATGCAGGTATTCACCACTTTAAAGGCTGTGATGTTTAGCCAGCATTGTCCTCCACCCTATAATTAATGAGGAGCTCAACAAAAGAAAGTAATAAAAATTGTAGATGCCAAACATTTTCCTTCTTTTTATTTATCAGCCACTAGAGATGGAATGAAGAAATGTAGTTTAGTTGAGTAACCATTGCATAGTCCATCTTAGCTCTTGCAGAAATTGATTTCCCAGCTGATCCAATAGCAAGTGATTTCTTGGAGACACAAATCTGCCATGCCTCTTAGCTGAATAATTAAACCATGCTCTGGCTAAGGGTTAAATTTAATCAGAACCAGAGCTTGCTTGTCCTCTCTCTGAAATCATTGGTGTTTCTTGTGTTGTGGTTTGTTTGTTTGGGTGGGGAGAGAGAAAGGAAAGGGTTTTTGTTCATATTTCAAAACATGCTCAAAGGAAATTCTCGTCTGATCTTCTTTAGTAACCAGACACTTTGTAAACCTGGGAAAGCCAGAAAGGTGCAGCAGTCACAGCAGCAGTCTCACCAAATCAGTATGGCAAGACTTTTCTTGTGAAGGTTCTGCTTCACTTTTAATACTGGATCAGAAACCATGTACATCAGGACATATTGCTCCTGCTTTTGTGAGAGATTAATGATGCTTGAAATTTTAAATGCCAAGAATCTGGGAGGATCATGAGAGTCACTTGATTTTTGTATGTCAGCAAACAGCTTACCATTGAGGACAATGTTTAATTGTAAACTGATTTAAGTTCTCAATAGTACAACTGAATGCACTGGTTACTGCAGTACAGAAGATATTCTGGGTTCAGATTTGATACTGAACAAGTCTCTTTGCTTCTGGTTAACATAATTTACTTTTTAATGTTGAAAACTTTTATTTCAGCCATGGCAAAACTTCACCCTTTCACTTCTTAGCAGGTGAATGCTAGAAGGAAAATAATTTCAACTTCTGAAATAACATTGCTAATTTTTTTCTGTTAGACTATAGTGATTTAAAAAAAAATTCCTGACATAATGAGATACTGTTTATTGTGAGCCTTTATTGCTATAAAGATCAGAAAACATAGTGTAGTAAGGGACTGACAGAAAAAAAAAACGTTCTGAGCTAAATGGCTATTATTTAATTCTCCCTTTTGGAGCACTTAGGCACTTCATTAAATAGAAAGTAGCCGCATTTTTTGTCATCCTGAACAGAGAGTGAGGAAAGAACCTATATATCAGTACAGAGATGTTAGATTAGCACTGAACACTGCTTCTAAAGAGACAAATGTTGCTATTGTTGCCAGATTGTTCTTGAAAATTGCCTGTGTAGCACATGGATCCATGCTTAGTTATCATGTGCATCAAATCAGAGACATTTGCACTGGCCTTGATAGGAGCAGCATGCACACATTACTGCATCTGCAGTTTTCTGTGTGTAGCAATGCCTTTTTATGAGATAGAGAATTGAGGATTATTCTCACTGGTTTTCCTTCAGCTGCTTTGTTACCTTTCCATATTCATGCTGTGCTAAAATGCCAACACCTGACTAGAGAGACAGCACAGGACAAAGAGATACTGAGTTGTCAAGGCTCTCCGCTCAAACCAAGAAGCCAGGCCAGGATGGGGAGCGCAGTTCTCCCAGGGGAGGATTCCTTTAGTGCTCCTCTGCTTATCTGGAGGAAAGGAAGATGGAAGTGAGAAGCTTTTCAAGGAATCTCTTAAGACCAGTAATTTATAAAAAAATAAGAAATCAGAATTTTGTCACTCATTCCGAGGACTACATGCCTCTTTACACTCAAAGAAAGTAGATTTGAGCATATACTTTGTACAAAAATGAAGTGGGGAAGGATGATCTTAGCGCAGCACACTGAATTTGGAAGGTTTGCTCGTTGCTAGTAGAACTCTCCATTTTCCTCTGTTGTATTTCAGACTATTCTTCTCTGCACATATCTCCAACCTGCTGAGGTCCTTTAAAGGGTTTTACATTACTCTGGGGTCTCAACGAGTTGTCCCAGAAAGAAGTATCAAATCAGCACTTGCTGTTGTTTGTTTTTTTCTTTATCCCAGACTGTTTGTAGATTATGGAATTATCTCTCTTTTCTGTCAGAACATTTCTACAGTCTCCTGCTGGTTATCTGTGCCTTGTGGGTACGGCAGCTGGCACTTCTGATTCACCAGGTCTGTACTGCTGACCATCCTTTAAAAAAGAGCTAGGGGGTGATTCATTGCTCCAATTAGTGGCACATAAAAATGATGGTTGCTTAACTTCCTATTACTCTTTAACAGTTTGGGAGGCTGGTTACAACATCATTCATTTTAGGTTATCAGGATAGATCTTTCTTAAATGCCTTTTGTACTGTACTACATCACTGATAGGTACTGAGAGTGGCCAGAGACTGTCTCAAACCATTTTGAAGGACTCAGATGAAAGAAGTGATGGCCAAAACTGCTAGTGCAGTCATACTAAGTGTGATAGTCCTAGCTAGGCTAGGATCCTAGGTAGGCTGATCCTACTCTTTAACCGGGCACAGATCGCTTGATATTTTGATGCCGTGTTTTAGACTTCCTTTTCTTTCTGAAAAAAAAAAAAAAAAAACCAGATGTTGATTTGGAGATTAGGGCCATGATGTAAAAAAAGTATTCACTGTGCCACTGCTTACTGCAAAGCCTAACTTTTAGGCTTTCAAACATCCCCTGGACTGCCAAGGGGACTGAAATACTGACAGTCTGTCATCACTTCATCTAGCTTTTTTTATTTCAGGACAAGAAGTAATTATGCCCTTTTTAAAAAAGCAAAACAACAAACTTTAATTAATTGACTGTCTCTGCTAAAGGCTAACTGACTGCAATGATGAGAAGCTAACAGTGGGGACCTTGATGGGGCTCAGACAAGGCTACTCAGTACACAGGCCAGGACAAATAGTTTTTTCAGTCTGAGAAATTAAAGAACATTTGTTATGTGATTTGAATGCAGGAAAGGCCATGATCTTCCCTTTTGGTTCATCCACAGGTTATCTCCTAGAGCAGTCTGGAAGGATCCTCTGTCACTTTGAAATATTGTGCTGATGACAACATAGGCAAGAATTAGACAGAAGAGGGATTCTGTAAATAGGCCAAGAACACAAATCCCAGTTATGCTATGTGGAACAAAGGTATTTTTATCAAACAGATAAAAAGAGCTACAGAAGGATACTGGAATTGAATTGCTTAAATGTATTAGTGCAAGACAGGTTTGTTAAACTCTTATTAACACTATTAACACTCTTCTCTGAACCCATTAAGATTAGCATAGACTAATATCAGAATGTATCTGAATGTAACTGGCTCTTCTACAGCAACTTCTTTGGGAGCATGTCCTTCCATTGGCCTCATTTATCCATTTATGGACAAAAGCAGTACCTAGCTATCATGCAGGTGGTAATTCCCTGCTGTTTTGACATGATGTAACTTGCCCTGCGTGTCAGTGTAGCTCCAGTGGATGGCAGAGAGAAGGGGAGCTCTGACTGGGATTGTGGGTGGTGCTGAGGGCAAGCAGGGCTGGCTGTTTCTGCCAGTGACATTGTCATGGCTCCCAATCTGGTTGCTGACAAAGCCTGAGAGGCAGGTGTGTATCTGGAGTGGCTTCTGCTCTCTCTCACCACTTCACAATTGAAAAGAATGACATGGGACTGAGACAGGCTCTGGCATCTCTTTTCCCATCAGTATCCTGTTTTTACTTCTTTCTTCTATTCACTGGTGTCTTTCTGTAGCACTTTCAGTCTCTTTTCCTGGAACCCAGAGAAATTTCTTGGTCAAGGGAGCTGAACATTGAGATCATGAACATCTGAAAGACAAGCCTATTTACTCAGGAGTCCTGCAGCTGGGTAGCTGTTCTCAGATTCTTCCCAACAGAATCCAAAGATCTGATCCCATACCCCTTTGCTTCAAATCTTTATAACTCACTTGCCTGCCTCTACTCACTGCTGTTCAGGTGTCCCTTCAGTTACTTTCTTGTCAAGCTATAACGCTAAAGAGCTGCTTACTGCAGTAATAAAATGATAAAAATCTCTTTTTAGAGACTAGGGAGGGGAGGAAGGGAAGTATTTTTTTTTTCATTTTATCCTCTAACACAAAAAAATGCATCTGTACCATTACCCAGTTTCCAGGCAGGCAATTTCTCCCCAAGTTTTGTAGATAAAGGAGGTTTTTGAGGTGTAGCATAGGCAATTGTACCAAGGTTTACACCTGCAGTGTCTGGCTTGTGGAACAAGGATCCAAATGCTGATTCATAATTTATATGTAAGAAACTTGGCATTGCTCTGAGGAACAGCAGTCAAAACACCCAGTCTGATGTGTAATTTATTTCCTGCAATTGGCTGGTTTGCTGAGGCCTACCAGGTACATTAAAAACTTTTGTAAAGAGTTAAGCTGGTCTGCAAAGAACTTTGTTAAACTGAGTGTACAGAGGAATATGTGAATGGAAATAACAGAATTTAACAAACTGCAATGTGATATGCAACAACAAAAACCAGGTTGGGATACTACAACAGAAGGGGAAAGAGTATAATGTCTGCACAGTTCTTGCTAGGTATAAACACAGGAACAAGTAAAATTTTACTGTTAGGTATCTGACTTCCAGGATCTCCAATGGAAAAATCAAAAGCTATGCAAAAGATAACCAAAGTTAACTAAGGTAAATTAACTAAAAACATGCTTTACATTAAAGAACAGAAAGAGAACTGCAAATTATCTTTCTCTATTTTTTTGGTCATAGCAAAGAACTAAGAGCTCAGAACTGGCACATAGTTGAGATACAGCAGGGAGTGTGTGTGTGTTCAGCAGCTGACATTATGCACTCAGATTTAATAGCTGCACTTGACCATAGTTTATGAGCTCTATTTTGTGATAATCTAAATTCCCTTTCTGGAGAGAAAGGATAGGTGAAGTTCACCTCCTGACTATAATTCTAAAATGTTAAAAGAGCCATTTTACTCAAAATGATAAAAAACCACTTTTCACTGTCACCCTTGGTGGAGGGACTATTTGTACGTTAAAATATTTAATATAATGGCCCAGGTGTTTCTACATCCCTAGAGTGAAGGGTTAGAGTGAAGCCAGCAGTGTCAATAGAGAAACCTCCTGTGGAATACACAGTAATTAGAAATAGGGATTTATCTGCTTTTCAATGATAACCTTTAGCTGAACCCTGAAAACACAAAAGTGGCACAGAGTATAACAATAAAATTAGGATTTGCTGGTGGTGATGCTTTAAGAAAAATGATGTAGGTTAAAAGGAAGCATTTGAATCTGTTATACACCATGAAAAAACCTCAACTCACTGATTTTTGGAAAAGTGGTGATTTGGAGAAGCAGAGACTTCCTGTGTCAAGTTAACTTCAAATCCTGCATGGTATCTGACTGTCTGGTTAGCAGCCGAGAAGAAGGGCATTTGGCAGTGTCAGGAGGGTGTGTGCTTTGCACTCCCCAGCCTGCAGCTAGAAGCAGAGACCACTTGTTAAAGACTGGAACTGACCTTGCCACCTTTTGGGTAAGGCCCAGAAAGGGGCATTGGCTGCCTGATTGCTAGACCCAGAGAGGAAATTCAGCCACTGGAATCCTGAGCACTGAGTTTAACAGCTCTTGGGCCCCTGGGGAAATTCGCATTCATCCTGGGGAGCCCAGGCTCCTGGCATGATACACTGCTCTTTCCATCTCTACATTGAAGTCTCTACTCTAGCAAGGGGTACAGAACACAGCTTTTTATTTGTCCAATTGTTTTAACACAAATTATTTAAATATGAATTTCTATTAGTGGCATGGTGGCTTTGACTGTATGTTCTCTAAGTTTTGTTTTCTTATTTCTGAAAAAACCTCAACAAAGCTGAATTTGAGAAAAATGTTTATAGAGGTAATAAGCCTCCCACTTCAATCATAGTCTTTTCTCCTCTTTTGGAATATTATTGTAGGATGAACTTATTGTTAGTGTATTAGAAACAGCAAAAAACCCCACAAACAAATGAAAGGAGTCTATCTAGTACTTTCCCCTCGTTAATGTGATAGATAACTATGAATTTCAGATCAGAATCCCTGTTCATTTAGAAAGAGAGGGGAAGGCCACTAGATGGTGGTAAAAACCCAAGCCTTTGCTGTGAGGTCTGCAGAAAGAGAATTCCAGAGGGGCAAAGAACGGGAGGAGGAGCCACAGTTTGAGTACTGAAGTCATTATTGCTTGGAGTCTATAAAAAGGCAGTTTCACAGTAAGTAATTTATAAGTGGTCAGCTTTGACTCTATGGAGTTACTAATTCCTTTCCCTCTATTTTTTTTCATCTTTTGCAACCAAGGAGTCCCCAGCCCCAGATGTCAGGGGGGCTGAAACTTCAGCTCTGTGGAGGAAACGTTGCAGACGATGAAGAGGAAAAGCAGCTGAAGGAGTAGCTCTGGTAAATAGGTACAGTTAATTCTTGATTGCAAATAAAAAGTGGCTTTTTAAAACAGAAAATTGTTCAGCATGATATGCTTTGAATTTTATTTGCAAAAAGCCACTGACAATCAGATCTAAATGTTCCCTTTATTAAAAATGTGATGACTTACAACTTCCCCTAAGTACTGTCCTTACCAGAAAATAATTGAACAAAATATTCTTGATTTGGAAGAGAAAACTTCTTTTACAATAGAGTTCTACCCACACCAATTCTGTAACCTTAGTGTATCCTGAAATGCATGGATTTACCTTGGTCAGGTGTTTAATACCATGCTTTTAAATGAGCATGTTAACACTGCACAGATAAGCTGTTTATAATACAGTTCGTGCCAAACTGAATGTACAAAGGTCAGGGAAGCATTTAAACTTTTTACTGAAAAGGTTAATTTCTTTATTGTGTCAATAATAGAAACTTTGTAGTGTATTTAAGTGAGTGGTTTCTGCTGGACCTAATACTCCATCCTCCTGCATTTCTGAGAGCTGGGGCTTGGAAAACTGGTTTTTGTTTGTTTTTCAGCAGAATTTTCAGGACATTCTGGGGAAGTATTCCAGGGAACCAGACAGAATAAACAAAACTATGAATGAAGAGTGCATGAATCTTTTAATCAGTTTGTGATTTTAATTTCCCAGTAAGGATAGGTAGAAAATCTCTGACCTAATCAAAGTTTAATTTAAAATCAGTGCAGGAATGGGGTGTGGAAGAGGTGAGACATGTACAAGTCAAATTAAAGAGAAATGTCTGGTATTCAAGTTGTCAAATTCTGACTGTAATATTCATGCTCTATTTTTTTTTTTTTAGGCAGGATCTTCTGCCTTTTGGAAAATGCATTTACCATACTCCTTAGCAAGCCCTTCAGAAGGAACAGAACGTGTTATCTACCAGAGATGAATGTGTCCTCTCAATTCTATGTTTCTGAACTAAACCTGAGTGCCTTCAGCAGCAACTTTACTGTGCCTACTGCAAAGAGCAAGTCATCACCATGTGAGCAAGTGGTCATCGCAGCTGAAGTGTTCCTAACTCTGGGCATTGTAAGCCTCCTTGAAAACATCCTAGTTATATGTGCAATAGTTAAGAACAAGAACTTGCACTCACCCATGTATTTTTTTGTTTGCAGTTTAGCAGTGGCTGACATGCTGGTTAGTGTGTCTAATGCTTGGGAGACCATAACCATATATTTAATAAACAATAGACACATTGTTATGGAAGATGCCTTTATCCGTCATATAGACAATGTCTTTGATTCCATGATCTGCATATCTGTGGTGGCTTCCATGTGCAGTTTGCTGGCTATAGCAGTAGACAGATACATCACTATCTTCTATGCCCTGCGTTATCACAACATCATGACAGTGAAAAGATCAGGGCTTATTATTGCATGCATCTGGACATTTTGCACAGGCTGTGGCATTATCTTCATTCTTTACTATGAGTCAACTTACGTGGTCATTTGTCTCATCACTATGTTTTTTACCATGTTGTTCCTCATGGTCTCACTGTATATCCATATGTTCCTCCTGGCTCGAACTCATGTGAAGAAAATCGCTGCTTTGCCTGGGTACAACTCTGTCCGACAAAGAACCAGCATGAAAGGAGCCATCACTCTGACTATGCTTCTCGGCATCTTCATTGTTTGCTGGGCTCCATTCTTCCTTCATCTTATCCTGATGATCTCCTGCCCTCAAAACCTCTACTGTGTTTGCTTCATGTCTCACTTCAACATGTACCTCATTCTCATTATGTGCAACTCGGTGATCGACCCCTTGATCTACGCCTTTCGTAGCCAGGAAATGAGGAAGACCTTCAAAGAGATAATCTGTTGCTATAGCCTGAGAATACTCTGTGGGTTATCTAACAAGTATTAAGATAACAAGACCAGTCCGGGGAGGAGAATGGAAAGGCAACATCTTCCTGCAGTCTGTAATTCTGGTGAAATGCCTATGGAACTTTTCCTCCATTCAGTTGTTGTGATTCCCACAGCAATCAGAAACATTTTTTAACATGTGATTTTACATTTCTTTCACTCTGCACACCTCTCTCATGCTGGTGGTTGGAGCTACTCTGTGCATCTGTATTATGGGGATAAGGAATATTTTGAATCTCATTTACCCTATTGAAGATTGGAATTTATGAGAGGATTGTACAGGAAAAATTTATCTTTATTTCTGCTAAATGCAATGAGAGAGTTATGCTATATGAATGAACCCACCAGCCTCTCAATGTATGTTTCTTTTGGTGTTGTCTCCCTAGATTAAAAAAACCTAAAACCTCTCTATAGATAAAAACAAGCATGGCTTATTTTGATGCCCAGAATTAACAAGGAGGTGTTTGCTATTTCCCCCTGAAGACATAAAATCAGAGAAGTAGCTCCAATTATCAAGCTCTGCATACCTTGGTCAGCAGTTATGATCAATATACATGCACATATTAAATCTTGTATTCCAGTCATGACTGTTGCTGTCATAAAATGCGTATTGTGCAAGAAGCCAATGATACCATGAGATTTTCCAGGCTGGATACAGCACTTTGTCATATATGTGTGTACAAATCACTGTGAAGCAAGGTGTACCACAGGTGGATTTTAAGGCTGAATAAGAAGACTGAGCTGATTCTAGTTTGTTTTCTTTATTTGCTAGGGAAAGGGAAGCAAAGGGAACACAGCCTGTAGATATTTGCGTAATGTTTTGTGGAGATGGAAAGATTGAGTGAGTGGCTGCCTTTGTATAGACATTAGAAAAGCCTTTTGGCTGTGAAGAGCTTGTGTTACCATAGATTGCATCTTTCAAGTTGGGAGAGACAAAATAAGTTTGATAATCAAAAGGCATAGCAGACGATGGCAAAAAAGGATTTCAAAACATCAGGCACATGTAGCTATAACAGAGTCCTGACTTTGCCCCCCGAAGAAAGAGTTTTTTTCTTAGTTGAGAGGATTCTAAGCTGAAAACCTTATGCCTTTTGTGAGTAGTTTGAATCTAGTCATACTTTCATAAGCCTGCTGTTTTTCAGCAGCTGTGTAATGTGCAAAATACTGGGCTTATGAAAGAGGGAGGAAGTGCAACTGTGGTATTTCTTGATGACCATGAATGGTGCATATCTTGTGCTGTGACTTAAGTTATGAAAAGATTTCAAGTGGAGTTAAACTACTGACTAGATATCTGAACATATCTTGAAAAAAATGAACTCTTCCTTCTGAAATGTGGAAGAATAATGCTTGTTTTACTTGGCTTATACATGCTGTAAAACTCTTGTTTATCAATGGAAGGTTTACGATTTATTCCATGATTGTTATACTTTCAAGGTCCTGATGGGTCTTAGGAATTTTTTTTGCCATTAAGGGTGGTCAAATATGTGAACAGGTGCTCAGTGGTTGTGCAAAATCCATCTTAGAGATATTTAGAACTTGACTGGACATGGCCCTGAAAAATTTGCACTAAATTGAAAGCTGACTCTGACGTTTGCCCTGCTTTGAACCACTAGGAGTAGATTACCTCCAGCCCACTATTCAGTGGTTCTATGACACAGTTTGCATATTATGATGAAATTATATTTTTTTCCCTCCTAATTCTATATCTTGTGTAAGAAAAATTGTAAAGTATTACACTCCAAACTCTTAGAACCTACTCTATGTCTTCATTTGCTTTGGAGGTTTCTGGCAGAAGTAAGGTGCACCTTTAGCACCAGAGTGATACATTTTGTCTGCTTAAAATTTACTCCAGCTCACATATATCTCCCTCTGACATGAGTGGGAATGTTATTCTCAGTGGAGATACTTTATTATGCTGACTGATATACCGGTTTTATCAATGCACTAGGGGCTGGAGTATTCCTTCAGCTGTATCTGAAAATGGGATCTCAGAGAAGGTCGGTGGTCAGTAGTGAGAATCTTGCCTTGTTTCAGTTCATCTGTTAATCCTACCCATAAATATCCTCTAAATGTTGCCTCTTGCAGCTATGAATGTAAGTGACAAAAGGAGACAGTTCCACTGCATAGTGAAAGGCACCAGCTGAGGTAAATAAATCATTAATTCTCCACAGGGTATTTCAAATAAGACAATTTTGTACATAACTGTAAATCAACTAAGGGGGAACCAAATCTGTAATAGCTTTAGTTATTTTCTTGAATTGTATATTACTCTTTTTGTTTTGTTTTGTTTTGTTTGAATTCTGTATGATGTATAAACACAGACATATGAAGAAACTATTAAACTGGATTGCTGGAAACCCCCACATTTCTGGTTATTCATTGTAATGTTTCTGCTACTTTATTCACAGAAGGAATATTGCATTGCAGATTTTCACATCTCATTTAAACAGATGCCTTCTGAAGAAACATTCTGAATGAGAGTTATAGACTAATACAGTGTATTTACATTCATACCTATGTTCCCCTGGGTGTCAGCATCACATCTTCATTACAAGCTTTACAGGTGGGGAGCTGAAGCAACTTAAAAGTGAAATGAAAGTATTTTCAAAACAGGCTAGAACATTTCCTGCAAAACAGGCTGTTTATGCTCTAGCAATGAATATAAAATACATATCTCCGGGAGACCATGAAAAGCTTTAATGTTTCTTTCCCTGGTTTAGCTGCAGATAAAAGGAACATTTAGCATACTGTCACTTCTGTCAGATCCTGGAAAACACTAAATATTGTGATAGACTGGGACAAGCAAGCATTATGTAAGCAGGATATTTGTTGTCACAGGACAGTCATGAAAAGTTAGTTGCTAGACTGTTGTTGCACCATGTCCCTGCAATTGATGGCACTACTCTTGCTTATCCAGCCAGTCATTTACGGTTTAGCTTTAGACACTGGAAATAAAAGCTCAAATCACACTATTTCTGGCCCAATGCACCAAAACTAATTTCTATTGCCCACCCTTGCTTTGATGGCAGAACACTTCCCTGCTTCTAACTCATGTGTCACAACATAAAAAAGTTTTTAATAAGCAAATATTCTAATCTCCCTCCTGTTGCAGGTGGGATCAACCTGTATAAAGTCATCTGCATTTTAAGCTGATTAGTATCAGGTGGAATATTAAAAGAAAAAATCTGAATCCCTTCTTCATGCCAAGGCCACAATAAGGTTCTAGGAAGTACTAGTTTCCCAAAGAGCCTTAGCATCTCCTGCAACACAAAATGATTATAACTGGATAGAGAAAAGAAGTTGCTTATGGTCCTGGACCTCATGATCCTGCTTCCCAAATGGGCACAAATTTGTTACAAAAAGTTTTAATTACTGAGTTCCAGTGCTGCTGAGTCTGGGCTGGGAGGGATGACTGTTTTCAGATCTACAATCTACAGGTCTGCACTCTCTGTGCAACCATTGTCCAGCAGTCCACGAACTGAACAGTTAAAATCCAGTGTGGACTGAAAGTGTGGAACCCTTTTGAGAGTGGGTTGCACATTCATTCCTGCTACTGAGGTTATCCCCTCAGAAAACCTTCTCAAATGTCTCACTCTGGAGTCACATTTTTTGTGAATCCTGCACAAATAAGTGCGGAAACCACAGGAATGTCCTGCACACACAAATTTTAAGAGGCTAGGAAGGGTTAAAAACTTTTGGGAAAACAACTCCCTCACATAGTCTGCTATCTGAAATCTTCAAGGATGCTGTTTTACTCCAAAGTCTTGTTGTGGATTCTCCTGCCTGTTTTTTGGTAAATGCTTCTTCTGTTGCTTATCAGCTTCTTGCACAGAAGTCCAATTCATGGTGACAACTGTTGTGCTCAGGAATTGCAAAGGATGGTCCTAGTATTCAGCTGTGCTAGTTTTCATGTACAGTGACCTTCCTGTTAGACAGGGTGAGTGAAGAAAATTTGGGAACATGGATGTGGAAGTGGGGATCCTCATATGAGGGACAGAAAGTCATGCAGGCTGTGGTGGAGCTGCCTGCATAAGACCCTCTGCTAGTTTTAGGTGAGATGTTCTCCTTTTCTAGTCTTATCCTGTGTTACAGCCTGAGCTGTGGGTATCTTGGATCCACCTGTTCTTCATATGAGACAGAAGAGTCTGAGGTGTATGTGTGTGTGTCTACACTTACATCCATCTGTACATCAGTTCTTACTCCCAAATGTAAAGTACAATCACAGAGAACATCAACAGATGAAATGTATGTGAGAATGTATAGTTCCTTTTTCTCTAACCTTTCTGCTCTTTGTTGTTATTTGTTATGTGATGGTAAAGACATACATGCGTTTCTCATGTATTTCCTCTACCTGTGAACAACTAGCAACAGTCAAAATCTGAAGTAGAAGAAAAAATCCTCAAGTACTTTTTGTTCCTTGAAATTTTGAAAATTTTAGCAGATTGGTGTGACAGAACAGAGTTCCCCTAGCACCAGTTAAACTAAAGATCTAGTAAATTTGTTAAATTCTTATGGTCCCTAAGCATTATTCCCACAAGAGTTCCTTTTTGAGCAGCTTGCCTAAAAACCCTAAGAATGCATGACTGGCTGTGCTGAGCAAGGAGTGAAGAGTTTTCATCAAAACAAAGGGCAGCTCTTTAGGGACATTGTGTAAAGTCTGGACTTGTGTCTAGTAATCCTCTGGAATACCAGCAGAGCTCCAGCAAGCTGTGGTTTAGGGACTTCTTGGGCATGACGTTATATTTACAGAATTGTGACTGATAGCTCTAAATGAATGTGTTTAACACTAATTTACCTAATCCCTTGTGGATCTCTCTATTATAATCTGCAATATCTTGTTTCACAAGTTGGATATGTTGAGTGGAAAAATATTTTTTTTTCCTTTAAAACATCTACTTGTAAGTTTTCTTCAATGCCCTGAAGTTCTTATGTTGCAAAGAGAAGAAATAATTAGTCCCTATATTGTAGAGGAAAGAAATAACTAGTCCCCATTCATTTTCCCTGTGACATTCATTGTCCTACTCCCTTATATTCTTCTATAAAATTTTTCTTTGCCAGGTAAGAATCCTGGCCCATTTAATCTCTACTGGTATCTTTATACCTTGTTGTCATTATGTTGTTTTCCTAGACCTATTATATTGTTTTTAGCTCAGAGGGGACAAGATAAGGAAATGATAAACCAGATCTAGATGAAAATTACATTTCCACAGTTACAGATGCTGCTGCCTTTTTTGTTGTCTATGCAGTATGTAACAACACACTTTCATTTAGTGCAACACACTCCGTAACTTGGAAAATTTCAAGATCTCTAAAATGCTCATAGGAAAAAAATGCTCTCTGTTCTCTAAATAAGCTTTCATTTTTTTGATGGTAAAGACATACAAAACTTATGCCAAAGATATATTGCTTAGGGGTGCTTCTGTCTTTCCAGGACCAAGTATGCCTTGGCTGTGTCCTGTTTCTGTAGCAGAACTAATCTCCTGGACACATCTTCCATTTCCCTGCCTCTGACGGGATGGAAGCCTGGCCACACAAGCTGGAATGACCTTGTGTCCCAGCCATGCTCTGCATGGCTGAGGATCAGGGATGCCAAGTTCAGACACAAACTTCTCTTGGAAGCTCATATTTTCCTTGAGAAGGGTGGTAAGCATGTAATTTGCACAGCTACCTCCAGATGGTGATTCATCACTCCCCTCCTTTCAATTAGGCTAGTTTTACACCTGATTAAAGCTGATGAGAAATGGAATGATCAGCCTTGTATGCTGGCTCCAGATGATTTGCAAAGGCATGAAAGGATTTTTTTTGATGCTCTGTAGCATAAATGCCTTAATTAACAGTGACAAAACAAAAACCCACAAAGAATATGGGATTAAATTTTCTCTTTAGTTTGCCAGTTTTTAACAGGACACAATTGCTTTTGGCAGGCAGTAAGTAAATTGCCCATGAATTAGCTTTCTCATTTTTATTTTTTACAGAAATTTTGTGCCTACTTCACCTACCCTGAAAATACGACCCTAGGTGTATCATCTTTGTATTATATCTTTTCTTTGCTCTGAACTTCCTTCTGAAAAGCTTTTCACAGTTTTTGAGCCAGAATGTAAGTCCCTGTAATTCTGTATCCCTACAGTTCATAGTGCTGGGATAGCCTTACATAGACCTTACTATTATTTCTGCTTCAGAGATTACTTGTGCTTTGTAAAGTCAGGGGAATCTGTTCAGGATATTCTTCCATTCACAGAATAGTAGGAAAGGTTCCTCTACTTTAGCCTTGTTTTAAATGTATAGCAACATCATGATTAGTAGTGCCAACAGTGACCTAAGCTCAGAGATACTTCACTGAAACTAAAAGTAGCTCTTTCACAAAAAAATTTCCCAGAGAGCATAAAGAGCCCTAACTTTAAAAAGGAAAGGACATTCCTGCTCTCTGCTCACAGAGTGGCAGATAAATGGTGGAGCTTGGGCAGGCAAGAATTTTAAGTCTGTGTTAAGTTCACACCTGACTCTTAAAAATGCTGAAGATAAATAGCCTTTTCCTACTGTGAGGTCTAGGCTGTGTTAAAAAGTGTCCTGGTACACATACTTGTGCTAAATTCACTTTTAGAGGAGTAGAATCAGTGAGTTCCTGGAAACTTGGCTGAAAGTCAGTGTCTGTGAAGACTCTCACCAGGTGTGACTGAATCCCATTCCACTGAAGTGTCTTGTAAGACATCTTCTCCCCACAAAGCCATATAGTAGGAGTTCAGGATATAGTACCTCTCAAGCTCCTTCTCCTTCAGAAAGGAAAACAAGAAAATTTTAAGCATTAGCAAAAAATCAGTATGTCAAGAAAGAAATTTATTTATGTTCCTCAGACCAAGAACCCATCTTGGTGGGCCCCAGGATCCAGTGCTGTGGCTGGGTGCCTCTGCAAAGTCACATCATATGGAATCGGCTTAAGTCACTTGGTAAAGGTAAATTAAACCTTTGACTACTCTTGGTCTAAAGTGCTCTGCTTGGTACTCATAGTTTGCAAAGCAGGTGCTTGAATAGTCCTCCTTTCAAATGACAAAGAAAAGAGATGAACCACTTGAATTTCAAGTGCAGTTCCAATGACAGTTCATGTCCCTGCATGAAGTGCATAAAAATTGACGATATAGGAGATAATCCTTGAATGAAATCCAAGTTTTTCATGTCACAGTAAAACTGCTAAATATTCAGGTTTTCATATTGAAAAGGGACATTGGTGTGGCCACCTCTGAATCTGGAGGCGGATTTTTGAAGGAAAGCCTTTCAAATAAAAGATGGTATTTTGTTGTGTAGTCTGATCATTTAGCTATACTCTGGAAAGCTGAACAGTCCCATTGGTGAAACAAGATGAGAAACATATTTTTTACTAAATTTGACTGAAGTAATTTTCAAGTCTGTAGTCTGTGGGTTCTTGGTGGTCCTGCTGTCCAAAGCAGAGGTGCTCAGCTTCCAGAAAACTGGAAGGTACAAGGATTTTAAGTATAGGTGACAAGCGAATTCACACTCCCAGCTCCTCATGCAGCTCCTTGGTTTTACCTGGTGCTCCAGTCATGTGCAATTAATAGCTGAACTTAGCCGTGGCATTTTAAGCAATACCCTGTGTATTCTTATTTAGAGTGGGGGATATTTAAAATATGTCCAGCCTAATTGGAAGGGGATGGAAAAGAGGAAAGTCACCCTAGAGCTACCTCATGGGAGACAGCTCTGGCATGCAGACAAGCGGGGGATCAAAGGCCTGTTGCACAATGTAATGAGTAAATAGATGACAAACGTAACATTATCTCTGGTGGACCTTTAGAGGGGAAGGCAGGCACTACGAGGAACACTGTGTGTATTTCAGATGACCTTTTGCTGAAAATGTCAGTTAGAAGACTGTACTGAATCTTTAAAGAGGATAATAAATAACTGGGCTGAATAATGAAAGGTTTAATTCTCAGGGAAGAACCAAAGTAAAGATGCAGGGAGGCTGGGCACGCGGCACTACACATACTTCAAATTTTGCTGAATTAATAACGGGCAGTGTAGCGCCAGCATTTTTGGTGCTGGGTAAAAACAAAGGCATCTAATGACATGAATAGGGCTAACAATAATGAAGGAAATCTTCATTAGAAGAGTTGATAAAGAAGACGCCCTGTGGAGGCTGCTACCAGACCTTGTCCTAAGACCACTGCCTGCAGCAGGTGCCCCTCATCTACATTTCAGCCTGGGATGGAGATGTTCATGTGGCCCTGGCAATCATGCATTTTGGAAAAGATATACTAAGCCTTCCCTATAAATAAATAGGAAGGTATTTAACCATCTTCAATTTGATTTTTGTTGTGGTTTGTTTTACAGTTTATTTTTCAACTATATTTTTGATCTTTCAGCTTGACTAGGTAAAATAACTTCTGACCAGAGCCAATTCAGCAGATATTTAGAATACTGCAGCATCTGCCTTCTGAAAGTCTCAAAGAATTTTTCAAACACTAATGAATTAAATTTCGAACAATGGCTGCAAGATTGCTAGCAGCAGTTATAGCATTCTCCTGAGGGTACAGTCATGGAGGAAAGACGAAGTATATTTTTGAAAGTAGAGCTCTAAAATATTGATTTCATACCTTTTTTGTTAAGTAACACTTCTCTTTTTTTTTCTTCTTCTAGTTTCTCAGCTATGGCTGATTGCCTGTGAATGATACCTTTGCAACAGGCCTGAAATGTCCTTGCAATGTGAAAAACTCTAAAGCAGCAGCTATGATCACTGCTGTTTGAATAAAAAAATAAATGCATTGCTCCCACATAGGTTAAGGATAGGGAGTAAGGCACTGTGACATTCAGAAGTTGAAAGTGTCTGGAGGCTTTTTTGAACTGTCTGAGAGCATTTTGCACATAAATAATCCCTGTTACTAAAGCATCCTTCGTGCTCTGAAATGCTTGTATTGAGTAGGGCTGTCCTTTGAAAATAAACCAAATACAACCAATTTTCTTTATTAATTACTTTAAACAGACACAGCTGGTAAGATTTCAAGGCTTAAGAGTGTCATAGTCATTGCTACTGTTGGCAATTGCCTCAGCTGCTAGGTAAAGTCAGGTTTTATTAGACTGGCATTCCTTTGATAGTAAGCCAGGCCATGGGGGAAGCACACCTTAAAAGTTGTACTTGAGGGCTTTCTGCATTTTCCTATGGAGGTTTTAATTTAAATGTATTTTCAACACAATATCTGCTTTCATTTAAAATACATTTCAGACAGGGAAACTTTGTAAGGCAGAGAGACAGGATAGAACACAGATAGCAAAATACCTCCAGCCTGAAGTGACTAACATAGCTCACCTTGACAAAATACTGATCTTAAACTTAATAAGTCCTATCAGATACTGTTAATTCAAACACTTACATCCATCTCCTTTTAGTTTTGGCCTGTAGTGTGGGGCTGAGTAGTTCCAGAAGGAGGCATGTTCAGACTGTATTTCAAGGACTTTAAAAGGATGACAGTAGTCTTGAAACATTATTTGTAGTGCAAATGCCTTGGCAAAACCACAAACAAGTCAAAGACAGAAACTTGTGTCAAATTCTCTCTGTTATTTCCAGGGAGAATTTGAAAATTTTCTGTAGAAAAGGCGAGTTAGAATATGAAATGCTATTTCCTACCTTTGAAATGGAAAAACAGATAAAAATTAGACAGAGATTTGTTAATGACATCCACAGTTTTAAGTCAATATTTTGCTACAACTTGAGTTATTTACAAAATCAGTGAAAGCGACTTTTATTCTACAGAAATTGCTCCTGTACAGGGTAGGATTCACTTAAAAATCTTTTCTACTTCTTTACTAAGGCATATTTGACTCCCATTTTGTTGGGGGCATTAGGGCTATTGCCGCTTAGCTTTCTGTGACCCTCTACCAGCATTCCTCTGCTTGTGCTGCAGATGAAGCAGCTGTAATTCACAGAGTTACAGAATACTTTGAGTTGGAAGGGATTGTGGGGGGTTAGGGTGTTGTCCCTTTTCATTCTCTTTACCTATGGAATTTTGTCCCATTTGTTGCGGGGGAACCTGATGTCCGATGCTTAAGTGTATTTGCAAGACAAAGGCTTGCCAGCGGGAAGGGGGAGGAAAAGAAGAAGGGTCATTGCCGTGTTGGTTTTTCGAGGAGAGAGGACACTCAGAGCTGTGGTTGCTTGGAAAAGAAAAGGCCGTTTTTATTTCCTGCTGCTGCTGCTGCTTCTGCTTGCCCTGCTGGGACCCATCTAATCCATCCCTGCACCAGAACTCCTGCATTCCATCTCGGAGTTCTTCTGTTCTCCTCAGAGGAGCCTGTCGGAGCCATCTATGACTACAGACTGCCTACGGGGTTCGTGAAGCAAGGCCTTCCCCATCCCTCTTGCCGGCTTTGCCGTGGGGTGGGGGTGTCCCTGACCTTTTATTTTTTTTCCTTTGTAGTTGTAGTTGTTGTTAATATTGTAGTTATTGTTCATTTGTATCTTGTTATACTCATTAGTAAAGGACTGTTATTCCTCCCCATATCTTGCCTGAAGGCTGCTTAATTTCAGTAATTTGGAGGGGAGGGTTTCTGAGGGAGGGTTCAGCCTTTCCCAGCAGATACCTGTCTTCAACCTGACACAGGGATCCACAAGGATAATCGTGTCCAGCTCTTAAGTAAATGGAGATTGAAGCCACAATCTTGGTGTTGTTAGCACCATGCTCTAAACAACTCAACTAATCGCAGGGTAATTATCTTTTTTCCAGTTTTACTCTTTCACCAATCTACTGATCCAGACTAGTAGCATTATGGGTTAACTGAGAACCTGCTCCTTAAGTAACCATGGTCTCTGATAGCAGCTCGTAATAAGCACTGCTTGTGCCTCCTGCAGCAACACATTCCTCTGCACTGCAGAAACAGACTGGATTTGAAATAGATTCATCCTATGGGAAAGAGACAATCAGTGGTGAATGAAAACAAGCAAAGTTTTTTTGAAATACCTATTTTTCTAAGGCTGCTGTCTTTGATTACTCACCTTATACACAGGCACTTGAACTAAAATCCTCTTAGTCTACCTGCAGTTAGATGGTTTGAGGGCATTTTTTCAGTTTGCAGATTTTCTTTTGAAAAGATCTGTAGTTGACTGGCATCCATTGTTCATTGGCTTTATGGCAGCATTCTTGATTTAGTCTCCAGTTGAAGCAAATTCATAAGAACAGGTTGCTCATCACAACTGCAGACTGTTTCTGAAATCTGCAGGACTGCATACTTGATGACTCAGGCGCAGCGGAGCCATGCTAGAGATCCTGCTACTACACCCAATATCCCAGCAGAATAAAGGAAAATATGGCACATGGACTGGCTTTAGGGCCCCAGGTCGTTTAGCCACCTAAAATTTGGTGTTATCCTTGGGTGTAACAGCTGTCTGCTGACAGTGCCAGCAGTGTTATGTTTCCCACAGGCTTGGCACAAGCGTGCCTAGAGCTCCTTTAAAGATCTCTGCAGCTGGATCATTGTCTTCATGTTCTGTACTTTACAAACTCAAGTGCCTAAAGATACGACATGACTCATCACACAATTAGTTTTTGCAAAGGGTCACTAATCTCTGTCACTTCTCCATACAGTGTGCCTGCCTCATACTGGAGCTGGAATAAAGCAAGAAAACGCAATTGAAAGGACTATGTAGGCACTGTCAGTGAAGTAATTTTTTTCCACAGATGTTTGGAGATGTAACCTTTCATGTCTGATGCCATTATAATAGTAGTGGGAAGAACTTGCTGAAACTGCATTGTTAATAGTGAGGAATTAATACACCAACCATCTTAATGTAGAAATCACAGGATGAGATTTTTATGATCTTTATTATGAAAATCAGGCTGGTGGATTGTTTTAATCCATTCTGGTCTTAAAATATTGAAATAGGTTAAATGAAAATCTAGCAGATATTCAGATCCCTTTTCCAAGTATGAAGGTGAACAGTGATAACTCTGTTCTTCTTAACGAGTAAATAAATAAAAGACCAGAGCATAAGAAATGGATGAAATTTAACACTGAGTCAGAAATCACAGTACCAATGACCAGCCTGAACTGTGAAGCAATTTTGTACAAAATTCTGCTTGAACTAAGAAACACTGATGGAATAAATTAATTGATTACCTCCCCCCCCAAAAAAACAGCAAGAAGAATTAAATTAATGGAATAATATATCTTGAAGTTAATTTATCCAGGTCTTGCAGTGACATGGCCCATTTTATTAATAATTTAATTTTCTGTAATTGTTTAACCTTATTTCAATCAGCCACGATTAGCTTTACTTAGTGTTATTTTGCATAGATCATTGTTACTGCACTTCTTATCATTCATAGCTTTGGTTTTTTGTGTCTTTTGTTTCCACAACATTTAACTGAGGTAGCAAGGAATTACAAAAATTGGAGAAGGTAAAATGCAAGAGAATAATAAAAATCACCTTAAATTCATATCCTCCAAAGTTCCTGTTAAATTCCCTCAAGTGAAGGGATGAGCTATCATTTCAAATAACTGTTCAACCATCAGGAGGAAAACCAGTTCAAATAAAATTGTAAAAAAATAAATCAAAGAATAATTCCCGAATGAGGTGGAAGAATTTCTTTGTGATAAATTTAGAAATAAGCATTTGACTATGGGTTCTAGAACGGGTCTGAAGTTTGCAAGTGTATGTTTAAAATTTAACTTTGTTTGAACAGAAATTCCTGTTTAAATCAACATCTATGTTGTCTGGATATCATTTTAGTAGCCCTGTAATCTAGTGTCTTAAAAATTATTTTCAAACAGAAGCCTTTATTGCTAGTGCTTGCAAAATGCAAATTTCTGTTTGTTTAGATCTTCTTCTTCAGTGGATCCACTTAAAATTTGTTTGACATCCACATAAAATGTGTTTGGGATCTCCCAATCCAGACTGCTTTCCCAGATTTTCGGTCTGCAGAGCAGGGATTGCATGCCATTCGGAGTTACCAACTCCTTGGCTTTTTGTGGCTTTGGCATAGGCAGGAGCAGTGAGGAGTGGTGAGATACAAAGATTGTGATTGAGGAGTTGGTTAGGTAAATAAGCATCATGAGCCCTTATGCAGCAGGGTATTTAGAAGGAAGACACACATTTCAGATGTTCTCTGGTACATTTTTGTTTTCTGCTACACGAGATGAAAAACAGGGAGGACTTGAAAGGATATGATTAATTGCCAGTTATATAAATGGTATTATGCTGATCTTCATTTCTCATACACCATGATATAACCTATGATAACCTATAATTAACTGACAAAATAAAAGGCAGTCATTACTGGGACTCTGGAGAGAGTCTTCACTTGAATGATTGTTTCTTTAAAATTCTTACTGTAGTCTTGAATTATTCTGGTTAAAGTTTTTTTTTTAATCTTAATGGACTTAAAAGAAAATGAGCAAATGAAAAAATCCATTATGACTCAGCCTTTTTTTCTCAAACTAAAAGTGAGTGAAAAATGCAATAAACATGGTGTAGGAATTTCCCAAGGACTGTCTCAGTAGTAGAATGCCATTAGACATAAAATACCTCTAAATACCCATTCTTAGTCCAACAACAAATTTCTTGGAGTGCAATGGGCTTTTGAATGAATGGAGAGGTAAAGAGACGATTTGAATCATGCTGAGGGATGCTTCACATTGCACATCATTCTTCTTACTCCAGTTCAACAACTTGTGGGCCAGTTGTATATGAGACAGGATTTTCTTCTTTATTTGTGACTTAGACTGAAAGCTGCAGTCTGGCTATAGTGGGTTTAAAAGAGCTTACGCAATTGCAAGAAGACAAAGACAAAAAAAAGGAGTGAATTTTAATTCATTGTTCCAGTCATCTCATAGTCATCCATTTCCCTCATGCAGGTGAGAAGGGAGACGGAAAGTGCTGCCCCTCTTTCCTAGTGTGAGACACCATGGAAAGTAAGTTTGCCCACTTAAAACTAAGCAACAGCTCAAGAGCACTTTATCCCATTGCTTCCCTTTATCCATTCAGTGGCAAGTGTCTAATTTGCCTGGAAAGTGGACTTGCACTATGCTTGACATTTTTTTTCACCTCTGGTAATGTACTTAAGCTGATCTTATTTTTGTAACCCAGGTTTGCTTCTGAAACACTTAGAGTCATTTGAAGTTGTTTCAAGAACAGTGTAGGCAGGACAGATTTGATAAAAAGGGCAAAATTCCCAAGAGGTACCTGCTGGAATTTCCTGATTTACTCTGTAGAGTTTTCCTCCCACACTACAGCACTTGTCTGCAGGTGGATCATGGAGCAGGATCATAGAATTACAGAATGGTACAGATTGGAAGAGATCTTCAAGACCACCTAGTTCCAACTACCCTGCTGTGGGCAGGGACTCCTCCCACCAGACCAGGTTGCTCAGAGCCCTATCCAACCTGGCCTTGAACGCTTCCAGGAATGGGGCAGCCACAGCTTCTCTGGGCAACCTGTTACAGTGCCTCATCAAACTCACAGTAAAGAATTTCTTCCTAATATCCAATCTAAACCTACCATCTTTCAGTTTGAATCCATTCCCCCTTGCTCTGTCACTATATACTCTTGTACAAGTCCCTTTCTGTATTTTTTGATAAACACTTTTAAAACTAGAAGCTCTATTTATCTCATAGCAGTCACAGAAACACCTGAACAATAGTTGTCAAAAGAGAAGGACACTGTGGATCTTTTCTTCTTACAGACTTGAACTCTAGATTTTCCATAAGCAACTGGATTCTCCAGAACCAATTGAATTTACAATAAAAATGTCAGAAACAGAGGCTTGCATTTCCATGCTGAGTTATTTTATTCTGTAATTATCAGGAACAAAACATTTCCATCCAATGACTATCATATACCTTAAAAGCTATATATATGAACCTTCTGAAAATATAGTGGGTTCTCTGTGTGTGTCTAAGACATCTCTTCTGTAGGAGCACAAATGATGCAAGTTCTGTTTCTCTGCAAGTGCTTTTAAAAGGATGTTTCCACTGAAGGAGTACTGTCTTATGTTATCTTCTTCTCAGAAAAATAATGACAAGCCAGTTAAGATTTAATTTTTAAATTATGCTGAGACTTTTTGTCTCTAAAGGACTGGATTTAAAATACTTGCATTCACTCAGGCTTATAATTTTGCTATCTCCTTTTACATTAGTTAAAATATGGCATCACTTAATATTTCACTGCTTTGTTGCTACAAAGCAGAGAGCTAGGAGACTTTTCTGGAGAGGTGGATTATGTAATAAACAAAATCTTTCTTTAAAGACTGGAAACAGGGTGAAAACTTGAAATCTATAATTTCTTTTGTATAGTTCTGCTTCAGTGAGCAGCAAATACATGTTAAATAACTCTCAAGAGGATGTGATAGAGCTAATTTCCTACAAATGGCAAATTTGAAAAGAAATGTGGCTGCAGTGGAACGTGGTTAGACTTTAGACAGCTATAGGAATATCTGCTAGGCTAGATTAGAGCTGTGGACTTTTGCCAATCCATCCTAACCCAAATTTGTGAAAATACACTTTATTCCAATGTTAGTCCTGTAGATTGCCTGGAGTGTATTAACATCAATTCTCTTAATGGTCACAGGAAAATGATTGTACCACTTATTTCTGTTCTGTAGGAGCATTCAACTGTCTTGTCCCAGAAACCACAGCTCTTTCTATTTGACAAGTGAGGAAGTACAGGTCCTTGACTGTTCCCAATGTCCCAGCTGAATGCAAGATACAGTACTGTGAGTAAAAACAGAAACATACATCTTGCTTCTCCACTTTCACTTAATGAGGTTTTGTGCAAGTTCACTTCAGCTAAGTGTTGTCTCTGTAAAGCAGAAGTGAGCAAGCATATTCTATATAAAAAATAAAACACTTTTCTTCTCACCTGTCTATTCCATTAATGAGAAAGCATCCATTTGTAACAATAAATTTTTCTATAAAGGAAGAGCAAGCACAAAATATAAATCTCCAGAAGTTTTAAGCTCTCCTTCTCCAAAAAGGGGGTGAAGCAATTTTATTTCTACAACTTTCTGGGCCTGTTTTAACATAATTTACTGCTGTATTTGGTAACTAATGTGGTTGTATACTATAGTAGTACAGTATATACTAAAAATATATGTGAAAAATCCATAAATGACTTAGAATTTGAAGTTCCATCTTTAAAAGCAACAAGGAAGCCATAATCTGAGTGGAAAATCAATGGCATATTTTCCCACATATTCTCTTCCTTCAAAGTAGCTTTGATATTTTGTGCCTTCTGGTGCTACTCTCATTTTCCCCTTTAAACTTTACTGATAGTTTTTACTTGTTTTATTTGTTTGTTTACTTTAATTGATCATACTTTCTACAGCAGAAGCAAATATAATTTCTTCACACTGAGGTACAGGTTTTGGTGGAGTCAATTTTCCTCATAGTGGCTTGTATGGTTCTATGTTTTGGATTGGTGACCAAAACAGTGTTGACAGCAAACTGATGTTTTAGTTATTGCTGATCAGTGGTTACACAGCAGCAAGGCCTTTTGAGCTCCTTATGGTGTGAGGAGGCTGAGGGTGCAAAAGAAGCTGTGAAGGGACAAAGGTGGAACAGCTGTCCCCACTTGGCCAAAGGGACATTGCATCTCATATGCTGTCATGCTCAGTGACAAAAATATTCAAGGAAGGAAGGACAAAAGACCAATGTTCAGAGATGTTCTTTGTCCTCAAAAGCCACTGATGTGATAGGGTCCTGCTTTCCTGGGGATGGGAAGGCTGAACACCTGCCTGCTCATGGAGAGAGCTGAATTCCTTGCTTTTCTTTTCTTATGTGTCTAATATTCACTTTATCTATGAAACTCTAAGTATCTCAACCCACAAGTTGTCATACTTTTGCCCTTCCTTCTCTACCCCATACCACTGCAGGGGAGTGAGTTGTGTGGGGCTGAGCTGCCACCTGTGGTTCACCCACAACAATTGGCTACTTAGAACAGAAAAGGACTGAACTCACATATAACCAGCAGAGATGAAGGAGTCTTTCATAGAAGCAAAAGTCTTGCCCTTCTTCTTAGAAACCTGTGGTGTGTGAGTTGCAGATGTCACTATGGTCCTCTGAAGATTTTATTCCAAGCAGAACTCTGTGAAAGAATAATTTACTAAGGCAAATTATGCTGCTGCAGGTCTAAATATTGCAGGGTGCTGAGAGCATGTCTCTGCAAAACTCTGCCAAGTTCTCTAGTTCTTTGTGGCATTCTGAGACAAAAGAAGGGTTTCTGTTCCTCTCAAAGCCTTGGTTGTTCAGCTGGAGGTGAGGTTTTATAGAGGTGCAGAAATAAGCAGATAAAAAGCTGAATACAACTTCACTGAAACATGACTGAAACAGTGACAGAGGCATTTCACAGGTCACAAGTGTCCAGTGCTGTTTTGAAGGCATGACACTGAAGTTCATTCCAACGCAGCATTCTTGCAAAAGATGAAAGAAAAGGAGAAAATTTCCTTCAAGCAGTTTTGGTCTGCTTGAGCAATTCAAGTGACTGAAACCTCTGAGATGAGAGGTGAAGTTGTCGAAGATGATTTAAGAAGTTTAGGGACAGGTAGAGAAAGCAATTAGTTGACCCGGATGACAGAAGTCATGGAAGGATAGCAAGGCCATTGTAAATTAAATAGACTCCTTTTTCTCTTTTTTCTCCTTTTCATTTCCCTATTGTGATCAGATCAATGAAGCTTATATACTTACAACTTAAAAATTATTCATATTTTTAAAATGAAGCTATATCTTTATTAAGAAACCTGTCTTACATACCATCTGGTAGCATCCCAGCACATGCAGACAGACTGATATGATGCCTTAAGTTTTAGCTTTTATGTTTTTCAGATTCTGTGCTGTTTTAGTGTGTACTTCTGGGCTTCATATTTAGCGTTGGTAAGCTCTCTTCACAGAGTAGGTAGAAAAAACAATTCCTTTTCCAGCTTGGAACCAAGGAAAACCAATATAAATTTTAGGCCCAAGAGTAAAAGCAGTGGTGAGGAGAAGAGAGAAAAACAGGGAGGATGGAGCTTCATAACCTGAAGGTATAATTGGACAATGAACTCCAATATGCTAATGGACCAAAACTTATAAAAGTGTGAGACCTTGTGACCAGTCGTCCATTTTTGTGACCATCGTGGATTCAGCCTGGATGTAGCCCTGGGCTCTTGCACTGCCCAATGAGTATCTTTTCAATAAATACCTATTTTATTCATTTTGCTCTCTCTAGACTCTGCTCCAGGTCAGCCTTTCTAGACATCAGACATATCTTTCAACTTTCTTCTGTTTCACAACATGTGCTGTGCTTGCCAAGTGCTTTATCACATTTCTTTACAGTGGATTTTGTTGCTGAAGTGTTTTTTGTGACCTATTGACAATTGAGGGGAACTCGAGGAATTTAAAGGTTATTAGCTCATCAGTAAAAAAATTGGTTTTACTCTTTCCTGGCTACTTCACTGCTACAGTATGGTATCTCTTTAGTTGGTTTTTTTTCCTATATTATTTGAGTATGCAATTCCCTGAATCATTCTTTGTACCACTGCTGACTCCTGAGCAATGGCTGTTGTTACCAATCTTCCTTTGTCAGCTTCCTTTGTGATTCATAGTTCCTCCTATATGGAGAAAATTGGAGTTTTTTCCTAGATTCTCTTGGTCTTGTTTGAGTCATTGAGCCAAGAAGTTTCATGAGTTTATCCACAGCTGCTATCAGGCTACTGGCAGCATGGCCCTGACTCAATGTTGTGGTGAGAGCATCAGTCTGAATTTAGAACACTGTGCTTATTCCTCGCTTGTGAATGTCACAGTTTTAGATCTTTTCCTTCCTTCCTTCCTTCCTTCCTTCCTTCCTTCCTTCCTTGGAGAGACAGCATTCCTGAATCCTCACCACACCTTGACAGACACCTTGGCTTTAAAATAGTGCAAAAACTGTTTAAAAGAGCACAGACTTAATGATGAAAATCTATTAGAAGCTTAAAAGCTGTAAGTTCTGGAGGGAAACATGACAGATCCCTCAATAATATGACACTTGGAATGATGTAGTAAGGCACTGGTAGATGGCAGCTTGGGGAAGGAAGTCTGCATTTCTCAGACAGCATGCTTCTATCCCAGCATGCTCTTTTGACCCTTACTGTTGGTGGAAGAGTGCTATGACCTTTTCCACATGTGGACCAGGTATTTTAAGCAAGGAATTCTGGCTTTATGTCCTGAGGTACTACCTAAAACTAGTTCTCAATCGGAGTAGAGTAAAGAGAGTGAGTGGACGTGCATCTGTGGCCGATGTCACGCCATGTGTGAGAGCATGTGGGCAGCTACTGCACAGAGATGTGCTGACCATGCAAATCCCTTGCAATCTAGAGGGCACTGCAAGACTATCCTCTGTCAGTCACTTGTCTAGGAGACTCAAACCAGGAAGTACAAAGGTCACAAGAATTTAGGATACTGTGCATTACTGTGCCAGAAAGGGTGGGCTCATATGGAAACACTTGGTGTATTAGGGAGTCTGTTCAGATGGAATGGGAACATCTTCCTCTCAGTGGGAAAAAGCTCCTTGTCTCCTGTTGCACAATTGTTTGGGAAGGTGAGGAAGCATGGTTTTACCCTTGTGACAACAGCTGGGATAAGATGCCACTAGTAACACACAGGTACGATGAAGTGGAATATGTATTGGTTGGGAAGTAGTATCTGCTTGGGTTGGAGTTCCCAGGTCTCTAATTGTAGTTTTCCAGTGACTCAAGACTGACTTCAAGTATCAGAGCTGGAGTGGTTGCTGAAGTGGGAGCATAGGCCTGTACATTGAAGTCTCACTTGTACCAAAAGAATGTATCTCTTTGAGATCATTAGAAATGGGAAGAAATGTGAACGCAAACACCGACCTGAAAGCACAGCACATTATTTTACTGCTGTTGTGCCTAAACAAGACAAATCTAATGAGAAAGACAGCGGCAAGATACCATGCCACACATTCTTCCAGAGTAAGACACACAACAATCCCAGCTGCCTGCTTACTATTTTTCCTTTGCCATCATGTCTCTGAAGCTCACTGCATGTATTTATTCCATTGCCTACAAAGACACCCTGTTTGTGAAACCTCAATTGCTCACTGTAATCATAAAAAAAATAATAATAATAATAATATTAATAATAATAATAAAAGCTGAAACATGCTTCCCTGAAACAGATATTTATCTCTGGCTGGGTAAGGGACTATGTCATGGTTTGGCACAGACTAATTAGTAACTATTCACTCTGGCTTTCTGCAAATTTAGTGTATATTTTTTTTTTGGCAGCATTATTAGTTTGTTTTTTCTACTCCCTTTCAAAATCTTTAGTTATGCAACTACTGGAGATGAAGAGGACTATCGTTACCAACCTTTGTCCCCGAGATATCTGCCTTTACATTATCAAAATGTCCTCATTCCATTTATCATCTCAAGTAACATTTACAATTTTCTACTTTGTGAAAAAAATAAAACAAAAGACCAACTGATTTTGAAGTGTTCCAGAAATACTAGTTTTGCTGTCAGGTTTTACAAATAAAATCAATAGACGGTTTTTTGAAAGAAAAGCAATTTCCTTGGGGAACAGCATTTTAATAATCTGGGGAAAAGGTAAATTTATACACATGAAAATTCATCTATGAAGAGCTTTTTGAGCAATTTTAATTTTTTAATACACTATTGTTAAAACAGCAGTTACAGTGGCTGGGAAGGCAATGAAGAACACTATAAATATAGCCACCATGGTGATAATGATGTTGTAAGCACTTAGATTCAATCTGACATGACTAGGTAGAGAAATAGCTTTTTACTTTAATCAACATAGCAAAAAGGAAGTGAAGAACTTATTGTTTTCTGATAGCCTTTGATTTAAGCAGATGTAATAAGACTTTCAGTGAAAGATAAAGAAAAATACTTCATCTCCTGCCAGTGTGACACATCTGTTAATAAATCAGACTGGGATGTGTCTTTTAGAAGGGAATATATTATGGTCTTTGATGGAGATTCCATTATTGTTCCTTGATTAATTACTTTAATAGTTTGAATTTTCCTTTGTAAGAGATACAAATTTTTGATCAGTGGAGCTTTCAGAGGCCAGACAAAGTAATGACCTGTCTGCAAAATATGCTAGGGATTTTTTTCAGTAGTCATTTCTTTGGCTTTAAATCAAGTGCTGTCGTGGCTGAGTGCATAAAATTATTCTGTGCTTACCTTGAGCTGCAAAATTGTCACATTTTTAAAACCAATGGCTTCAGCAAGAGACTGGGAAACACCTGTCTGTAAAAGGGATGAACAGAAGTAGCAAGCCCCTTGCATTCAGGCAAATAAAATACTATTCCAAAATGAGGCATAAAATATCAGACATAGCTTTATGCTTTCATTTTGAGAAATTTTGGACCTTTCCTTGGACTGCAATACTGTCTTCAGCACTAACATGAAAATTGCCTTCATGGGTAAAATAATTCATTACATTCTCTGTAATAAAAGCTGTAGTTATAGTTATAAGGAGATTCTGTCTCCTCCTCCCTATATTTGAATCATTAGTTCTTTAGATTTTTTAGCGGTTTCCATCATCATTAAGGTCTTGAACCTCATCGGTGCTCTAGATGGCAACACTATTTCTGGTTTTATTTTTTTTTTTTGTTTGTTTCTGGTTTGTTTCTACAAGGATATGAAGTTTTTAATTCCCCTACAACCACCATCTCTTCATGTCCATTCGTGAAAAATAGTGGGAAATAGTCACTGTCCATTGTACTTTGATCAAACTGGCATCCTTATTTGGGCTGCATCTGTTTGTCTTGCCCAAAAATGTCTTTTTTCTTACCTGTCAGCTTCTGTCTCTGAGGCTTTTGTACTGCTTTATTGTGCGGTCAACTTTGCTTCTGAAGGGGCAAAATAGCTTAATAATGATGGAACACTATCTACACTATCTATCTATTTATCTGTCTGTCTGTCTGTATACCTATCTTCTATCTAGCCTTTCCTTTGTTCACCTGACAAGTGACACAAGTTGGTGATCTAAATGCTGACAGCTTGTCAAACACATCTGAACCTCCTGATAAAATTTTTTAGGTGTCTATTAACAATAGCCTATTTTTTTTTCCTATTTTTTCCACATGTACAAACAGCTCTTTGAAACTTCATCCCATGTCAGAGATACGCAGAGAGTGCTGGCAGCCAAGAGTATGCGGTTCAAGAACTCAGTCAGTCTAGCAGAGACAAAATTGTGAGGTGATTAGTTAAATGTCAAAGAGTCACCTACTATTTCTTTTTAGTTGTTTTCAGAGTAGGAAGAGCTCACCCCTTGTAAATGAAGGCAAGAGCACTGCTCTCTCTAACAATGTCCTTTGGGAGACTCTTCAGATCAGATTCTGCCCAGGCATGTGCTCCTCTGGCTCTTCCGATTTCCCCTACAGCAGCACGCACACTTGTGACCTTTCTAAGGGACCTAAAGCCATACTGGTGTAATAGCTCATTTCTTTATTAGGAAACTTGTGCAACCAGCTGAGAACTATGGTTGGGAAAGACATTTTTCCTAGAACAAAAGGGTACTGTACAACAGGCATCTGTATACAGATCCAAAGGTCATGCGCTGAAAAACTAAGGAGAGATTTAAGCAAGCTGTGCATCAGTATGAAAGACATGCAGTCCCTTGTCAGTTGTGTCTCTTGTCCTCATGGGTTGTTAATTTCTTGTTTCCTCATGTCTTAGCAAAGGATCTACTTGCATTTCTTCTCCTTGTTGTTCGCTGCTGCCTGCTTGGCCTTGGGGGTGGGTAAAATTGTGTTTCAAGCATACGTAATTGTGGTTTTGGTAACTTGTCAAATCGTCTATAAAAGATGCCAAAGATAATACACAAATTTATTTTAAGACAGCTGAGGACAATCTGAATCTTGATCTAAACTTTGAGCATGTGCACATATATTTGAAATGTAGACAGCAAGAGGTGACCAGGGAATGGAGAGGAAGAAATGCTGGCTGAATTGTGGGTACTGCCTTCTATATATTATGGCTAAATTTGCTCCCATGGAAATGTATATTTGAAAGTGTATTTCAAATATCTGCTATTTACTCTCATCATTACACTTTGCTACAGTAATTGTCTCCTAAAGAGATGCTACTATTCCTTAAGAAAACTACTGCATGGGCCGTTCAATTCCACACAGTAAACCCCCTGTTCTTGTGTATCTTTGATAAAAGAGAAGAGTCAAGGCCCCATGATATAACCAGGGGCCAAAATCCCATTTAAAAAAACCACACAGTGGTTCATTCTACACCACTAAGTACTTAATTAATTCATTCTGTTTATTGTAGGCATGTTTTTTCTATCTTTAACTTCTTTCTTGCAGGATAAACCATGGTTGGGTTTCAGCACAGTTGTTTTCTTCCCTCGCTGGAATATCATCAGCTTGTTCCTTAGCTTCTCTTTCCTTAACCTCCTCCTCCGAAACAGAAGCTGGCTGCATTCTGGCCTCTGTTTCCAGATACAGTCTTCTTTTGGCCAGCTAATAATGACTCTGTCCTTTAATTTAATGTACTAATTCATTAAAAAAAATTTTTTTTTCAGCTGCAGAGGCTTCCTGATATGTGTGGAGGTGTGTTTGTGTGTTCTTGGGATCCTTTAGGTACAGTGGTCAGTGTGGGATGAAATGTTTGGCAGCTTTTCCTGTAATGCAGCTCAGACACTACTGTTAGTCTGGCCCACCTTGGCTTTTTTGGAGGAAAACATGAGGGAACTCCCACCTGTTACAAGAACATTTCCTCCACATGGTCACAACATGTCTTTCCCACTTTTCAATGTGTTCATTAGTTAATCAGAGGATCTTCACCCCTGCTTACATTATTGTAATAAATTTAAGTATTGTCCAAGAAAATACCCTGAGATAACTAGCCTAGGGGAGTAACTTTATAATTTCCTCTTTCAACTAGTTCAAAAAAGGGGTGGGTGGGTCATGACAAAAGGTGTAGAAGATTTAGCAGCAAAAAATAGGTCTTGAAAGTGCACAGTATGATTTTTTTAAAAATGATTTTTTAAAATGAAGCAAAATGTCTCTATTGTTGATGGATAAAAGGGATTCCAGTTAATGCAGGCAATGACAGATAGCATATTCTTCAAAAGGCAAACATTTCAAAAATCAGAGTGCACTTCAGGTTTTTCACAGATTGCTAGGTTTGAAGCAGGTATGTTAGAATTAAACTCCTTTTTTACCAATTATACACTGTTTTAAACTTAGTTCATAATATTCTGTCATTAGTCCTTTTGTTATTTCTTATTTCTTGGCTATTGTGCCAACTTCTTGCAACCCACAGTATCCTGGGTGCAATGGTTGACATTTTTCTCTTGATAAGTGACACTATTTCCACTGTTGCTAGAAAGCAGTACTAAAACAACACAGCTGGCTCCTTTGACTTTTTTCCTCTTCAGGCTACATTTACTGACAACTCCTTTGCTCTGTGTCACCCATCCTGTAGCTCTGGCTGCCATGCTTTGCTGCAGAGCCACTTGAAGAGTCTGCCTCCTCCTACCAAAATCCCCTTTCAGAACCTGGAGGGACTGTCACCCAGTGTGCTGCAGTTCATCAGATTTCTCTTTTATGGGAAAAGCTTCTTCTCCCTACTGCTGTCCTAATTCATGGAGCTGTGTCCTGGGGACACAAACTCACAGACAAGGCAATCTGTGTTTCAGTCTCTTGTGGAGAAGCTGGTAACTGGTCAAGTGCACAAACCAGGCCAAGGATACCTTTCCAGGACCTACTCAGCAGACCTGACCAAATATATATAATTTTTAAAGACATTCACCAATGGACAAAAAAGTGTGCCTCAGCTTGAAATCAGTGTGAGTAAAACTAGTCTGAAGTAGAACCACTTTCATTTTCATATTGCTTCATCTGTGACCCAAAACCACTGATATGAAAGTATCATTAAGAGAACAGATGCATTTTTGAACTGCCAAATGCTATTTCTGGCTCTTGTTTTAGGTACTTGTTTCAAAACATTGACAGTTGGTATGGCATATTCCTTAGGGGGAAGGCTTTTTGATTAATATATCCAGAAAGGCTGGAGAAGCAGACAAACTTAATTCAGAAGACCTTTTGCTTCCCCCTCATTTCCTATCATGTTGTCTCAGGAGAACATTTTCCAAACCCTTAAACTGAAAGATTGTGCTTCTTCAAAGCTAGCTGCAGGGAATATGAAATGATTTAATAAACCTATCTCTCTTCTTTAGGGGAGAAATTTTCCATTACAGGCTTAGTGCAATACAAAGGGTCATCTGAGCTTGTGTGCATTTGCTTGCAAAGAGAACACAAACAGCTGTAGGTCTTCCTGTTTCAGGCACCAAATTCCACCAAAGTCCTCCAGTTTATTTAGACCTCCTTATTCACAGTACTGCCTTTTATTCAAAATTTCTGTTTCAAATATAAGGCAAACATTTGAATAGACTACTGAATGTAAGTATAGATATTACATTAGATAGTTTTAGTCATGTAAAAGTAAAATTCTGCATTCATGCCTCAGTTGCTGGAAGGACAATCAGCTGAGGAAAGTGTACTGTAAGGTACTTAGTTATAGAGTGGATGTAAAGCACATAATGCATGAGATATTTTTGAAACATCAATATCTGAAATTCAAATGAGTTTTCAATATGTTTTATATTTTAAATGACCAGGTTATTTTTGAAATACCAGAAGCATCACGCTTAATCTGACTATATTATGACTGACCTCCAGACATGATACATTAAAAGGGACCAGGATCATTACAGAAAATTTTATGATGATGATTTAAGGAAGAAACTGAATGTTTTTGGAAGGAAATGAAAAATGAATTAATAATTAAGCTTTAAAGCACAAACATCACTCCTGTTTACATTATAAATTCTTCAGGACCTGCTTTGATTTTTCTTTCATGAGTTATGGTATCATTTTATCGATGCATATCCAAAGAAATAAGACTTCAAGGCATCTTTGAAGTCTAAATCAAATGGATGCAGTAATTTTTGGTTGTTATTGCAAATCAGGAGAAAAAGCCATGTTCTAGACATCTCTGCTCTTTTCACTCATCTCAGCATTTCTGAATGTTACTTTCATTTCTACAACTCAGCTCTACATACTTCTTTCCAGCAATGCAAGACGAATAGGTCCTCTCCACCTATTTCTTTCTCTCTTCTGCTTACTTCCATGCTGTGCTACCCAGTCTTAGTAATTACTCTTTTCTCCCCTGCCCTTGTCTCTCTTAACCTGATCTTGATTTTGCTGGCAACATTTCCAGGTTGGGAACCTGGAGACGCCTCAGTGTGATGAGCTTTCTTTTGCCCCTGATACTCCTGAGCCACCCAGAAAAAAACATTCAACATGCCTCTGGACAGAAAAAGCTGAACAATTGATTTTGCTCATTTAACACCATAATTTAAAAAGCTATTATTCTTCATCAACCTTTTTCCCTGGGTCTGTTCCCAGGGTTTTAATTGCCCCTAGTGCCAGCTCCTCTAATGGGAAATGCTGCCATCCTCAGCCCCTTATTAACCAGCTCTTACTTGCAAGGCTGAGCATCTTTCCACTGCCTGCTCACCCAGGAGCAGCTGCCTTTTATCCAAATCCCCCTTCTTTCAAAGGCTCTGCTGTGATCTGAGAGGAAGCAAAGTGCAAATGAGAACCCTGAGGCCTCCATCAGTTCCTCTCGGCTTGCTCTCTGACATAGGCTGCTCCATACTGGGCTGAAGCCCTTTTCTCCCTCTCCCTTTTTTTCTCATTGCACAAACTGGTGCTTAAGACAGGTTTAGCTGTCACAGAGGATGATATGATTACCCAAATTACTTGGCAGAGGTTTCATTTCTCAAGTAAATGAAAATGTAAGACTGTGGTCTGTGAGACTGAAATGGTGCATTAAGCAACTCTGTAGACCACTCTTTAAAATTCTAGCAAAAGCTCAAATGCATATTTAGAATGATGGATAATAATGATTTATTTTGAAAGTGAATAGCTGGAGGAGTCCCTGGACCAGGAAGCTAGCTCTGAATTGGAAGACATCTACCCAAGACTTTCAGTGCCACCAAACCCTATGACCAAATTTAAATTGTCAGAGACAATTAGCCAGAAGAACCTACGTGTAGGGATTTTAAAGGGGCTGAAGACGTTCCTTGCTGGTTTTAGAGGCTGCATTATACTTCATGGTGTAATTCTGACACCAAGTCTTCCTGCAGGGCTGAATGCTCTCCTGATGGGATAACACACAGGGGCTCCTGAGAGGCTTTAGACTCTGAGAAAATGGTTTTTAATTGCCTGACCTTGTAACCACCAGGTCAGAGTCAGGGCACTGCAGGGGCCATGGGGCTCCATTGGGATCCATCAGGGCAATCTGTCTTTTTTTACTGGAGACCCTTCTGTACAGCTAACGGCAGCTGAAATGTCAATACAAGTGTCCACCCGTGTGCCATGTGCTCCATCTCCTCTGTCCTTGGTTACGTTGTCAGAGGCTGAGAAGCTGCCAATGGAGTAACTCACTCATTTACAAATATTTTTTTACTAACTCTGCCTTTATCCAGATAGTTAATACAAATTTTAGGGGTAGCTGTTCAGGGACTGAAGTTGTAATAAATGATAGTGCAAAGGTGGTGATGAAGCAATGGAATGTGGAGTAACAAACCCATCTCATAGTCTTAATATAAAAAAAACCCCACAATTCTCCAAAGTAATAAATAATTTTAGTTACTCACTAAGCATTTGTACTCTGGATGGGTTATCCAGAATTATTTGATAGATGATGGTCACTCATTAGATTATCTGTGACAGCTCAATAGTCTGATTTTGTCTGATAGATTTGAGGGGATGTGAGGACATAAGAAAACTGCTTTCAAGTGGGCATGAGACGTTTTTGTTTAGTGGTCACAGTCAGTTCTCCAGAACTGTACTTTAAGTCGTCCTCTTTGAATTGGAAGCTTACAACAGCACTGTGTCTGCTGAGAAATGACGCTTCAAATAACGCTGTATTAAAGTGCTGTTGAATGATAAGGGGACAGTGAGTAGCTCTCTGCTGAAATTACCTTGAGAGAATTAATAAATCCAGGCCCTACTGTATACTATAATTCGTTTGAATAAATGTATCATTCGAAGAGTGTAGTTTTGTTTCAAAAACTGAAATTTTGTTTGACTGATAGGAATCCAAGGCACCCATTTTTATGAAAGACTTGTCCAGAACCACAATGCATTGAAACAAGATTTTTCTCACATAAATAAACTAACTCCATCTATATTTTCTCATGAATAAACTGCGTTTGTCTTGCTAATTTGTGAGCAAAATCAAACTGCAAGTTTGTCTCTCATTGGCATATTGACTCTTTCAGTGGAATTAATTCCCCTGGGTGCCTTTATCAGATTTGTTCACTTTATTCCTGAACAACAAGTTCAGTTCAAAACAACAAAAAGAGAGGAGGAGCTTTTCTTCTTTGGTTTTGCAGTAAGTGACTGGGAAATGTTTTGTTGCCACAGGCATATGAAGTTCTGTGGACCCTTCCAAATGAAACATTGATTGTAATATTGCCTGTTTTCAAAGCACTCGATGTTCCTTTCAGGCTTATTAGCTTCTGGTAGAATTCAAAATGAGCTTTTTCCTCCCAAAGCTAAGGTACAATTCTGCCTCCTAAACATTTGAAATTTAAAGCTGGGCAGGCGAAGGGAAGTACCAAAATCTGAGAAAAGTCTTCGTTTTTGCATGTTAATATATCAGGGGAGAATTTCAATAGTAACTTCAGCACAATACAATGAAAGCTTCAAAAATCTTGGCTTAAAGAATCTGTTAAAAAAGCAACACAGGTAAATATATGGAGACGTTGGTGTTTGAGACAGAGAAACTTGCTTGGACACCGGACAACTAAAATGCAAGTCAAATTTACAGCCAATTAGGAGATAATGAATAGAGATTCACCCATCTGCTAGCATGCAAGAAATGCAGACAGATTGAAAAATTAAAATCTTTCTAGAAGCTATTTTATTCAATTATATTTTGTGTTCTTCCTGAAACTTTCTTCCCAGAAAAGAAATACTTTCAAAAGAATGCTCCATTTAATCCTAACTAGTGCAAACTAAAAGAAGTTTACGTGTGTATTTTGAATTTTTATTGACTCCTTATGTAATCCCCAGGTTCAGCCTGAGATCTAATCTTGTAGATACAGATTTCAGCTGTATTGAAAATGCACAGGATCGTTTCTTACAAATTTACACGGTGAACATGGCAAATCCTGTTCTCTCTAACACAAAAAAGTAGAAAATTAAGCAGTTTTCATAATTTGCAACCTGTCTAACTTGCAGCCTTTCACCAGTTTTGCTGGTTGTCTGTGTATTAGACACAGAGTATAACAGTAAGAACCATCAAGTGTCTACACCAGCTTAAAGATATAATCCTGAACTGTAAGTTTGGGTGTTGCTCAGGCATCATGACAGGAACGGATATTTTGGGATATTAATTTGCATGCTTCCATGGATGAGTCCAGGTAGGCTACAGAGAACAGGCAGTTAATTTCTGGTAAGATGAGGTGGGAACCTGTTCCAGACTGTGCTTGGATCCCAAGGAAATCTGAGATTCAATGTCAGTAACAGCAGAAGTATTTTTAAGTCAAAGAAAGAAATGCAGGATAAAACCTATCAAAATCTTACTACCTAGATGTTGACTTCTTGTTTTAACAAGCTAGATAGAAAAAAATCCTCACTGGTCCATAACCTGCATAACCACAGCTGCTCTGCGTTTTGCAGATAAATGGTGGCTGGAGGCTTGGGGATGGTGCTGGGAAAGGCAGTGGGATAGTTTAGGGAAGAGTGGGCAGATGGGTTCCTGGAGAACAGTTTGCTCTGCCCTTGAAGGAGGGCTCAGCGGAGCACTATCCAAGGTGTGCCCATGGGATGGATTTTGTTTGGCAAGGTAAAAGCCCAGGTCCTCCTTGCAAAGCAAAGCAAAAAACATCATCAAAATTACATGTCCGCCACTGTCTGTCTCCTGGGCTCTGTGAGTGACCACTGCCTCTTTCTCCTGTGCCTGGGGGTGCTGCAAAGGGAGGTCGGCACCAGCCGGTCCCTGAAACTTTTTTGTAGGTGAGGGCTGAGGGCGGCCAGGCCTAACCACGCCTGCAGGACTACCCTGAGCTGCCACTGGCTGGTATGGTACAAGAACACAGTAGCTGGTGGCACCACCTGAGGTCTCCTGTAGCCATGACCTGGTGCATCCCCAGCTCTCACAGGGCTACCTTTCCAAGCCCAGAGGAGTCCTTATGAAAGGGCTTTATATAGAATTTCAATAATATTTTTTACTGCTCAATTTATGATTTTTATGTGAGTCTCTCTTGAATGTTCCTCAATGTGGGGCTAAATGTTTGGTGTTTTCTTCAATGATTATTTCTCCATGTTTAGATATCATGAGGTACGAATCATTTTATGGTATGAAACATTTACATTTGGACAGCTTATTGTGAACATGGAGTCGTTGCATGTGTAGGGTTAGAGCAGGCTTCCTTACAAGATGCAGTGACTTCTTATATGGTGGAGGCTACTCACCTCTCTTAATTATGTCTGTTTTAGGAAAGCAGATGGAAAATAATGTTTTGGGGGAAGGTACATTTGGCTGGTAATTCATGCATTTCAGAGCTAATATAAGGGCTGCCTTAATGACAATTTTCTGTCCAATACCTTTTATCACTTTAAAGTTCATAATTTGTGAGCTCAGGGCAATGCAGTACTGTAGATGTTTTGTTTTGCCTTTTCTTTAATATTGCATGTTTCTTTTCTTCTCCCTCACCCCCATTCTAACAGTCATTTATTGCTGCGCAGCTTTCCATTTATTTTGATTTTTGATGGAAATGAAAAAATTGTTATTAAAATAAAATGTGTGGTTACATCTGAGCTCCCTTCTAAACTTGCATTTTATAGATAAATCCTTTTTTTTGCAATAAATGTATAGGTTTGAAAAATTTTCATTTTAATATCTCTTTTCTAATTGATTTTCTTATTTCTGTAGAGGCTTTCAGGTTTATTGTCCCTTATTCAACCCAAGATAACCTGAATTCATATGATTTGTTCATATTCCATAAACTTGAAATTCTCTTACTACTTCTCTGTGGCACAGCTGAACGACTTCCTTGAATTATTGTGAGGTTAATTCCTCACCATAGGCTCTGGACTGCTTCAGAATCTTTTGCTTCTGAAAACCATTCTGCCTTAAAGTTTTGTGAGTTCTGTATTGTTTTGGCAGGAAAAATTTAAAATTTTCTCACAAGGGTTTCTAAATTGCAACCTGTTTTGTAGCATCCTTCCAGACTGGCTAGCTGCTTCCTTACCTATGTGGCTGACTTCCTTGGAAGTATTTGAATTTTGTCTCTGGTATTATGTTTTTTGAACTCTTTGTTGTAGCATGTCATGACTGAATAAAAATGCTTTTACTATCTGTGGAGCTTATTATTTTATTGAAGAGAACTGGCACTGACAAGCTCAGAAATTTCCTTTGCTGGACCAAACCTGGCTCAGGGGTTTTAAAATTCAAAACCTGTCTTTTCTGGCATGAAAATTTTATATAGGAAATAACTCTTCAGTGACTAAAAATAGCTTTTAAATCAAAATGTTCTATTCTTTTTGACTAACACTCCAAAAGTTGCTTTTGAAACTTAGAGATCACCAATTGCATGCCTCTAAGGAGATTAGATGTAAAAGAAGAGTCTTGAGTTTGTTTTTCATCAAAATTACATGTCCATGTTTTCTACTTAACCATATGCTTTTATACAAATGCACAGTTTAGAAAAAAGTGTTCACTCCAGTGCAATTTAAACAATAGAGTTTTAAAGTAGTATATGCATTGAATTGAAATTATTGATACAAAATGTATTGGCTCATATCTGGGGTAATGCAACATGATGCAGATTTTAGTTTGGATTTTTCTGAAATGACAAAAGACAGTTAAGGCATTTTTTTTTTTCCCTTGCATTAAAATTATCAGCAGAATTAGCTTAGTTTGGAGGTCTGGTTGATGAAGATTTGCCTGCTTACTTAATTTTTATTTGTTCTTTGGTAACCTTCTAAAAAATCACTGGCAGTATACTACAAGCATAGTATTACTTTGGGTGTAATTGTTGGTATTTTTAACTCTGCACATTGATGTTGCACAGCTCCCCATAAATGCTTCATAATTTTCGTTTCTGATGAAGAGTTCACCAGTTGCAGTTTGACCTGGAACAGTAGAACATCTTCTTAAATGTACTCCGCAATTCTGGGCTTCGGAATGCAAAAATCATAGGGTTGATGATGGCATTGCACATTATGAGTGTCCCATTCACATGGAAAATGGACATGTAGCAGGCACAGTAAGGGTTATGTGGGCAAAACCTTGCTAAGAGGATGTGGAGAACAAAGGGGGCCCAACAGCAAAGGAAAACTCCAAGAAAAATTGTCAGTGTAATCGCCCCTTTCATGTTAGTTCTGTGGTGGACAGTGCTGCTGGGCAGTGAGGCGATCTTCTTGGCGTGAGATCGAGCCAGGAGGAACATGTGGACATAGAGGCAGAGTATGAAAAACATCATCAGAGGGAACAGGATGGTGAAGGGAATGACTGTTGCTGCTTCATAGGAGAAGAGGGCGATGGCAACGCTGCTGCCGGCACAGAAGACCCAAATGATTGCCAAGATAAGCAAGGCCCTCCTCAGGGTCATGATGTTGTGGTACCGCAAAGCGTAGAAGATAGTGATGTATCTGTCTGCTGCAATGGCTAGCAGGCTGAAAATAGACCCCAGCAAAGACAGAATGAACATGGAATCCATGGCATCATCCAGTTTTTTCTCAAAGTCTCCGTGACGTGTCAGGTATCCCATTTTGCACAAGATGATAAAGATGTTCTCCAGAGTTTTGTACAAGCTACCTAACATATCTGAAATGGCTAGACTGCAAATAAAGAAGTACATGGGCAAGTGTAGATTCTTATTTCTAACAACAGCAATGAGTATAAGTAGATTTTCCAGTATCCCAGCAGCAGCAACTGTGAAAAAAACTTCCTCTGGCACCACAACCTGGGTGCAGTCAGTGATATTTAATGAAAAATTGCTTATGTTTTCAAGGGATGGAATGCTTGTCTGCCCTGGGTGTTTGATTAAGTCAGGTCTCTCAGTGCTCATTCTTCTGGTCATGGAAAGAGTCTGGGTTGCTTCTTTTTCAGGTTTGGCTTTATTCTGAAGTTGACCTGTCAATCAGACCATTCTTCTTTTCATCAAGGCTCTCTCCTTCATCTGGAGCAATTTTAAGACTTAACTGAAATGTTTGGAATTTCTCCTACAATAAAACATGTAGAAACATAAATATCAAGAAGAAATTAACCACACATATGAGGCAAAAATAGATATTTGAAGTATCATCTATTGCAGTTTAAATCACATATATAATTACTATAGAGAGAAACAATAGGATGAAATAAGAGATATTCAAGGCTTCACTGAACCTTAAAGAAAATCAAAGTGCAAATTTTCTTTTATCTTCAAAGTAATTTTAAAAAATATGTGTCATTTTCTCTACTACTGTACATCCCACATTTATTGAAACCAATCTGACAGGCTTCAAGAGTTTGGCAATCTTTACTGGCCCAGCTGTTTACTTTGAGAAAGCCTGGCAGTTCTCCCAAAATTTTCAGTATTATTAGACACAAATAAAACTAATGCCAAGATAAACTCTTGTTCAGAACAATAACATGTTTACCTCCATACTGTTGATGGTGTAATGAAATGCCCTCAATTTAGATGTGAACATTTGTAAATACTGATGTATTTAGAGACATGTTAGATACTAGTGAGAGGCTTTCTTTTCATTTGGGTTGAAACTGTCTTTTGATTCTATGAACATATTTCTAAGATCTGAAGTACAACTTTTTCTTGTCTATATTTTACAACTATCTAAAACCCCAATTATTATTTCAGCATCGAGATGATGTTTTCCTTTCTCCATAATGATCCTAATCTAAACTACATCCAAGCATATAGGAATCTTTCCAAAGGAATAGACTTCTTACTCTTTTCATTAATGTATAAATTGTTATGATATTAATTTAGCTTGGATATGACCCATAGACAATAATAAAGAGTTTTTCTTGTCATGTTCACAGCCAATCTTGGGAAACACAGATGCAGTTTTGGTATTTAGAAAGTCCTCTTCTTTAAAGATATATTTTCACTGAAAGGGTTGTAAAGCACTGGAATAGGCTGTCCAGAGAAGTGGTTGAGTCCATCTCATGAGGTATTTAAATACCATATCAAGAGGTATTTAAATGCTGTATGGATGTGACACTTAGGGACATTGTTTAGTGGTGGACTGGGCAGTGTTGGGTTAATGGTTGGACTCAATGATCTTAAAGGCTTTTTCTAGTCTAAATAAGTCTAGAACTTCACATTTCCCTCTCTGCTTTTAAGTTTAAACCAGCTTTATTTGACACTTCCATATCAGTAAACCTTGAAATTCCTTTGGACATCTGTTCATAATCAGGATTGCTGAATAGTATAACACACAGTTACTGTTTCAAAGAAGAAATCAGAAGTTTTAATTATTTTGTATATGAACAAGACATGGAGCACCAGCCATCACAAATTCGATGAAACAAGATCACTTAAGGGAAAGCATTCAGTAGAGTACCCATACATATCTGAAAACACAGTCTCTGTAGTGGACAAAATGAACTGTATTGCACTGCAGCATGTGTGGACATTCCCAAGATAATTAGGCCAGCGTCTGTCAGTATGTGATGGAAGGAGTTACTAACAAGAATAAGAAACTTGACAATGTCTTTGTAATGATATGTTTTCCTATTCTCACCTGGAGCTACTGTCACAGTTAAGTTTAATGATTTCTGTTAACCATTTTCACTCATAGGAAGTCAGCACAGACACTTCAGACAAAACCTCATTTCTATAGGATTTAAACAAGAGAGTCAGCTGGCAAACATGTTTAGTAAGTTGCTATTTTCTCAAAACTGTTTTTCAAGAATACCTCATTTGCTGATATAGCTGTATTGCTGAAATAAGCTCCCTGAAAAACATGAAGTTTCCTTCACTGAAAATACATAATATTATGAATGGCATGGTATGTTACATCTGCTTATAATTTTAAAGTAACTCTGTATTAAGCTAAGAGCAGAGAATTTATAAGGGATTTGGTGCATTTACAGTAAACTGAATAATTACATCACTTAATGTTGTTTTCCAACAATTAATAAAAAGCAAAAAAAAGGACCACCTTGTTTCAGAGATTCTCATTTCAGTATGTATACTTGGCTATTGCACACCATTCTATTAGGGTTCCATCAAAGATCTGGTTAATCATCTCCTTTTCTGATGCTTCAGTGTGGTGCAGAGTGATATTTCAATCTCAGAAATCCCAGACAGAAATATCTGTGTATACAGTGTTTTACCTGGATCATAAATCCAGTGCTTGATCTGTACAACAGACATTATATCATACATCTGCAGTAAGTTCCACAGTTACAGGATTCTTTTCACTGCAACTGATCTACCAGGGAGTGTACATTAAGTACTTTAGCAGTTCTAAGCAGTGCAGGAACAGGCAGACTACACAAGGGAGTTAAAGCTGTTGTGAGCATGGTGAGTAACAACAGTGGTACCCCCGGAAAAAATGACTCTGGGCCCCCAGCACCACAAAGCCCAGGGTGAGGAAGACTCCACTGGATCCATGGGTGGTGCCTGTCTTCTGCTTGATCTCTCTCTCTCTCTTCCCTCCTTGCCCTTTTCTCTTTCTTTCTATCTTTCTACCTCACACACATTATTAAATAAGATCCATGCTATTGACTTTCGCATATGGTCTTGTCTTCACCTTCACTCAGGCGGAGGCATCTTTCAATAATTGGATCTAAACAGTGTCTTAAAAGCTATTGGGAAAAGAAGAAACTTCGGAGCTTGGAGGCATATTCCTACTGTCTACAGAAATTGAGCTAAGGTCATTTCACACAAGTATAAAAGGTGAAAAAAATTATTTACACTCCTGTGTTACTGCCAGAGATAGTTTGGATGCAAGAGATTTCCTCTGAGCTGTCAGTACGTTGCCAGTTTGCTTCATCATTATACTGTAATATACAGATAAAGTGTCCATGCCACTCACTCTCTGAAATACCTCAGATTTATCTTTTGCAGGTACCTGCAAAGTCAACCTTTCCCAGCTAGTGTGTACATTTCAGAACTATTAAAAATAGGAACCAACAATTAAAAAAAAAGCCATATAGGACAATTCTGGTTTTCCTGTCAATTAATAGCTGAATTATTTGGATTTTACCTTTTTTGAGGTCATTCATGGCCTAAGATTAAGTCTGCCTGACTGTAGCAAGAAATGTAAGACAGTCAAAAAGCAATAAATGACAATAAAAGACTTAACATCTGAAACACATTTACATATGTAGCTGTATAACAAAAAAGGCAAAAAAATTAAACTCATTCTGGTTTAAATTAGGTCCTGGATGGAGAAATCAACAGCTCAGTAACACTGGATATTCAGAAACATTATTTATCTAGCAGGAGGCAGTCTCCTGAGCTGGTATAACGGGCAGTGAGCTGATGGCAATAGTAAAGTTACTAAAAATGCATATATTTGTAGTACTATCATCAATTTCTATTTGCTTGGTAGCTGTCTAAAGGAAGATGAAGCAGCACACTGGGAGAATGGAAGCCAGGACCAGAAACTATACTGACAATATTGTACAAACCTGGAAAACAAATCAAAATCAGATTACCTGACAGTGGAAATCACTATGATTATGGTGTGGCTCCTTATGATGCTCCTGTTACTTGGAAAGTGTGTTTGCACTGGTTTATATTTCACAGCTAAAAGCCAGCTCCAGTACCTCAGCTTGTGGCAAGGCTGAGAATATCCTTGAGGATGCTGGGGACACCCAGTACTCCAGAGCATTAGCCTTGGGCACAAACCATAACTCTCTCTGCTATGTCCTGTGCTCACTGATAACTAAACTGCAAATTTATCTGCAGTAGAAATACAATGACTTAGCATCTGGAAGGTCTGGGAATAATAAGTCTGCTCTTGACTTTCTTTCTTTTTTTTTTTTAATTGGATAAAAACTTAATTCACTGAATAAATAAACCACACATTTCCCTTGATGCCAAAATATTAAATAAACTGGCCAGGTCAGCTGCAATAGCAATAAAAGTAATTTCAGCTGTGAACTATAATTAAAAGATATGGTTAAAAAATTATATACCTTAAATACTGTATAATTTCCCAGGGGCATTTTTTTTTTTGCATCTATTATTGTTTTAATAGCAAACCATACTTTGTATAGACCTCAAGATGTATTTACTCTCTAAAAAGGGTACTGAGTAATCTCTTCAGCTTTAGGACTGCAGAAAACAGCTGTGATAATGAGCAAGTTATGTAGAGGCAATGATTTCTTTCCAGAACCATGGAATGTATTAATTTCTTGTTCTATGTATCTAAATTTTTGGAAAAAAAAGTAATTTAGAAGGAACGGAACAGAATAAGTGGTTTATGTATGACACCTTATATACAGTATATCTCATAACCCACCCAGTATACACATTGGTACTTGTCACTAGAAATGCCATGACCTTCCCTCAACCCCCCAAAATCTCCAATGTATTAGCACTTGCATCTAATATCTTTACCTCTAGCTAGCTCCAAAGCTTTATCACTGGGACACGTGGTAACCTGTTCAGTTTGGTTCTCCTTCTAAAGCCTTGCCTAGTGGCACATGAATCCCTTGTGAGGTGGCTGCACAAGCTGTGTGTGACTGGTTGTGCTGCCTGGTGCAGCTTAGAGTGACCTCCTTTGTCTGAAAATGCCAGCCAAAGTCCTGTGGATGGGAGCAATGGATTTTTTCAATCATTCGTGTTCAAGCTGTTGCAATTTTGTATCAAGAAACATTTGATGAAAAACTATGGCTAAGTACCTTGTCCCTTGTTTCTAGCTTTCCCGGGAGTACTTGGCAATTAAGAGGGAAACAAGCCACTCAAAAACATGGGTGTGGAGGCCTAGCTTTTAAAGCTGTAAAGCAAGAAAAATGACAACCTTTTCTGCTCTTTTCCTGTCTTTAGTAGATAGGCGACGGCTTTCGTGGAGACAAGAAGGACTGGACATGTTATAGGCAGGTGAGTTATGAGGACAGGATGATCCCTGCGTGTGCTGATGGGAATTTCTTTTTTGTCTGCCAGCCTGGCTTAACCCTGAACAAGCGAGTGAAAAAACACATCAAGCCTGATGCTGCCTGATCCTGCCTTGCCCTGCACATCGTGTGGTTCTTTACAGTCATTATAAGTAACCGTGTCAGAGGAATTACTCTAAAAAATACAGACTCCTAAGGGCCCTGTCAGCTTCTTTACTTCCTGTAGCTTTTGTGTCTGTCTCAAAGTACTGAAAATATCTCACTCACTTCTAGGTTGACCATGCTTAAGGTACCTCAGCATGGCCTGTACAAAAAAACCCCAAACAGAAGCCTGCCTTCTTGAGGAACAGTAGCAGATCCTAAGTGAAACACCCTCAGCTGTAACTCTTGGAGGAAATACTTTCCTCAAATGACCTTGACTTTCAATCTTTCACCATTTACTAAGCAGGTCCAAATGGTGCAGGAAACATCCAAGAAAGTTGCTAAAATTTTTTGGCAGCATAATTCTATGATGTTTTATGGTTCCTGTATTGTCTAAGTATTGTTCCTTTATTTGGGAATCCTCCTGAAAATGTTGGTATCTCCCACCAGTAACTGAGATGGTAAAAAGGTGCACATTTGATAACTTTTTTCATATAAACCCAAGAAAGCCTGTATTTTAAAATAGGCATTATATCTTAAAAACTTTGTTCTGCAGACACTGAACAAAACAGTGACTGTGATCACAAAAGAGTTACAGCATTAATTTCCATCCTTCATAAATCAGAATTTTTCACTTCTGAATGTGAAATATCTCAGTTGCTGGTGCTGAGATGGAACAGGAAGATCTCTTTCTAGGGAAGGTCTTTCAGAAACACGAGTTTCCCCTGATAACTGCTGTAGGCACAGCTAAAAAAACTACCACGTTGTCACATTTCAAACCAGTTTATTCCAGCATACAGTACTGGTGGCTTTGATAGAATCCTTTTCTTTCTAAGTATTTTTATCTTCTATTTTCTTCTATTTTTAAAATTTTCAGTGTAGGTAAAACAGTATCAAATAAGGGTATGTGAAAACAGTGAGGAAAATTTGAGATGCTATGATACCTGGATCCTCATCACACAATCTTTTGAAATTTTATTAACAACTGCAATTAATATCCATGCTGTATTAGGTAATTTATTCTTTTGCTTTGATCTCCCTCTAGTGTTCAAGAAAATATTGTTAGCCAGGTATTAATGACTGATTAGAGCTATTCTGATCCTTCTCATGAGTGGACATTATATAATACTGAGTTTCCTAATCTTGAGTTCATGAACTGTCATCAGACCTAGATAAACTTTTTTTTTGTGTAAGGGTGTTCACTGCCATGCGTCTTAGTGATTTATTGCACCAGGATAGTGATTATATGTCCCATATGATTTCAATGTCACTACTTTGTTAGAAGTAACTTTACATTGATGTGACAGAGATGGCAATTTTTGAAGAAAAGAGCAAGGCAACAAAAAAGGGAAAGCGTATATGTATACAAGATAAACACATTAAAAATACTATTGTATCTAAAGCTATACATATACCAATTGGGTTAACTACTAGCAAAATTTCACTCACATGATTACAACTGTGACTTCCTTTTAAAAATAATTTCTAGAGTGAAATTAAGGTGAAAAATCATACTTCCTGAAATTTTAAATGTAAGATGTGTGTATATGCTGCAGAGACTTCTTTTTTCCTGACTTTGAAAACTGCATAAAAGCATTTTCTGACCAAATCATAAAATGAACAGGCTTGCAAAGATTACAGCTGAAAAAAAATTGAATATTTGATTTACTTCTTATGGATACTTATTTTTCCCTTAAGATCACCACCAAGGTAACACAATTATGTATTTGTTTTATAAATAAGGAAAAATCAGGAAATATTTTCTAATTGATATTTAAGGTTAGGTATATTCACTATACTATGACTTTGTTGACCAAAAAAAAAAAAAAAATTGCAGTAAAGCATCTAAGCTATGCAAAAACAAACTGGCCAGGACTACTTCTCTCTCTATCACATGAATGTAGCTTCATGAAAAACATGCATAGCTCTGGGTGTTTCAGCAAAGGTACTGGAAGCAGAAAAATTAAAAAAGATTAAGGAAAGATGGACTGAGTTTTTAATATTCTTAACAAAATGAATCTTTGCAGTAGCAGAGAGGAAAAAGGAATTATTTAAGATGTTTATGGATGAAATGGCAAGAACCATTAAAATGGCAGAGAGAAAAAGAAATTAAAGCTGAAAACCCAGGAAGCATTTTCTAATTGATTAACTCCTTGTGGCAGTATCATTTCTCACATACAATTTCTGGCACTGTAAGCTATGCTGTTAGCTGAAGTACCTGGAACTAAGAAAAGCTGCATAAAATGTTGGAGATTATGTAAAGACCCTTGCTTTGTCGCAATTCATAAACACAGAATGCCCACAAAATTATTAGTGAGCTTTATTTCACAAAGTCGTTAGTGAAATAATCTTCTTCGTATCAAGTGTGCGGAAAATTTATTGAAAATGAGTAACCTACATAGGTTAAAACTAGGACGTGTACAAAATTGAGGGCTGTAAATGCATTCATGCACTTCTGACTGGTGTTTTCCTTCTCTTTTTCATAGTTACACTTTGGAGCAGCCTTCCCACCAGTGTAAACAGCACACTGTGCCCTGGGGAAGGCGAACTTCTGCAAGTCATTTAATACACAGCTGTCAGGGAAGGGAGTGAAATTGCAGTGAAGGTTTCCCCTGGTTTTGCTGCTAGAAAATATATGTGATCATGAGAGTTGTTTTTTCTGAAACATGTGGAGCCTCACTCTGTGCAAAGCTTCTGTCACTTTTTAAAGTTGAGATACATTAAGAAATCACTATTGTCATACAGTAAGAAATAGCATTATTAGTCGGTTGTAGTTTTTAACAACATAATCTACCTAAAGAAAAAGAAAACAAACAAAAGACCAAACCAGACCAAACCAAACCAAACCAAACCAAACCAAACCAGACCAAACCAAGCTTGCTGCATCTGGTGCAGGTAATTGCTTTATAAGTGATGTACTTACATCCTTCACCCTCAGATCAGTCTCAAGCCATTGGAGTGACTCGGTGACAAGCTACAGTGATCAATGCCCTATTAAATAAGTTTCATTATTAAGATTGTAGTGGAAAGATTAATGTTTCTTTGAAACACTGGTTATTGTGTCCCAGACTTTGTAAGTTAGCTTTTATTACACTATTCTTTCCTATTTGTTTCCAGAATAAATTAATTTTAAGCCTATAAAGGTGTACATTTCTACAAAGAATGAAAAATTATATTGGGTTTGAACACAGGGCAAATAGCTCTTTGGAATCTTTGTAAAAAAAATCAATCAAGAGGCCTTCAAGTGACATTTTTGGAGGCCATTGCTCTGTTCTTAACACTTTCCAGTAAATCACTGTTTGCCATTAATAATGCCTTCAAAAAGGTATTGCCAACAATCATTAAGAAAAATCTCCTTTACAGAAAAGTATTAACCATTTCTTGAAAAAGAAGTCCTGCATTTTTGCTCTAAAGAAAGAAGCACTCCTAGCTGCTCTTTTAGGAGCCATCCATCTTTTTCTCTTGCTGTGTTTGCTCCAGTAGTTGCAAACAAAATAATAGTCAAAGTAGATGGTATCATTAGAACAATATTTAATATTTTTAAATGACAGAAAACAAGGGTGGGGATTTAGAGCATGTAGCCTACTGTTTAAATGCATTATCTTATGGTATGTATTAGGTATGTGTTATTGAAAATAAAAAAAACCTGTATCAAAAATAAGGCATCTTCTCTCCTGAGAGCTGCTTAAAAGTGCCATTGTGCTTTTTGTCTTGGCACTGAACAAATCAATTTATGCTAAAAAGCAAAAGCATTGAAAAGATGATGATTAAAATATGAATTCAATTGTTATTTTCACTGGGAAGCCTGTAGAACAGGGGCATGGTGAAGAAAATACCTCTTTTAGATTTGTCTTTTCAGAGGCATCTTCATTTCCTTATGCCTGGGAGGGAGAATGAGTAGGAAAACAAGTGTGGAAGGACTCAAATCTAAATTCTCCAAGCCTGTAAAAATCTACTTGCATTTGGAGTAGTAGCCACATGAAACTTTAGCCTGGTTACCTGTTGGCATTCAATGCTTCTGCTATAGGTGGAAGTAGACAAAATCTCATTGCGAAAGGTGTGCTATCATCCAAAGCCACCTCTGGAGAGGTGAGGGAGATTAATGAAGAAACCTCAGGTTAGGTAATTTTAGCTTGCTTTTCCCATGCACTAGCATGTGGAACCCCTATGGCAATGATGCTGTGGCAGAACAGGTATTTTCACTTCTGCACAGGTATCATGGAATTGCATGTATATACAGAGGATATGTGTGCGTGTTTGTGTGTGTGCATGTGGTGACATTTGGCTTCTGCTTCTGGTCTGAAATAGTTAACAGGGAAAGTCAAAGGATAAATAATCAGTTCAGGTATCTACAACAACGTGTTAAGCAGAGACATTTGCCCTGCCCTCATTTGTGGTTATCTGCTTCAGGCAGAGACTGCTGCTGTTCTCTGCCTTCCTCCCTTGTGTGCTGCAGACTGACACAGGATTAAGTATCTGAAAGTACTGGCAATTAGAGCGCAGCAAACCACACAGCCGTCTGAGAAATCTGTAACTGTCGGCTAGATCGATGGAATTATTCAATACTCGCACTTGAGCAAGCAAGAACAGAATTTGGTCTCCCTGAACAGAGTGAATACAACAAAACCGTACCTGGCAGGTGTAGCTCTCCTTAGGTAATTCCCAGTCCAGACCCAGAAGAATACTCATTGATGACCAGCTAGAAAGTCTCTGAGGGATGTGTGGCCTCTGGCTGATGCAGTGAAAAAAACCCAAAAACAGTCGGAGCAGAAAAAACAGTATACAAAAGATAAGAAACATTTCAATAGAAGTTTTCCTGCTATATAACCCAATTTCTTCCATTGGTAAAGAGGATAATCTTACTCAGTCTTCGTACAAGAGGCATAAAACCTCTGCCAAAATATTGCTTTAAAGAAGAATGACTGTAAGATTAAAGATTTTTAGGGAAATCAGGAAATATGGCACTTCATTCCACAATAACATTGCATATTTCACTAATTTCTCCAAGGAGGCTTTCTGACATTAAAAATATTTAGTAAACCTCCACTTACCTACTGGTGAAACCACCTGTGAGTCAGTTTGCTGGTAGCTCTGGGAGCAAGATTATTTATAAAGGAAATGAAGCCAACACAGTCTTTGCGTAAGGGAAAGATTGGAACATCTAAATCAAAGAGGACGACAGTTGTTTCATTGGCATAACCTTGAATTAGAGTCTCTTTAAAATAAATCATCCACTGTCTCTTGAAGCAGCTATAAGAGAAAAAAATAAAAGAAAAAGCTGCCCAATAAAAGGGAAAATATTCTGTTTCAGATGGATTATCTTTTCAGCTACTCCTCTTTATAACCTCCCTTCCTAATATTTGGAAGAAGGAGTGTTTAAATCGCAAAAAGATCATGGGCTATATTATAAATAGTATTTAAGCACTCAGGTAGATGGTTGAGATGGTATAAGATGTTTATTGGCATCAAGATGATTGTCACTGTCTTTGTTCTCAACCTATCATCTCTACTAAAGACACTACTGGAGGCTGAACTGAAATGTTAACAGGGTAGAGAGAAGTCAGCAGCACCAAAATCCAATTGTACTAGTCTGAATAAATATAAGTGATCATTATGGAGATATGCAATTCAGGTCATGAAGTTTAAAAAATGTGCTGAGCTTTAACAATATTCCACAAAGATGTGGTCGGCACTATTACTGAAACAAATGGGAAGGAATAGCATAAGTGAGTTACCCTAGGGAAAGACTTCACATTTGGATCTTTTAAACACCAATTAAATTTCAATGCCCAAAAGCAGAATTATATTCTTAACAGTATAAACCGAGAAAATTTGTTTGCTTCCAGGCTACAAAAGAAAAACTTAAGTCTACTTCAGAAAGGGTGAATTCAAGCTCAAGAAATGAGGATTTAATCCATCTCCATGCAGCAGGACTGGTAAAACCATAAACACCCAGAAATTAGCGGTTTGACAGCTTCAGTGAAAGTTGTTTGGATCCCTGTAACATAATGACTGGAGGAGAAAAATCTTAGCAACACATGGGAAGGGAGGGGATGTCAAAAAAGAAAAAAACCTTCAAAAGCAGAAGGTATATTCATCATCTTTGGGTGTCCTTCAGATTTTCAAGGAGAAAAAAAGTGTCTCACTCTTACTCTTCATCCTCAGTTGTACACAGGTTTGCTTTTAACTTCCTTTTCTTTAGACAGGTTGAACTTGCTGAGTGCTATTATAATATACAGAAATAATTAGATAAAGTCAAGAAGACAGCTGGTGTGACAGGAGTGCAAAACATTTGTTTACTGTTTTTTTACTTGTATCGTGCAGCATTTGAATAACCTCCTTCAAATGTAACTGGTTATAATCCTTGCAGGAGCAAGCTTCGGAAGTACTCATTCTTTATATTGTCAGGCAGAACTCATGAATTCAGATTCTTTGCACTGCTTTGCACATGAAGATACTCATTAGGTGCCTTAAAAATTGTGAAGGCCTTCACTCCTTGTGCTGTGAATTTCTGTTCTATACTAAGAGTGCAACAAGCAGCCTAACAATATACTTACTGTATGCACAAAAAATTCTCTACCATAAGCTGTGATAAATACTTAATAAGGAAGTGTCCCTAGATTCAGGCTTGCATTTTATTTTGGTTACAGGGAAAATAAACACACTGGAGGCACAGGAAGGGCTTCATTCAGCCTTAGGCAGCAAGTGAGTTTGGAAGAGGTCTGAATAGAGAATGAAGTGAAGAGTCAGAACTCACAATAACTATGTTTAGGCAGAGAAGTTGTGGATGCCCCCTTCATTTGAAGTGTTCAAGGCCCAGATGGATGGGGCTCTGAGCAGCCTTGTCGAGTGGAAGGTGTCCTTGCCCATGGCAGAGGAGTCCAAACTGGATGGTCTTTAACGTCCCTTCCAACCCAAAACATTCTGTGATTTTATGTAAAATAAAGACATTAGCATAACACTCCACTACGCCCTTACTGGCATTTCAAATAACTCTGTTCAGGGATAATGTGAAAGTCACTCCAATCAGCCCGACAGAACTGGGACTCCAGGTGTGCAAGGGACAACACTGTGCCCCCAAGTTCTACCTGCAGCTCACAGAGCTCTCAGCCTCCAGGATCACGTAAGTGCAAACCTGGAGCAGTAGCAGAGCTTGAGATGCATTTGCCGTACTTTTGGCATTCTGGGCAGATCAGTTTTTCTAATGCTAATTTTTTTTATTTTCTGGTTTGTTGTGTGAAGTGAAGGTATGTAAATAGAGAAGGATATGTCAGAGAGAGGCCAAGAGTTAGTAAAAATTTTTTTTACTATGTAATATTCGAATAAGATGTGCTATGATGAATTACAATGAAAAAGCAGCTAGAATTGCACGTCATAAATAAAAAATGAATCCCTGTTATCACGCTGCACAAAATTTATTATTTCTATTTATTAAGCCATTAAAACAGTAGATAATTTGAATTTGAAGCTTGAAAAATGCAAAATAATTAGAGAATGACCTTATCATGTGAAAAGCTTATTACAATGATTTTTTTCAGTTCTGTGCTTAAAGAACTATAGCCAATTTAACACTCAGATTGCATGTGTTTTCATCCCACTGTGTTTCAATTCAGAAGAGCACTCCGGGAAATAAACAGTATTTCCACAACATGTGAAGAGAGTAAGAGATCTGGAGACTGGAGCAGTAAAGAGCTCTATAAATAGTCCAGGCTTTCAAGGAGGAGACAGGATCAGTAGCGTTGGTTAGAAGAGTGAGTGAAAAATGTGACCTCAGAAGGGTCAAGAAAAACACAAATACTATTTCCACAGTATACAGTTTTTTTCCGTCTAGTATGCAGGGAATACATCAACTGTAGTTTATTAGCTATATTAAATATTTGCAAAGACTCAGAATGTATAGCCATGACCTTTAACAAAACAAGCAAGCATGGATTGAGCGTGCCATTTGATTCTTGCTACACAGTACATTTTTAGGCCAGATTTTTATTCCATGCAATTTTCAACATGCTGTGCAAACTTGGAACTTTGCAGAAAAGGCAACTATTAGGCTACTCTGCCATCAGAAAGCAAGCAATGATCTTTTGGGGACAGTTGACTAGAGAGAACATTAGCAGGAGAAGAGTTTTTTTTTACAACACAGCACAACACAGCCTAATTGTAAATTGGTAAATCAAAAATATATAAGTATTTGCAATTTTATTGCTAGTAATCTAGAACATGCACAAAGGTGCCAGGAGTTATTTTTTCAATGACTTGCAGTATGAAATAAAAGTAAGTTTTAGGGAATTTCTGGAGGTACACTGGTAATGAATTCACCATGAGCCAGTGCCATATAGTCAAACACAGCTCCAATAAAAAGGGATTCAACCAACTTTTTCAGATATTAGCAAATGATAAAAGATGGGATTAGAATGCTAGTAGAGTTTTTTTGTTTTGTTTTGTTTTGGTTAGTTTTTTGGTGGTTATTTTTTTTTTAATGAATCTGGGCTTTTTTGATAAATTTTTCTTAAAGGAATTGTCTATGAAATTTTGTTAAATCCTACAACAGAGGTTGTGTGGTCTACTTAAATGTTAGCATTTACTTATTTATAAATAATTGGATTTGCTATTTTTGTATTGTGCAAGTGTTCTAGGTATAATGCTGCTACTCAACATGAAAGATTAGTCAGGTTTTAAAAGGAAAAGCTGGCATTGGTTTTACCCTGGGCGATGATTTTCACGCACATAGTGTAGTGGTCACGTTCTGTTCAAATACTGGTATTCAGTGCGAATACCAAAGCATTTTCCATGGATGGAAAACATTTTCCATTTAGGCAATAGTATGTCAGGAGAATTTAGTAATCTTGTAAAAAACGACATTAATTTATTCAAAAGTGCGAATGAGAGCAGCTAAAAGGAATACATGTTTTTTAAAAGTGATTTGTTTTATAGCACAATTTTCCTTTCTTGTTTCCTAACTAGTTTGTCTTCCCTGTGTTTCCTCTTTATGGAGCTTTTGGAGGATATTCTAACCATAGAAAACCTAGGGGAGACATTTGTTCATTTAACTATCAAAATTAGTATTTAATTATTTTCATTTTCAAAAAGCAAATACTGTGATGCTTCTTGATTCATAAATTTATTTCTATGAAGAGCTTTATTTTCACAATTATCTCCTATTTATTTAAGCTCATGACTAATTTTTCTTTGCTTTTTCTCACTAATTTTGCTTTTTCAGTACTAGCAACTAACAAAATAATTTCTCTTGGTTTACTTTTCAGTGAAAGCTATTTTAATTAATACTATTGTCTTCAAAAAATAAACATATCCTTAATTTTTCATTACATTTATAGAAATAACATTTGTCTGTAGATTTGTGTCATTATACTTGTTAAAAAAGTATCTGTAAATATGGTAAAAAAACTAAAAGGTATTCAGTTTTATATGAACTTAAAACCAATAAAGCCTTCAAGACATTCACGAGTTCACTTTTTTTTTTTAGAGAGGTCTAGTCTTTCAACATTCAGGAGATGCCAATACCACAGGAGCAAAATATCTAGAACTTTGCTTTTTCCTCTTCCAGAACCTCCTACAAGGCAGAAAAACTTCCCTCTTCTCCTTCTATCCTGGTTTATGACAAGCATTGCTAATGGCAGGCTGTGGCACACGTCAAGCAGCTTTGGATCTGAAGTTCAGGTCCTTTGGGATGACTTTCTTCTCTTACCATTCCCTGTCTGATGGGGAAGATGTTTTATTGCCTAATTGCAAAACCTGTGTCATCTTAAGGACAGCAAAATGAAGTTTCATGTAAAATGATGGTGTCTTGACTGAGATTTCTAGTTAGCTATTAAAAAGCAGACATTCAACGTTTAGTTAGTGAAATTAATTTTTAAGAAAGCTTCCAAGCTTCAAAATAATTTACATAGTGAGATAAATAAAATGCAACATGAGAAGTTTCTTGATTTGAAATTTAATACTATATTTGACTTATTTCTCATTTAAAAAAAATCTCTCAAGAAAAGCAAATTTCTAAGGAAAGTTTTATACATTTGTGCTTTCTCTCTAGGTAGGAGAAGAAACGTTGATGCATTTTATGCTAATTAAAATTAACAAATAAAAATATGTAAAGGAGTAAGTGTAATGACAGGGCTAAATATTACAAGGGAGCTCTACAGTTTCAGGCCAGTAAAATAATTTGTCCATTTATTGAAATCTCCATCAGAAGATTCAGAGACTGAGTAATTACTTCAGTTCTTTTAACTTTCCTTTCTTACTTTAGTCTCAGAAAAATCTTGAGCCCCAGGGCACTCAGTGGGACTATCTGAGGCCAAGAGCAGCACTTTGTCTGTTCTTTGTTCTGAGAAGGAAGGGGAAAAGTGCAGTCCTTTGATAAAGGAGGTTGAAGAACTCCTTTTATTTTCCTTGTTTCCTTTTGTGCAGAGGGCTTTGTGGCAGGCTTGAACAGCATCCCTACAATCCTAGGACTGTAGGTGCAGTTAACCTGACCACCTCTTCAACATTTTGTTCCAAAAAGTTCTGATTTATCTTTACATTTGAAGCTTCAATAGTGGAGTTAGGCTGATAGTGGAGTTAAGCTTGAGTGGTAGGAATAACTTTGGAGAAGGCAATAATGCAATTTAAAATATGACCTCCTAGTGTAGAACATGTGTAGGTGGAGGAGGGTTAACTGGACTGTCAAAGACAGCTCAATTTTTACAAATTTTATATCACTTAAACCTCAAAACACTGACAGGTGAAATTTCTGAAATGCGTTACTTTTTCTGATGAACATCACATATCACTACTTGATAAAAACAAACACATTGTCCAAATAGATTTTTAAAAGCAATTTATCTGAGTAGTCTCTAAATGCATTGGCAGCTGTTGATTCTCTTTTTTAGTTTGGACATTTTTGACATCTTATTTTCTTATAGTTAATGTTTAGCTTTTTGAATCATGTAATTTTTTTAAAATACTGTTTGTGTACTTCCATATTCTGTTTAGTGTGAAGTGGTTACTGTCTGAAACAAATGCTTACAAATTTTGGCATGCAAAGAACAGAGATAATCAATACAACAGCTTTGTCTATTGCTTTTCTCTTTTAAGACATTGATATTTGGCTTTTGTTTCAGTTTTTTGGCAGAAATTAGAGAAAAAAACCCTGTTCCTTCAGGCATTTGTAGTTTTTTTCCTCTCACTAATATTTAGTCTATAGCATGCTTTATTGAATGCTTCTTTTGTTTAGTGTGACAGAAAATCAACAAAGACTTGGATTTTGTTCTCAATCTAGTTTTTACCTACCTGCCTATTACTCCCACTAAACACATTTCCCCCAAACAATGTTTGGCTATCTGTTATGTATAATTGAAAAGCCTCTTATATTGTCCATTTGTCATTCTCAGCCATGCATGGGTACTGAGACTTAGAGCAAAAAATTGAATGTTTGCATCGGTAAATTGAATTTTTTGTTCTTGTACTAATCTTCACTCATCTTGTACTAATCTGGCACTTAGGCTCAATAGAAAAAAAAAAATAGAAAGCAAAAGGGAGACACTCTGTCTTTTTCCCCCATTTAAAAAATCTTACATATTTTGTCAAAGGATTCACCTTCCTATCTTGTGGTCCCCTGACTAACAGGCACTCTTCTCTGATGTGATTTGGTGGTATTGCTGTATTTTGTTGCCCATGAGCTCGTTTCCCTTTAAACACGAGGTTGTCAAGGTTGAATGAATATTGTTGTTTATGGTCTCTTGTCAGCTCTTGGGAGTGCAGACTAAATGTAATTAAAAAACCCACAACTAAAGCAAACTCTAGAAATGTGGGGATTCTTCACTTTTAATCTGGCTATTACATAGAATGAGTTTTCAGCACTAAGCCACTTATAGGTGGCAAATGGAAAAATTTCCTGTATTATTGTATGTGTTTTACTGTATATAAACTGCAGTGGAGTGAAGATACTGCAGAATGAAAGATCACTGCAGTTGGTGAGAAGGTCTCAAGGAATGCTTTTTGAACAAACCCATGGCAGCCTGCACAATTCCTGCTAAGTTTCCTGGTGGGGTCTAAGGCAGACTGCCAAGCAGAGCCAGAAAGAAAACTGCTCTTACAGACCTGCCCTGAAACGTGCTCCAGGTTAACTCCATATATGTTGAATCCTCGCAGTGGTTCCAGAAACAATGACTCTCAAGTTGGAATTTCTTTCTTCCCCGCTAATCTTCCTGAACTTTCTGTGAATCAGGAAGCCAAATTCTGATGACACCTTGCTTCACAGAACAATCTCATACCCATTCTCTAAGAGACAGGACCTAAAGATTTTCTGCACCCACAGCTGGGACAGTTTCTGATAATAAAGAATTTGACTTATTAATTTCTGCTACAGTTTTATGGGCTTACCGCTGATATGTAATTGAAGAAGAGGAGATGAAGTTTCTTTCTGTGTTTTTGGCCACCAAGCTGAGTAAATCGGCTAGAAGAGAGGTCAGGCTCTTCTCAGCATCCATCTCTCTCCCACCAATGGGCAGTTCAACTGAATCACTCTAAAGGAACACAAGCAGCTGGGATTTTCTCCACAGTTCATTCATTGTGCTACAATTTGTATGCAATGTGAACACAGAATGTGCTTGAGTAATGGAATAGTTCAGAAATTGAAATAATGAAGAAGAAGAACAACAAAAATGTGTACAGATTTGACACAGTTTGCCACATCCAGTGTACTGATTATGAAAATTATTTATATTTAGAGCTACTAAAGATTATTCTTCCATACAAATTTGCTTATGGAATACAAGGCTAAAGAAAGAAATGTCAAAATGTGACAATAAGAAACAGTGCATAATTAATCAAAATGTTATTTAAACCCAAACTTTGAAATAATTTTAATTATAATTATCACATTTTAGGATAATGATATGGCAAAAGAGAGAATGAGTGCCATCCATGAGAGATTTCTGTTTCTGCAAATGCTTATGCAAAGCTATAAATACACATGAGTGTAATTTTGGTACTGGAGTCTTGCTAAATAGTGGAACTGAAGGAGCTATTTTAGTTTTCCAATAAGAGGAGTCTGCACCAGGTGAGGAAATACAAGATATTCAGCAAGAGAGAGTTTGAAAAAAGAAGTGAAATAGCTGGTCATTATGCTAAGAAAATGAAGAGTGTCTTAAAAAAAAAGATTCTTGTAGATTATGCCCATTTCCTTTTCTATTTATAAACCTGTCCACTTTGTAAAATCAGCATTACAAAAGGCATGATTTGGCATGCAAAACGTTGAACAACAGCAAAAGTTTTCATAAGCTGTCCGTGTTTTATGGATTTTATGATCAGGGTTGTTGCATGTAAACTCCAAGGCATCACTGCTACTAAACTGAAAAGCAGGGAGATAAGTATTGTCATAAATGCAGACTATCTACTGGGACCCATTAGGTTGTTGCATAAAATGATGTTCAGAATACAAGCAGTGATGCAAAGATTGCTCAAGAAACCCATAGATGGCAAATATTACTGTTTAACAATTTGGCACGCAATGGTGCAAATAGGCACCACTTTCCAAACCACCCTACTTGTTAAGTATTTGCCAAAATATGTAGTATCTAGAGATATGTATAAAATATTATTTAACTTTAGACTAGTTACAAAGAGTTGAGCAATTATGAAACACTGGGTTCTAGCTAATTTTTCCAGGCTACAGGAGAGAGAGATCAGGGTTGATCTGAGTACATTTTACTGGAACACAAGTAGCAGTTTCAAAGTAAAGGGTTTTAAACATCTGACCATAGGACAGAGACCCAAAGCTGAACACGTTCAGATTCTCATTTTCTGTTTTATAGTTGACAAGAATTATGATGTTTGAAGGGTAGAGATAATTTCAGTCTATGGCTTGCGTGGTGCAGGGTGCAGAATGCATGGCCCTTGAAATGTAGCCCAATTACTAGCTACTGTTCTAATCAGTGACATTAACCATAAACATCATACTCTCAGAGGTGTTTAGCCACTGATTTTTTTGGAAATGAGAGCCTGAGTGCCTCCCGCTATACACAAAGGCCATTGTCAGAGTGTTCTCTGGGCATTTGTCATGGGCATTTCTCCAACAGCAAATCCTTATTGTGTCAAGGAGCACGAGCAAGGTCTTGGTCTGCAGTGGAAAAGTCTGGGAGCCACCTACTTTAACACATTTCACTTCAATTATTAAGACTAATTATTTCTTTGCTTATTCCCTAAAACTGTGCTCTAGGTAAAGGTTGCCAAATAATATGAATAGTCACTTAAAAACATTCTAGACTTTTCCAGTCCAGTGGAACTTAAATAATCTTTACAGACCTCTAAAAGTAGATTTCTGAGGTTTTTTCCCCCCTTTTTATAAAAAAGTATCCTTTTACAAAAAGTACAGTTCCCTAATATACTAATTTGAAACATGTAGCCATTTTAGACTTCTGACCTTGTAGCTTTGATGAAAAATTGTACATCAATTTTGCACTGAATGTCTTATTTTGACTTTGCAGTCTCCAAACTGTCTCTTGAGCAGTGTGGTAGCATTTGCGAACAGACGTGAGGCAGGGCTGAAACTGATAGTGGAGTGCAATGACTTCATTCTATCATGAGTTGAGATGCCTGTATGGAGCATTTGATGTGTGAAAAGTATTTTTTCAAGCTTTCTGGTAGTTAAACATTTCTATTGGAAGTAAACTACATCCAATCCTTCCTTACAGTTGATTATTAATTACTAATTATTAATTAATTATTAATCTATGCGATAAAGTTGCAGTATTATTAATGGGAAACTGTGCAGATCACCTTTGGAAGATTCAGGGGGAAGAGGATTGCACTTCACATATTAGTTTTTACTCTGATGTAGAGAGCTGGGGAATTTTTCTGTGCTGTAGTAAGGAGAAGAACTAAATTACTGTGTGGGGACTGGTTGCTGATAACACCAGTTTTCTTCCCCTTCCACTAATTCTTGCTTCTTTGACAAACAGATTTTTATTACAGATGTCAGAGTTTCCCTGCTAGATTATGTCTTTGAATTGCTGCGTTTATTTAATCAAACCCTTGTTTTTAAATGGATTTATGTGCTCATTTAAGAGACAGCCTCTTTGATTACTTTCTGTTGCAAGGAGAGGCATACAAAAAACATAATGATGTGACCTGCTGTATCAGGCTGTAGCTGGTACATGAGATATGATTGCAGGCAGAAACAGGCTCACCCTCTCTCTGCATTCATGTCCCCGTCCTGTTTAGAAGCAAAAGGCATAGATTTAGCTGAATGCAGAATCTAAGCTAATAGCTTCAGTTTGCAGTTGATTTGCACATGATTGAGTAGAAGAAGAGTCAGAACTGGCCTGTGTCTGTCTGTAAGAGGCTGCTCAGACATATTCACTATGATTCTTGCATCAAGATTTTTCCTCCTCAATTGGCTAGAGCCTATGTTGTAGGATGTCCAGGCTTGATTTAAAAAAAACCAAACCAACAACCCACCCACAGCCACTCAAATCTCTAAGTAGTGGGGAATTGCTGGCTGTTTTCTAGTTTTATACTTTTTATATATGCAGTTATACATAGAGCAGGATCCCGCTGGACTCTAAGGATGCAGCTGTGGAGCACAAACAAAATCCAACTGGAATGTGCAAGCAGAAAACTGTCTCTTCCCATGTGTGTGTATTTCTAATTCCTGTTGAAAGCTGGTAAAAAATTTGCTTTTAATCAACATTATAGGCTACTACCTAATATTATTAATATTCTTAATAATATTAATATATTACTTAATATTATGTTGCTTAATATATAGAACAGTTTTTTTAGAAGGAAAATTATGGCAAGTCATAGTAGAGAATATCTGAGATGCACAAGGAGTATAATGAAAAACACCTCTTTCCCTAACTTCTCTTGGATCTGGTAATCAAGGTGTGATATTTTATAAGTGCCATTGTAAACATATATAAATGGCTCAAAAAAGAAGAAAAAAATTCTTTGACATTGTGTCACAATAGTGAAATAGGAAAAAAAGAGAAAAAGCCTTTAGCTAATCAGTATCATCAGATAATTACAGATTGTTTCATTTGTGTAAATCATCTATCATTTGTTCTAACACTGCATTAATTCTGTATTCTAAGATGGTGACAGATTATAAATCTGTTTTTAAACAGTTGTAGTCTTACACCTTTCACATACATCTTTTGTGGAATCTGTCTTAGTAGAATAATTACTACTGAGTTGCACTGAGAGTTGATTTGTCTAGCTCCAGTAAAATTACAAAAACCCCTCAGAAAATAGGGTTAACTCCTCTGTTCCCTGGTCCCAAGGCAGAAAGACCTACACCTATTCTGATTTACACAGGTTACTTTTCTAACCTCTTATCAAACCCCTTTACTTCTGTGTATGTCACAACCTCCTTAAATGTTTCCTCATATGTGAATTAAATTTCCTTTATTGCAATCAAAGTCAGAGTGGTATAGAAATAGCATTATTTGAAAATGGGAATTGTGTTTTGACAGACTTGTTCTAGCAGAACAATTACTTTTTCATATTAACTGCCTACTTTTCACTTTCATAAGAGAAAAATGAAAAAGAAAGCAAAGGCAAACAATGAACTGTGAATGATTTTCATATCGAGGGACTCAAAACATCCTATGAGATCATTTTCCTGATCCTATTTTTTTTTTTGTATGGGTCAGGCTATTCTAACATATAATATTTTTGTAATTGTGGGTAACTAATTGAATACCACTCACTGTTCCTAGCCATTTTGCCTCTGCAAACCCATTCATTTAATTGTCCAGTGATATTAGAAGCAGCCAAGAAACACAGGACCAAAAAAGTCTACAACTTAAACATATACCAAGTTCACTGCCACGCAACAGAAGGAAATCAAGGACAGTACATTAGGAAGTCACATATTAGTGAATTTTTTTTTGGTCTGACATAATAAAACATTTGACATTTCTCTGACAGAAGGAATTTGACTGCTATGACTGAAAACATGACCACTGAAAAATCTACCATGGAAAAGAGCAAGAGAGCTCAAGGGATGGTTGGTATGTTCACACTGGCACACAGTCAGAAAAATAACAGTCCCAGAAAGCAGTTTATTCTCAGGGATGCCAAAAAACTGGCAGTAAAACAAACCATCCAATCCAGCAGATATCCTCCATCTATCCTGGAGAAGTCAGATGTGTCATCTGACACTTGATTTTATCTGTGTGTGTTGGGGGGCGGGCAAGCTGGAGGATGGATGCACTTGACCTCCTTAACCAAACTAGCAATAATTTGGTAGAGGTTCCAAAGGAGGTAAAGGCTGGGACACAGGCCAAGAATTCCGTAAGAAAATCCACAAAGGGGCAGAATGGCTCAATGAGCATTGATGCATGTGAGCTTGGAACATCAGCTGTGAGATTAACGCGTGAATAGGGAATGGTTTTACCCAGACTCACTAATGAAGGAGTAGAGAAAACTGTGGATACAAGAATTATTATGCATACCCTTTCCTTGGTGTGCAATTTGACTGTGAGCCAACAACCAAATCTGATGAATGTGACAGCTCAAGTGAGCCTTCTTTGAGCTCCCCCTGCTCAGTAAGGTAGATGCATGGCCATGATTTCCCTGTTGGCCGTGAAACTTCTCAAGGCCGCTCCTTGAAGCAGGGAGAGCTTTCTACAAACCACAGATCTTTGGATGAGTCCAGTTTGAGTTCTTTGTAAACTGCAACTGGACTGCATGCCAGTGACTCTCCCCTTGAGCTGGATCACCTCTCAAGGCCTGAAATTCCTTACTTGAGAATGAGAGATTCTTCTTCGCCCAAAGTGAAGCGACCCCTTATTCACAATAGATCCTCAGTAAATTGCTGACCTTGCTAAATTAATACTGATGAAACCCATGCAGTTAATTCCTTTAGTTATGAACCATTTTCCAGCTCTGAGCCTAATATTGGATCTAACCACACCTAAACTTCCTGAGGAGTTCAGGAAGCAGGGGGGTCACCTCTGAACCTCGTTACTCAACAAGAGGGTCTCCTGGTCTCTTTTATGTCTGGACCTCTGTGTATATCATCCTAAGATTATTTTAACTTGATTTTCCTATGTATGTTTGATCCATAGATAAGTAAGAAGGGCTTGTAAGAAGGTCTTCATCCATGTTGTAAGAAGCAGAATAGTTTATGATGAAGAGCAAAGAATAAGAAAAGGAAGGAATTAAGACTCAAAGGATAGTTTTGAGCTATAGGGAAAGAGGGTATTCCTTAGGAATTAAAAAGAGCTGGTGGAGGCTGCTTGGTGATGCTGTGTCTGGAGACAAACCATGAAGGAGGAGATGTGAATAGATAAACGTGGCATGGATGACCTGTGACTTGGTGTGGCTGGAAGAACAGTTAAAGAAGGGAAACGCAGCTGGCATGTCAAACATCTTGGGAGAAGGGTTGTACCTGGTGTACTTGATATACTGATATATGCTAGGGTTTGCCTCTTCATGGCAAGACTGGGAGCAATAGGATTCCTTTGTGACAAGGGCTGCGAGCTCACAGGACTCTGCTCTGTGAAGTCTCCTAGTCTCTATGGATGATTTTCCAGTTTGTGTGTGAGGTGCACCTTGGGGTATAAGTAAACCTGTCAACGTTTCTCACTATGTCCTGGGTTGAGAGGCACCATGATTTTGTGCACTGGCAGCATGTATGGATGTGGAACTTGGGCAATAAGGTCATAAGGATGAGAAGAGGCAACAAGTGTAATATAAGCATGTTGAGATTTCCAAGTGAAGGGTCCGAGGCAGATGTTGCACCATACAGTTGTCTCTTGTTGGTACTATATTGGGTTTAACTGCCAAAGTTTTAGTCTCAGCAGAGATCAGGAGCTGCCTGCCCCCAGGCTGGACTGAGTCAATTCCAGGTGGATCTACAACAGATCATGGCTGGGCAAGGATTAGTCCATCAAAAACGCTGGTGACATCACTGTGAAAACATATTTAAGAAAGGGCAAGGAATGCTGTGCAGCAGCTGTGAGAGAGAATGGTAAGAGAAATAGGTTTCTTCCCTTGTGAAGTGGTGTTGATTCACATTGCTGAAATCACCTTCTAGGAGCTCTGAAGATTCCAGGATGAAGCAATTTGTGATCACTGATTCTGAGAATATTGGTGCTGCCTGAACCATGACACTGTAAGGAAGAACTTCGAAGAAGCAACAGATGGTGTATGATTTATCTGTCCCTTGATGTTGCAAAAGATTAAATTGAGCCTATTAATTTCAGTTTGTGAATGGATTTGTATCTGTCAGGAGTTTATGGGAGGGTAAAGGGAAAAGAAATGTTTCATCTTCTTCCTGCTAAGCAGTATGATGATAAAATGTTTCTACAAATGTCAGTGATTACTAAATGTATCAGAGTAAATTATATCCTACTCTGTATAAGCAATACTGTACTTAAGGGGTTTTCTGTTGTCTTTTTTCTCCTTTTTTTTTTTTTTTTTTTTGTTCCTTGGGAAATATTATTATACAGTGAAAAATCATTATTTCCTTGTTTTCAAAGGTTCATGTGGCTTTGGCACCAGAAAGCATCCATTATCCATTTAAAACCATGTTTCAAGGCAAGCTAAGTAATGACTCAAAGATCATAGGAGAGCATCAAACCCCATGAAGCACTTGAAAATCATAATTTATGTAATAAGTTCAAAAAATAAGAAGTTCTAACTAACAACATAATCATAGAGATGAGATGCTTGCCCACAATTTTCATTGGTAACACCAGAATGAATTATCTCTGATTATGACTCAAGTAAGCAGAAGAAGGGCTTTAATGTTAAACTGCAATGGGTAAAAACTATGTTAAACATTAGAATCAGGGTTTACGAAGTTCTGAAGAATGCAGTGTTCTATTGTGAAAATTTATACTAACATCAGAATTAGTGATAAAAAATTGGTGATACTTCTGTTTGCTCTCTTTCTTGAAGTTCTGCTCCTTTTTTTTATTATTATTTTTTTTTTTTTACTTCAGGAAAAAATTTGCAGATTATGCAAATCAAACCAACTATGACTTGATCACTAGATCAGAGCCATAATTCAAAGTCAGAAATAATAAGAATAGCAACTGCTTGGAGCACAGTTATCAGTTTCTGTGAGATTTGATGCAGTACTACTCCTTGAACAGGAACCTGTATGCTGAAGCAAAGGATCAGAGGCCTGATCTTTGTTCAAAAGAGCAAATGTATGTCTAAAAACGAAATAAAAAAAAAAAATACGAACAGAAATAAAAAAATGGTTAGGTAAAAAAAAAAATGTAAGAGAGGCCAACAACTCAATTTTTTTTCTAGAAATTAAATGACTTTGTCTGGCAGGCAGCAGTGGAGATCATCTGAATTAGCCCCTTGCTCAAAGCAGGGTCAACGTAAACCTGGTTCCATATTCCAACCTGCAGTGCTCAAGGCTGTGTCCAGCAGAGTTTTGAAGAGATCTGAGCATGGAAACTTTGCAATTTCTCTGGATGACCTGTAGCAGTGTTTGGCTGCTCCAATTTAGACATATTTATAATGTATGGGATCAAAAGTTCATGCAAGGGATACAGTGGTCCTTAACTGTCTTGAGAACTAGTCTCAGACAATGTTTCAATCCTGCCCATGAAGGGATGAAACACAGTATGGTAAGTAAATAATTGTGTTCTAGTGGTAAAGTGGTAAATCTTTTTTGAGTTTATCGTTTTAAGACTGTGAAGTGAGTTGAGACCATGTAAATGAAGCAAAAGGAAGCACCAGCAAATTTTTAAATAAATGTTTATCTAATCTTCTTTAAAAACTCTTTTTTTATTAGCTTGATTAACTACAGAATGCTAATAACCAATGTTCAGGCACTTGACAGTTGTATGGATTTTGGTTTTATCCAGTATGATTATTACCACTAAACCATAGTAAAGAATATAGATACATGAACTTCCTTCATAACATTATTTTCCCATTTAAATAGATGCTGACATTGTTTAGGGTCAATACTTCATAGTAAGAGGGTAAAGAAGAATGTTAAGGCACATACATAAGCTTAGGATGAGACACAATCCTTACTGTGAAACATTCTGAGATTTCCAACTAAAATAAATTTTTAATGTCAAGGAAAAGCAACGGAAATAGTTATTCTTATGTAACCCTGCAGAAAAATAGTTCCCTAAAAGCAGAAACAATAGCAGAGTTCAGGAATCATATATTATATATACCTCAGCAATGTATTAGCTTTGAAGTTAATTTCACTTAAATGATGACATCTAAAAAATAATACATTGAGGAAAGAAAAATATTACAAGCTTCTTTATTGCTTTTGATTGTACATCTAAAGCAAAAGTGGTTTCAGATAAGTCATTAAAGCACAGATTCAAATGCTGTGTGTTTTGTAGTGAAGCCATAAATTTTAGCTCATTAATGAGAGGCAGCAAGTGATCTGAGAGCAGCCACTGCCGTTGAGGGATGCTGAGCTTCCAGTGGGATACAGGAGTGTGCAAACAGGGGCTGAGATATCTCATGCTCTCAGATGGGGGGGTCGTCCACTTGGTTATGAGGCTTTCTCTGGTGTGTGGGATTTGCTTGCACAACGTGGAACGAAGATGCTTACAGGAGAGGCTTAGACAAAATCCAGCATAGGATATAAAAAAAGTCTAACCAGTTGCCAAATTGTTCATATATGGCATGGGGTCTCCTTTGTCCCACCTGAAAAATTCCTGGCTTTGTTGCCTCAGTTTATCTCTGAACTTTGCTGCTGATCAGCTGGACTGCCAACAGCTTCTCCATAGGTTGCTGGAGATCCCTGCTAATATGCAGTTGTCACTGCACTGAAGGCTGGATGAGGCAGCTGAATCTCTAGAATAGAAAAGAACAGAACAGAACATTTCAGCAGGAAGGGGCTCACAGTAATCATCCCATTTGACCACTTCAGGGGTGACCAAAAATTTAAACATATTTTTAAAGGCACCCCCAAATGTCTCTTAAACACTGTCAGGCTCAGAGGATTGACCACCACTCTAGGGTGTTTGACCAGGCTCCAGTGTTTGACCACCCTCTCATAAAGAAATGCTTCCTAATCACTAGCCTAAGACTTCTCTGGAGCAGCTTTGAACCATTTTCATGTGTCTGATAATGGAATACCAAGAAGAAGAGCTCAGTACCTCCCTTTCCACTTCTCAGGAAGCTACAGAGAGCAGTGAGGTCTCCCCTGAGCCTCCTTTTCCCCAAACTAGACAAGCCAAAACTCCCTAGCTACTCCTCACAGGTCCTGCCTTTTAGCCCTTTCACCAGCCTTGTTGGCCTCCTCTCAATGGATTCAGCTATCTGAACATCCTTCTTAAATTGTGGGGCTCAGAACTACACAGAGAGATAATCTAATTTTATTGGGTAGTGTCCCTGAAAACATTACAATTTCTAAATTTTTAATTCCACAAATTGCTGATTAAGTGCTGCTGGGAATGAATGTAGTGATGTGAACTGTCTGTCCAGAAATGACAAACTAAACAAGATTTTTCAATATGATTTAAAATTCTCCTTTTTTTTTGCCTATTGTTTCAAATTATAATCTTATCTGCTCAGCCTGTCAGGCACAAAAAAAGGAAAAGACAGTTGAATAATATAATAGCCCAAGTTTCTATGTACTGTTTTCCCTCCCTTAGGAATGAACCTGAGTTTTAACATCATTGCTTTTATTGCAAGGTCTAGCTGGTTGTCATTTTCCAGCTGTTCCCAGCTTGAGGAGTCAGAAACTGTCAATTGACTTGGAAGAATTTTTCTTTGAAGGATCTTGCTCTGCTTCAAGTCTGAAATGTTCAATATTATCCTACCAGGCAGAGGTAGTTGTAAGAGAGGGAAAAAACCACATTGTTAGGAAGTGGCTGTTGTGCCTTAATTTTTTTAAATTCCTGGAGACTAATCATTAGAAATTAACAAGTAGCATATATTTTAACTTATAAACTACCAATTTCTCTGGCATTTCGTTTGAGAATAGCCCTTAATATATCCGATTGCTCAAGTTTGGCAAGAGTCATTCTCAATCTGGAGCTGGGGAAGGGGAAAAGGTGAAACAGTTGCGTAAACAGAGATATCTAGTATTCTAGGTAGTTGTGTAAGATATCCCTTCAGGTCCTCAGTCACAACTCCAAAAGGAAGCAGTTCTTGTGCCATACCTGCCATATCCACCAGCCCACACATCAGAAGTATGTGAGTGTTGGGGTCTCAGACGACAGTGAGCACCCATGTTTAGGCAGTTGCTCCATGCACTAGGATGCTAAAGTCCACCCAATTAATCAAATGAGCTGCTTCAGCCCTGCCAACAAACTCAGCTTCTGTCAGCTGAGCATCCCTCTAGGACACACTAGACTAGCCACTGGCTGCAGTGGAAGTGCAAACATATTGTCTTTATATGAATATCAATCTTCTAAATGGCTGCCTTGAAATGTCTGAATCCAGAGCCTTTAGGAGTTAAAGCCCACCTATACCGAGGCTTATATGCAGTGTCTCCCTGGCAGTTGCAATCATTCAATCATTTTGGCTAGGCTGTTTCTCATCTCTTTGATAGGCTTGCACGCATCTTACTCCTGCTTTCATTGCTGACTGTAAGAACACAGTAATTTTCCTTTTTTATTTTTTTGGTACTAATCTATTTTATTTCTATGTGAGGAACAACATAATTAAATTTTTTATTTGATTATAAACAAAAATTATAGTACTTTTCCATTGGTCTCTCTGTCTTCTCTTTGTTTTGTGTTTTCTTATTTTAAATGTTACCTTTAAAGAACCCAGTTCAAAGCTTACCTATATTATAAAATATCTGATTTTATAGTTAGACTGAACTTCTTTTATATCTAATTGAGGAGAGGCTAGTACCCACTAAAGCAGTTCTTACTGCAGGATATTTAAATTACCTATTAGACTGACTTCAATTGTCAGGTACAGATTGTGTCCACAAAGGATGCTCCCCCCTGATTCATATTCACATAGATTTAACAGAAAAACTTCGTAGTTTTGATAGGTTTTATTCAAATGAACAGTGACTTATTCGATCAGAGATCTTGTGGAATGGAGTACTGGAATAAATTTTCACAATGTTTAGTAGAGGAATGAAAGCAGTTCCTCTCTAAGAGACATAGTTACAGACTTCTCTTATTAATATTGAATCAAACATTCATCAGATACTTGTTTTTTTCCTCATCAACACTAAAATTAACACACCATTTCATACAAAGGTTCTGTGATTTAAACAGAGCAATTTACATCACATTGACACTTTCTAAACAATTTCTTTGCAAATTGCATCTGAGCTGATTTCACACATAGAAAATGAAATCTTTATCTATTATTTAAAAAAAAACCCGAACGAACCCAACAGAAAAAATCCCCTAGAGAATCAATTCTTTTCTGTGCTTCAGCTGTGACAGAAATATAAATCAGTATCTTCCATGGGAGTCATTTTTGAGTATATTCTCTTTAGCTAAAACTAGCAGAAAAATGTGTTTATCTTTTCTCTGATATTCAGAGACAGCTAGAAATATTGTAGGAGGATATATATGTGGGACATGAAATCAGAGTATGGATCTGGGATTTTTTTATTATTTATTTTTAATTTATTTTATTTTTTCAACTTTTGATGAAACAAGTGTTAAGCCTACTGAAGCAGTAGTTTACAAAGATGTCTTAGATTTTCTGGGAAAATGATTTCCTTCTCATATATGTTGCAACTGTCCAGCTTTGGCATCAACAGCAGTTGCAGAAGAAGAGTTGCTGAAAAAATGTAGAGTGCAAGCATTTTGGACAGCAATGGAGATAAAGAAAAGGGCGAAGAATCTGGTGGGGCTTTTGTGTGTGTGTGTGTGTGTGAGGGTTTTTTTTCCTTGCCTTGCCTTGCCTTGCCTTGCCTTGCCCTGCCCTGCCCTCCCCTTCCCGTTCCCCTTCCCGTTCCCGTTCCCCTTCCCCTTCCCCTTCCCCGAGTCTCCTCTCTTTCTTTTTTCTTTTCTTTTCTTTTCTTCTAGTTAATATAAAAGAATTGTAACCAGTTACTTGGTCCAATGGAATAGAAACACACAAACACATGTTCTGTATGTTTGGAATATGGGTGAACAACCTTTTACAGGCTGAGCAAGCTGTGTCTATGCCAGCAGCAGGACTGGCTAATGTTACTACTGCGGTGATGTGGTGCCCATTCTGGTATCCCCAGCTTGTTCTTGGAGTGCTGGTGAAGGTGTTTGGCACTTCTGTTCCGGGCAAGTGTGGCTTAACAAGTCTTTATCAACCAGCATATTCTGTGAAATATGATCCTACAGGCAGTGTCAAATCCTATTTTCACCTGGATCTAGTCAGGTCTCCTGCATTGAAAGTAAATGGAAACATTCAACTGAGTGGGTTTTTTTGTGTGTGTTTTTGTTTGTTTATTGATTTTCCCCAAACATGTCCCTATAACAGCGCCGTACTGAAGGCGTCAGCCTTGAAGAGTTTTTGTCACTTCCTTTAAGTCAAATTTATGTAACTTTGCTACTGAAATTATCTATGCTACTGCCTCACAACATTTGGTCTGGAGACTGTTCACAGAATAAAACAAAAGCTCCTAAAAGTGTGATGAGGCACCTTTTTCTGTGAAGGAAAATGGTTGAATCCCACGGGACTTTGCTTTCGGAAAAACAATTTCCCTCTGATATTTTTTGTCAGCTCTAAATGACACTTCCCACTTTTACTGTGATTAACTACAGAATAAATTTTAGAAGTTTATCTGTTCAAAGAAAGATTCTGTGATCTGTCTGACACATAATGAGACTGTTTGGATGCCAATGTTCTTTTTCAGAACCATTGTAAGTATGTTTGGAGAACCAGCAAAGCCAAGTGCTTCCTTCCTCTGAGGAATTTACCTCAGCAATCTTTTCCAGCTTCCTCCTTTTTTAATTATATGACACATTTCATAGAAGTACATAGCTAATTTTATTGTTTCTTGCGTTTTACCTGATGCATATTTTGATTTCATTAACAGATGCAAGAGGGAACCTGAAATTCTCAAGAAAATCATATTTAATTAAAAAAATATTATCTATTGAAATATTGTAGTAGCCAGTGCATCTATATCAGAACCAGAAAATTGTGGATCCCTCTGCTCTGCAGCATGGCAGACATAAAGCCTCAGGCAGGAAAGCTGTCTGCAGAAGATAAGTGCCCTGGAGAAAGTGCTTGTGGTTCCTGTTCGTGAGGGAGCAGAATTTTGCATAACCTTATAGAAGGTGTCTGGCTGATCTCTTCTGGTAGAAGCACTAAAGTGCATTGACCATTTTTAGGTGATACAGATGTCACACAGACTTGTTCTTCTGGGCCCATTTAACCAATATGATAGCACTAAACTTTTAACACTCAATTTTTCCCACCTCTATCAAGCTCTCCCTCAATATATTTATGTGTTATTTTTAGAAACTTTGTATACATGCCTAGAAATTAAGCCTTAGTAAAGACAGTATTAATGAAGGAGCTGATGTTTTTAGGCTGATTATGATTTTGCTATGTGATGTGATCTGTAGGTATCAGAGATTGTTTAAAAATTGTTTCATTAGCAGCTTTCTATATAGAGTTCCTAGTAATAGAGCAGCTGGATTAGAACCCACCTCAGCAGACAGAAGAGGATTGGTAGTGCTTTTCTCTGTGGCTCCATGGAATTGCCGTGGGCAGAAGTTCTTCTCTTACAGTATCTAGAAACATGGCACATCCTTGATTTCTGTCTCAGAGTTAAAATAAGAAAGACAAATCTCCCTCTGTCTCAGAGCTTTTATGGATTATTCATGACTAAGAGTCACTTAATTGTGGTTTTGCTTGGAAGTTGGATGGATGCAAGGTAATTGCAAAAATAATGGGAAAGTTTTAAGGCTTCACTTTATGAGATTTCACTTTTAGGATATATCAAAACAGCAGTAAAATAAATCATGGGTCTACAACAATGGAGAAATTTTACCTTTTCTTATCAGCAACTGTGTATCACATAATGTAAAACCACAAATTAGATACAAAATTGCAGATGTGGTGGCCCCTAATTTTGTTGGTACCTTTTGTTATGGTTGTGCCCTACCTCCCTCTTTTAATTTTCTAATTTGGTTTCTCCCTACAGTTCCTCCTCCCTTAGTGCCATCCCCCTTACTGTCTATTAGCCCAACTCCTTCCCTTGTTCCAGACTCTTCTCTGTCACTCCCCACATGGGCCAATCCCTGAAGTGTCCACCCCTTTGGAAGTGCCCTAATTCTCGAGGCCCCACTGGCCCATGTGACCCAGGTTTCTTTGCCCCCCAGGTGCCATTGGTCCCCCACAGCTTCTGTCATCCCCAGCCTCTGCCCTTTTTCTTCCCCATCTGCTCTCTGACTGGTTGCTATGTTGTTCCCGCCCTCTGTTCCGGGCCAGTATTTAAGGTGCTGTTCAGAGTTGTTCTCTCTCTTTGTTCCCTGGAATGCTTGGAATAAACTTCTTGCTGTTTGACTGTGTCCCNTCTTCTCTGTCACTCCCCACATGGGCCAATCCCTGAAGTGTCCACCCCTTTGGAAGTGCCCTAATTCTCGAGGCCCCACTGGCCCATGTGACCCAGGTTTCTTTGCCCCCCAGGTGTCATTGGTCCCCCACAGCTTCTGTCATCCCCAGCCTCTGCCCTTTTTCTTCCCCATGTGGTCTCTGACTGGTTGCTATGTTGTTCCTGCCCTCTGTTCCGGGCCAGTATTTAAGGTGCTGTTCAGAGTTGTTCTGTCTCTTTGTTCCCTGGAATGCTTAGAATAAACTTGTTCCTGTTTGACTGTGTCCCGGAGCAAAGAGCCCTTCTTTCCCTTTTACCTTTGCCTCATCTTCGGGTTCCTCACCCTCGCAGCAAGCAGGGGCTTACTAGCTCTGGTAGCCAGCGCAGCCGATTCGCAATCCTAGATCCACTCATCATGTGACCCCTCTGGGGCACCTGAGTCGGTGGTGCAGGACACCGCGCCACCCGGGAGAGCTAGCCACAGCTACGGAGGGGCCGTGACAGCAGACTGAGGGGAAAATGCTGTTCAAAAAAAGTTGTTCAAATAGACAATACCCAGTCTGATGGCATTCCGGGTTTAGAAAATGATTATTATATACTCCCACAATGCAGATACTAGAAAACACGAAAATGTCATGGGAGATAAGATGGGTTTTAACTAAAATCTCAGTTGTGCTCTCTCAGGTATCAACATTTGTGTGCTCTGTAGTGCACTTGATAATTTACAAGAAATGAAAATCCCACTGTCATCTGCCTAGTAGCTATAAGTATCATTTTGAAGATTCCATTTGTGCGCAGAGGCTCAGATGTGCACCTGCTGAGTAATGCAACCATGAGGGAAAAAAGTTAATCAAGGAAGTACTTTCACTTCTTAAAAAAAACCCCACTAAATCCCAGCCAGCATAGCTCTCAAATAGCCAGTATTTACTCATGTCAGTTTGAATCCCTTTAATCTTTTGACATAACAGCCAGCATAAGCTAAAGCCAAGTCTACCTGCCTATCCATCCGTAAAAGAACTATGTCTAGATAATTGTAACTCTGTTGCGCTCTGTTCAGTGATATTAATATCAATGTTATCTTTCTCAGCATTATGATCTGTGGTTCCACAGTCTGACTGACAATCTGATCAATATGATTGATCCACTGATCAATCTGATTTTGATATATGAGAGAAATAATTTGCATTATTTACAGGAATATTATTTTACAGTTTTGCTTGATACAGTCCTCAGAGGGGCAGCCATTTGCTAATGGAGTGGTGCCTCAGGCATGAAGAACAGTGGAACAAAAGCACAGAATCAATGATCAGATTTGGAAGGCACCTTTGGATTTTCATCTGCTCCAGCTTCCACACCAAAGCAAGGACACTTACATCTATTGGCCAGGACCATGTCCAAATGGTTTTTGAACATCTCAAAAAACGGAGACTCCACAATCTCCCTGGGCAAACTGTGCCCGTGCTGGGTCACCCTCACAGTAGAAAAGCATTCCCTGATCTTCAGAGGGAATCTCCTGTGTTTCAGTTTCTATTCATTGTCTTCTTTCTGTTCACCACTCTGAACCATTCCTGCAATTTTTTGCATCAAAGCCACCTGAGTTGGAGATAAAAGTTGGCATATCTGGTTTGGGGGCACCTCCCAAGGCATCTGTATGTCATTCACTGAGAAATCGTGTTCCAACATGGAACTTGTGTGCTAAACTAAGGAGCAGTCTGATAACTGTTGAACCAGATTTCAATAAAATGAAAATTATCACTTTTAACCCCTGCTTGTAGAAAGACTATTAAGAGGCTTAGAGCTACTTCAGAAACAAGAACAGCAAATAATTTGTTATGTCCCATATTTATTGTAAAATTGTAAAAAATGTTATGATTAGAGAAATAGATCTCTTGCAAAACCCCGAAAACCCTAAGACGTTATTAGCTGATGTAGAAGCTTATCCTTAGAAGTGCTCCTTTTTAAAGTGAATAAGTGGGGTAATGGGACAAAACATCATATTATGCTATCAAAATCCTCTGCTTTATAATACACTGTGAATCATAGCAATTTTTTCCCCTTGTTTTATGCAGAATTGCTCAGCTGAGTCCACCAACTTCCAAATCAAAACACACCCCCATACCCAGAATAATATATCAGTACCAAATCCCTTTTCTGTAGTCTAATTAGAAGTTCATGCCTATACCTTTAAAATCCAAGGGAACCTTCCTAACATCATTCACAAGGTGTGCTATACAACAGTAACGCTGCTAAAACAGGTAAAGATATATGTGATGAATAGCAACAGTAAAAATAAAATTTAAAAAAAAAGTAAAAAAATGTGTATTTACATCCAGCCAATATTTCTTGAAAATATTACAACAGGTGCAGGTGTAGACAGCTAGTGAGGATCTGTGCCTATGGAACAACAAATAAAATATTCATCTTTATGCTTTGAAAGAAGAAACTTTGGAAACTAAAACCAGAGGATGCAATAAATTTATTATATACTTCAGCTGTATGCAGGAGAATATTGCTGCTGACTACCAGTGCATGAGTTACATAGAGCAACCTTCAATGAAAACTCATTCACTTTTGGTCGTTACTCTCAGGGGAAAGCCAAAGACAGAAGCCTGACATACAGAACTGTAGGAAAAAGGATGCTCTGATCGGATTATTTGTTTTTTTTTCTGTGTGACACACTGATGCTGGGTAGCTGGGGGATGCAGAATGGAACTAATGTGCCAGCCATATGTGGGTGTTTGATTATTTGCAGTGATGACTGTAATTGCATTTTATTTGGGCTGAGTGTTGTTCACTTTCTTCACAGCGCTGTTGGAAGGACAGTTTCCTACTTGCATAGTGAGATAGTTTAATCTGACACTAATAATAAAGGAACCATTACTCATGACCGTGATTGCTAGTTTAATTCTTCCACTGTGATGCAGGCTGATAGCTCCATACAAATGTAGCCCTTTAATCCAGAATGGCTTGGAAAATGGCCAGAATTTGAGATTCATCTCAGATAGTCAGCAATTTATTCCTTGATGAAAGAGAAATTTTGCTATCCAAAATAAAGAAGAACTCTATATGAAAGTAAATGAATAATTTCTATAACACTCTTCCAACTTTCTTGGGTTAAAGATTTTCATTTTCTACAGCACTTGTGTGCTGGTAATTATTGTATGTATTCCACATAAGAATAATATACATAAGATTAATATGTATAAGACATATTAGAATTTTGCAAAAATTGCTGTGGTTCCCTGGAATGAGAGATCTCCTAGCACAAGTAGCCCATTTTCTTCAGTGCTACAAGCTGTGTTAAAGCAAGGCTCTTGCTTTTAGAGATGAAAGCAGACATATATTTACTAAGAATTTATTCAAATCGTTTCAGTTTTTGTCTGTGGCATGTTAGAGTTCATAGACATCTGAAACGTGAAAATGCAGTTAATTAATACAGTGCTCAGCTGGCATCCTGTACAAATACTAGATTAGTCTGTCATTTAAGAATAATTAGAGCACATAATTAGACCTTAGGAGAGCTGTGGCTTCACAGCAGGTATGAAATATAGAAACCTCTCAGTATCTTTACTCCCTTGTTGTTGTTTTATTTGCTTATTTTGATTTCACAATAATATTATTTCTATAGTTATTGATATTGTTACCATAATTATAATTACATTGATTATTCTGCCCAGAGAATTTAAAGATGAATTATTGACCTTAAAGCTTCTGATTAATTATTGCCAACGCTGTCAAGGTGGAACCAGTTTAAAAAGTTGGTGATTTGGCTGCAATAATTTCCTGCAGGATGAGACGCTCTTCTTGAACTACAGGCCAGGAAATGGAGTAAACCATGACTTGGCTTATTCCAGCTTTCAGCCACATGAGAAATACTGTCTTCAGAGATTTATTCTTTAAGGATCAGTGTGTTTCAATAAACACCATAATTCCTGTTTTCCATGTGGCTTACCTTCTGTAACATGTTTTCTTTAGTAACTGAGAGGGCTTTTTGGAGAAATAGGATTTTTTTGGATGATATGTTTTAGTCAGAAGACTTCTGATAAACATTGTTTTGACTGAGAAATATTTAATATCTTCCTCACTCCTATGGAATTGACAATTGTTGCAAAAAGAGGCATGGTAGTCTTCTATTTATTACAATTGCATGGTTGACAGTTTGCATGTTGATGTAATAACTCTTTCAAAACCACTTATTTAAGGGTGAGTAAATATTTCTTTGGGGAAGTTTCCCTCTGTTTAGAGAAGAGCTAGATTAAGTGCTTGGACTAGATGTCTGATTTTACCTGTGTGCAGTTGAATTGGTGCACATTTTTAGATCCAATATTTAGGGTTTTGAATCATTAAAATTATTGAATACCTAAGGTTAGATTCAAATTTAAAATATGAATGAAAGCAGAAACATTAGCAGTTTAATAAAAAATAAGATTATTTTAATTCAATGATACAGAATGCTTCTATCCTAAGTTGGCAGAATAAAAAATACATGAATAAAATTTTTAAAAATAGAACTTTAAATATTTGCCACACACCATAAATGGGTTAAGGCAGGAACTATTGTGAAAAGTTACTTGTATCCTGCTAGCATGGGATGAATTGTCTGTTCTCTTAATATGGACTCCATGAGTGTATTATGTCTTTAATTTATTTCTTGTCTGAAATGATACCTTTTATGCTCCAGGATCTTCACTTCAGGCTTTTTGCCATTGTCAGCAAGGCAGTTCTTTTTACTAGACCTGAACAAGAGGTAATGGTTGTTCTTGTATGCACTCTTTTGTGTATTGAGGTGTAAAGTAATTCCGTATTACTTTATAATTTACTTTCTGTGCAGTCATGCATACACTTCACCTCTTAATTAACGTCTCAAAACCTTATTATATTCAGTAACTTTCTGTCTCTAACTTCCACAAACAACAGGCACAATTTTTTTTTCATTGTTTGTAACTGTTTATGTCACTGTCAGTAGCTGTGATCCTCCAGTTGTTTAATTTTCTTTCAACTAACCAAAGACAAGAGAATATTCAAAGCCTTTTTTAACTCTGTTCCTGCCTGAACACCTTCTCCTTTTCTGTTTTGACCCCAAGATGCTTTGTTTACCTACCTCCTTTCAAATGAAAAATCAAAGCTTCATCATCTTCTTTCCTGGTTGTCTTTGGTTCAGAATCTAGCAATTCATGAGAAAGAGCCATGCTGCCCAAGTTATCTAGCATATATATATGTGTGTGTGTATATATATATATTTATATGTGCTAATTAACTTGTAGATGGCTGTAAGCCAAGATGTCCAAGTTTGAATTGTTATTGGGAAAGTACCTTAAATTACTGCAGATCCCACTGAGATTTTGNGTGTATATATATATATATATATTTTTTTTTTAAGCAGCTGAGAAATTGGAGCTAAAAAGCTCTAAAAAATTGATTTCTTATCTGTTTATTTGACTGATGAGTCTCTGGCAAACCAGGAATATTACTATGGCTTTTGTATAGCCTTGTATGCTACATTGATGCAGGAACAAGATGTCTGATTCTGAGCTTGCCTCACCCTGGGGACAATTTCAGACCAGCTGTTTTAGCTTAAATTTTAACCCTCAACAAAACTTTACATTCATTTAAAATCTCAGAGCTTTCTTCCCAGATTTAATTTGTTTGCTTCAACAAAGTATATGCTTTGTGGGTGAAAGTCATCTGTCTTGTGATGGATCCAGTGAACATGGAATAAGGAATGACATCTACCTGGAATGGGCTGGAAAGAAAGTAGAGCACTGCAACAGAGAACAGTGTCTCTGAGCTGATCTGTGGCAAAGCTGGGAGCAGGATCTACTCTCGAAACTCCCTGTCTTGGGATGAAAATGACCCTTCTGAAGTTGCTGGTTGGAAATTTTCTACAGAAATTGCCTAGCATAAGATATTTTAAATTACTGCAAAATTTTCCAAACTTTTTATCAAAAATACTGCAGTGCAAAGTTAGCTCAAAAGAATTTCTAATGCCAAAAAGAAGGAAATCTACTGAAAGAAATATAAATTGTGAGAAATAGAATGAGGCCAAAGCTTTTGTTCATGCATTTAAATAAGTGTAGAGTGTTTTATAAATAAAATGCAGAGGTTCAAGTGAAAACTGAAAAGTGTTCACTTAAAATGTAAAGATATAAAGCATTTTAACCTAAGCATGCAGCAACACTGCTGAGTGACATGGTAATGATTTTTCTATTAATTCTGAAATGGCTGTGGGCAAATAATAACTACTTGAGCTTGAAACAGAATTCAGAATAGCTTTTACCCTCTACATTCTCTTGTGAAGATTAAAAATTAGGAGATTCATCGCATACTTGCTGTGAAATAAAGGTTTCCACAGAAAGACATGTATTTACTGGAAAAATAAAACATTCTCAAGATTATAAGTAAGTTCTTTTTCTTTTTCTTTTTCTTTTNTCCCTTCCCTTCCCTTCCCTTCTGCTACAATTATCATTTCAACCATCATTTAAAATGGTTGATATCAGCCTGGTACTCTTCTGCTGGCTATTAAATGGAGAACCTCGGTGGAAGTTTGTGAATAAAACTAAGACACTCCAAAATTCCTTTTTAAGAAAGGAGAATGCAGACTAAGTCCATTAAACAGTGCAGCCATGTGGGCTGGGTCTCTGGCCTTGCCCACTCTTACTGTGTCCTGAAGCCTGTGGATTTGATAACACTGTCTAGGAGGACCCACTTGCTGTTTGAAGTTCCAGCTTTTCAGGTGATGTCTAAAAACAGTATCCCAGGTCCATAATGAGAAATTTGAGGAAGATCCCAAGATAAAAGCCTGGGAAGGGATATTTAGTAGCCACATCATTGTCACTGTAGATACTGACCATCCAATATAGGGACTCCACTTGTCTTTAAACATTTTTGGATCAGCCATAGAAGTACAAGGACTCTGCCATATGAGATTTTTGTGTAATATCACAGGGTGTGGAAAAGCTTCTCGTACTCTTTTGTTTCCACTTTATACTTTCAAATGGAATCAGCTGGAGTGGAAACACTGGTTTATTTTATTTATTTTTCTTTTCATTTAAATTAATGTACTGTTTACCTCTTTTTGTTCATTGGTTAAAATGTTAACTAAAACTCTGTACGTTCATAGTCCCTGAAACCTTTCCACTTAAATGATTCAGTGATTTACTGCAGAATCAGTACGTGTTTGCAGTTCCAAATTGGTATTCAGTCCATTTGGCAGATTTCATAGAAGAGCCATTTAAGGATAGTTTTTCTAGATAGATAGGATGACCTCATATATTCCACAGTTTATTGGTTTTGAGATACTGTCAGCATTCATAACATGCTGACAAAACAGGGAAAATGTGGTAGCTGTTTTGTTTGGTGAATTTTTCACTCTTTATTCTTTTTCATATAAGAACACCTAGTCCTGTCATTTGTATGATTTCTAGCCTTTGTTTCTTGCCAACAGTGCTAAAGATTTTCTGTTATAGTTTGTTTTTAATGAATATGATCTGGTTATTGCTTTGGTGTTTATGCTTGTTTTTCTGTTATGCCTTCTAGCACTTCCCTGAAAAACAATGAAAATTATTTTTGTCATATATAAACTATCTCTTTTTATGCTGTTTTTAGTTTTTCCACAGTTTTCCCTGTCAATTTTACAGCTTCTGTGATTTTCCAAAACTCAACAATTCTATGTAGTATTCAACAAAATCCACCTTGATACCATTACTCTCAAGATCGTGGTATGGACAAAAGGCGTCAAACATTGTTTATGGAGCTGAGATGTTATTGCTGGTTGAAATGTTCAGTCAAAACAGAACAATCAGTTGTCCTGAGTCCAGCTGCAATGATAGCCCTTTTTAACCTAGGAAGGTCTCATTACTAATGTAGTGCAAAATGTTATTCCAGAATGTCTGAGCATCAACACCTTTTCTTCAGCTGATGGCAAAGCTGACCTTCCAGTGTTGCTCTGATGATTTCTGAATGCCAGTATTTCTGACTTTCCTTGGAAAGCCAGGAGGGATGCTTCACAACGAGCTGACAGTGTACTGGCAGCTTCACAGGGTAGATGTGATGCTTATGTCTTGTTTGCCTTTCTCCTCAGCATCTAATCTGCTTGTCTGATTTTGTTAACATTTCTTTCCCTTAAGAGTGGCACCTCATAGGCTCTCTGTTCACTATTTCCCAGTTAATGTACTTTCTTCCATTGTCCTCTTTGCCTCTGAAACCAATCAGCTGTAACAAATTCACCAGGCTGCCTTCCTGCTCTGACTGTGGTGTCACCACTGTGATTTGTGTTTGCACTCCGAGCCCTCCTGCTAACAGATGTGTCTGCTCTCTGCCCCTGCCCACTGTGCTCTGCACGGGCCCAGCCCCGGATTCTTATTGCTCTCAATCAAACCAAAATAAATCCAAATTTAAGCAAGTTATTTGACTGATAGAAAATTGTTATTGCAGCTAAACAAACTAAAGGTTCTCAGGCCAAGAGCAGGCCAACTGAATTCTGAGACCCTGAGGCATCAGGTAACTACAGAGCATACAGACCCTTATTAGAAATGGCAAAGTTGTGTTTGCCAGGCAGTAAAGTTAAGTCTGATGACCAGTATGTGCTCTATTCTGCTGTTTCAAGATAAATCTTTAAAAACAGATGTTTTGGTAAAAAACCCCAAGTTTCCTAATTTCTCTTGTTCACATTTTCTTGTTTCATAAATCAGTTTTAAACAGTGCAATTGAAGAGCCTGGAGTATCATTCTACTTTCTCTTCTTAACAAATTATTTTAAAGTTCTGTATTCTTTTTTATGTACAGATAATTCTAATTTTTTTTTCATTTCTCTTAAAACATTGGTCAAATAATAATATTGTTTTCTCTACCATAACTTCATTTCTACTATGAGCTTGTTTAATTTTAAAAATAAATATAGCTTAGGCTTTATTTCAGCTTACAGTCTTATGTCAGTGCAGAAGTCTGAAATACAATGCTTTTTCATTGCATTTAAAGCAAACATGCATCTTGCTTTTAATATTCACAACTGACCATGTTATCTTCTTTTCTCTCATTAAGACTGGTGGAAAAGCATGCTATTGCAAGTACTAAAGATGATCTTTCAAACTGACTCAAACTTTGCATGTTCTACAAAGAGCTTGCAGTTCCTCAGGCTGGTTGTCCACCCTGAAAACAATAGAACACATTAATTTTTATTCAGTGGTTGCTCAAGTAGTGGCAACTGGCCCAGGAGATTCCTATGACTAATGTGATTATTAACAATAATTCAATATCTCAGGAACGATTTTCTGCTCTATGAGAAAGTGATAGGAAAATCAGCTTTTTAAATTAAAGTCAGCATGAATGCGTTGCATTGGTTTCGGAGATCCAAAGTATCTGGTGCTGCCACTTGAAAGTCTGAGCAGAAGACACTGAGGAGTCCTTCTTGCTGTGAGTAGCATCCCTTGGGATGATAGAAACTGTTTAAATTTTCCCAAAAAGTGTACATTCTGTTTCCCAGAAATGGGTAATATACTTGTGTGCAGAGCTTTTCCTTGTAACCATCAGATAACTGCAAAAACATAGGCACCAGCTGCATGTCAAGAATCTCTTTCATCTGTTAAGAAAAGTAAAATCAGTAAAGTAAAAAGTTATGGAAAATTCTCTGCATGTTTTCAATCTTTTGGTAACTTAGACGTTAGGTAACAGGATTACTTATTCTTAGTTTAACTATGCCTGAGATCCTCTAAGTCTGTAGGAGGAGGAGCAGCAGAGGAAGACAGAACAAGGAGTGCTGCTGTTACTGCAGGGCAGCCTCTGTGAAGGGAGCCCAAGGCTGTCCTGGTCCTCCAGCCAGCTCCAACAGCCCCAGCCCAGTCCCCATGTGCCAGCCCCTAAAACGTGTTGCATCTCGAATCCCCATTCTGGATTTACCATGTGGTGTAAACAAAGATCATCCTCAGACTCTTCCTTGAATCCATCAGGCAGTGTCCTCAATAGCAAATTAAATAGGTGTACAACTGCTATTGGCTCACCTGCTGACTGTTATTGAATGATTGAAATCAATTAATGCTACTAATTAATCTTATTACCCTGCAAACTGGGGTGTTTCTGACCCCTCACAAACCTTGCCTGGGAAGGTTCAAGAGAGTGTGAATTTGCACAGTCCAAACTGTACCAGATACTAAATGTAAAAATAATTAAGACAGAAATGTCTCAATTGTAACATCTGAAGAGGTTTCTTGTCCCCCTTTCCTTATGCATCTAGAAATAATTTTATACTTCATAATTTTATAGCTTCTGTTTTATAGAAATAATTTAAAGGCAGTTACTGTACTGCCACTCCTATTTAATTCCCTTCCTACATTACTCTGCATTTGCTTGTCTTCTTCTGGTAAAGGTCCAGAGTCCATGAATCTGCCAGGTCTTTCAAATTTGAGTGTCAGGTTTCATGACCTCTCTCTCAGTTTGGAGCACTGTAAGTGTGGTACTCTTGATTCTTCAGGTCTTGTCAGCTGAGCAGCAGTGTGAGATTTTTGCATGTTAAATATCTATCTTAAGGTAGCAGCATGCAGAAAGGTGCAATTTAGCTGACAATCTTCACATGGGTTTTTCTTGATAGAATTAATCTTGCACCTCTCATATACGTTCCATTTAAATTGCACATTACTGACTTGGGGTGTCTCAGGAAAAGCCTATTTATGTTGTTGAAAGCATTTGTGTTGACAATCCTTTGTCTCTGCTAATGCACGTAAACAAGAAAGCTGATATAAATGAACTTTCTTAATATCTGGGAGTTACTTAAATTGCAGTATGGAATGGAATTGAGTTCTGCCTAAAAATATAAATGCAAAAAGGGAAATAATTTTTAATAATTGGAGTTACAGTCATTAAGCATCTGAGCTAAAAGCAAAGAAGCTTTTCTTTCCCCCTCATGTTTTTTCTTTCAGTGAGAATTGAATCTGTCCCTGCTGCACGGACATCAACAGTTCTGCAACTGCATTCAATGGAATACAATGTTTTAAAGTTTTTGTTAACTCCTTGGAGAGAGAAATTGGATTAATCTGTATGGTGAAAAGATGCTTAGACAATGCATGGCAGCTGAGTATTTTCTTGGCTGGCTTTAAAGCAGTACCACACTACCATTAGTGTTTAATCTCCAATATATGAGAAAGCACTATATATAAATATAGATATACTTGGTCTCCATAATCTAATCCTGTTTAGTGAGTAACATTTCATATTCTGATATAAATGTTTGGTAAGTTCCAAGTGGAACGTTCTAAATTGAAGTCTCCTGTAATAATGTAGATGAAAGACATCTACGTAGGCTTATGTCTGATTTTCTTTTAAAGTCAGACCAATTTCTTCTATTCTGTCCATGACAGGGGCCAATGATAAAAGTGTCACCATAGGACACAATAGTCTTCTCTAAATATTCAATTATATGAAATCTTACTCTCAAGAGAGTTTGTCAGTAGCTTTGAAAAGGTAGCAATGTTTACTTGCTTTCTGATACAGAAAAATGAAAAAGAGGTTAAGGCAGGATTTGGAAACTTGAGCAATGACTCAAACAGGGATTTGTAATCACTTTTGGTGCAAAGTTGAGTCAAGCTCACAAACTCTGTGCAATTTCACATTCTTATTTTGCCTCTACATGTCTCATTTTCTCATGTTTAACTAAACTACATAGCGCAGAAAAATATATCCAGCATGCACTTCAGGTTTTTCCTGGTTCTCTGTTAAGTGAGGAGAGCTCTGACTTGCCTTAATGGTTCTACTGCTTATGTGGTGTAACTTTATCATTGCTCCTTTTATATCTCTTCTGTAATCAAAACAATTCAAACTTTTTTTTTTTAATTTTATACGACACAGAAATCCTGCCAGACTAATTTTCTTCATTAGAAATGGGCAGAATATTAGAAGAACTATTTACCTCTTTGTATATCTGACTTTATACTTCGCAATAACTTCAAAGGTCAGACACTCTCATGGTATTGCAAAATGCTGTTAGGTAAAAAAGATCAATATTATATACCATCACTTTTTAGATAACACATGTATTGTGTCACTTCTTTAATCTCTACCAGGCAACCCCAGATTTCACAGTTTTAACAGAAAAATTAAATAGGAGGAAGATGGCTAGAGTAACAAAATAAGCTATGTACAATATGGTAACAGGAAATTCATAAAAGTGAAACCTAAACTGTTTTAAAGGCCAGTAAACTCTTTATTGTTTTAGCCTTATGAAACATTATTGAAGAACATGCCAAAGATGATAGAAACCTTTACAGCTAAAATTTTTAACAGCTTAGTTTCCAAGGACACACAGCAGGACAAATTCTTTAACAGAGATAAGGAAGGCATTAAATGTATCAGTTATCTAGTGGAAATGGAATCCAAGAATACATTTTCAGAAAAACAATGCAAGAAAATACTTGACTGATGCTTGCAAATTCATCAATGCTGCAAGCTTTGTGCAGTTTCCAGGACATCTGCAGCTGTGTTATTGCACTTGCTGAGCCTGTAGAGCTTCCTCAGTAGTATTTCTTCAGACTGAGCTGACTGGTTTGGCACCTTTCCTCACCCGATTCTTTCAACCTGGCAGATAAGGTCCCTTGGCCGAGGCCAGAGAGTCTCCTCAACTGCCTCTTACAGTACAAGGGCAACTTCAGGATCTGTCCTGCCTTGTGGCTGAGTGCAACACTTCTGGTTGCTGCCTGAGTGCTGCCTTCATTGAACACTGCCCTTGATGTGACAAAAGCCAACACAGAGAGCTGGCGTTTAACAAGTCTCCCCTTTTAGACTTCAATCACTATGCTGAAAAAAGGCAGCAGAGTGATCAAATAGATAGAATACTGGATAAAGAGATGAGAGTATGTTTCCTTGCTTACTGAAACCCCTACTGCCTCAGTTGTCAGGTTGTTTGAACAATTCTTTACTCTCTTCAGGAGAATATTTATTTTAAGTTACAGCTGTTACGTCCTTCATGGTGCTTCTCATCCTGCCCCCACTGCTGTATATCCCTTTGTATTTTCTTCCTCGTGTATTTAATTGCTACAAGGTATTTAAGGAATTAATTAATATGGAAATATTTTTTTCTAATTATTCTATTGTTACAACACTTTGACTAAGAGAGAACATAATGTAGACATATTAGAATTTGAGGAAATTATTTCAGAAGAAATAGAAAATCTTTATCCTACAAAGGAATTGTTTCAAAGAAAGGGAAGATGTGTATTAATTCTCACACTTTCTTTTTCTTTGCCATTCTTTTCCTGTATTGCTCTCTCATCACTTTCCTGGCTGTTATTGTCAGTTCGCTTGCACTGGCACTGATTTACCTCCTAACAGGAAGCCCATTTGTCTACTTTAATTAACTCACCTATGGAAAAATATAGAAGATTCTTCTATTTGCACATTTGGTCTCTCTGTAGACCAGATTCTGCAGGCTATGGAGAAGCTGGTAGCATGAAGTTCATAATGTGATCATTTTCCTCTCATATCTCTCCAGTTACTTGTGAGGCACATTTATCATTGCAGTCACTGTCAAGCAGCACCAGTGAAATTCCTCCTTCAGAAGCTGCGAGTTCTGATCCTGTTGCTTTTTGTCTCCTGCCAAAACACATCACTGCAGTTTTGAATCACAAATGCTTTGCAGCTCTGTAGACTGTGTGGACTATTAGAAGTTACCATCCTAATTTGCATGCAGGGATGGCAAGGTACAAGGAAAGGGAGTCAGTTTCTTGCAGATACAGCTTTCTTTAAACAGCACAGCATGCTTCCCTGTCACTCCTCCGCTTCATAGGTCAAAAGCTGCATTAATGTGCACCTCAACAAACCATTTGGAGCTAAGTGGATTCTTTCAGGTAGAGCAGAATTTGACTCAGTGCTCCTCTACGAATTCTCCCGCTCTATGAAAAAACAGACCCATGCAGAAATTAAGATTTACTGCCATTAATCTCAGCATTCACTTTGAAAGTTTGGCTCAGATATTACATTTTTAAATGTCAAATCACAAAAATAAAAGGTATCAGCTTTTTCTTATGAATATTTTAAAGAAATTTAGTCACCACATTATTTTATGCTGTTCCTAATGCTATCTAATTAAGTCTTAAAAGAATTAAATGAGCTTAACCAGTCCCTCTGGAGGCTGAAAACCACATTATTTAAGGTTAGAAATATTACTAAAAATAGAGATGGCATGATATTTGAGGATTCAATTCGCTAAAAATTACAGAGGGGCATCTAAAGCTAGGATAAACATGACATCCTTTTTCTCTCACTGAAGATGTCAGATATTAATTTTTTTAAAGTGTTTTTGCTACCTTTTTTTTTTTTTGTAAAAGCACTATTGAGTTTTGAGTGGTTGCTGGCTCAGTAGCACTGGTGTGCAAAGTAAACAGTTTCTATTTCTCCTATGAAGTGAGCATGAAAGAGGACAGTAGCAATAATATTGGTGGCCCAGCATGCAAACAAATTATTAGTTCTTAATTTCACTCTCTTATATTCCAGTTACATACAGTAGATTTCAGAAATGTAGATTAACTCAAACTGAATTGAAAGACCTCTCAAACAAATGAAAATAGATTATATGAAAAAAATAGACAGTGTTTGTAGAAAGCTTATTCAAAGCATTGTGTTAAAAAAGAAGCGAGTCTTAAGAGACAAGAAACTGATGAGCACATAAACATTTCAGGTAAATTATATGAGGAAAGGATTTATAATGTATGTGTACAAAACTATATGTTACAAAAAAGGAATATTCAAAGTAGCTTAATATAATGCTTTGGTTTTCATCTAATGAGGAACATACCTGGAAGAAAAACATTAACTTCAACATGACAATAAGAACACCAGCTCTGTTCCCAGTCCTGCATGTCCACCAGGAAGCAACAAAAACTAGATTCCGCTCTCAACTTAATGCTAAACCTGAATTTAAACCAGGGGAACTTTTTCTAATATGAAAATAGAATATACAGTAGTTGAAAAGTGTGGTTTTAGTGTAGCATCATTTTGCCTTGCAGATCTTGCCAGGATTTGCACTTATAGCGATGTTTTACTGTTATCTTTCCACTTTTGGAATGTTAAAGATTGGAAAGCACCTTAAAGAACATCTAGACCCAAATCCTGCTGCCACTGGCAGGGACACCTCCCAATAGACCAGGTATCTCAAGGCATTATACAACCTTACCTTGAACACTGACAGGGTCAGGGCATCCACAACTTCTCTGGGAAAACTCTTCTTGTGTCTAAACATGCTCACAGTGAAGAATTTCTTCCTAATATCTAACTTAAATTTCTTCTCATCCAGTTTGAAGGCATTACTCATTGTCCTATCACTACCATTCCTGACAAAGGGTCCCTCTCGGCTTTGCTGTAATCTCCTTCAGATACTGGAAGGGTGCTGTGAGGTCTCCATGCAACATTCTCTTCTCCAGGCTGAACAGCCCCAACTTTTTCAGCCTGGCTTTGCAGGGGAAGTGCTTCAGTCCTCTCATCAATTTTCTGGCCCTTCTCCTGACTTGCTCCAACAGCTCCATCTGCTTAATTTGGGGGCCCCAGAGCTGGGTGCAGCACTCCAGGTTGGGTCTCGCAAGAGCAGAGCTGAGAGGCAGAATTACCTCCCGTGACCTGCTGGCCACGCTCCTGTTGATGCAACCCAGTATTTCACTGGCTTTCTGGGCTGTGAGCTGGCTCATGTTGAATTTTTCATCAAGCAGCATGTCCAAGTCTTTCTCTGCAGGGCTGGTCTCAACCACTTCCCACCCACACCTGCAGGTGTGCCAGGACTGCCACGACCCAGGTGCAAGACCTTGCACTTTGCTTTGTTGAGCCTCATAAAGTTTGCAGAATTCCACCACTCAAGTGTGGAAAAGTACCTCCAGCATGTCAACTGCACCACACAGTTTTTCTTGTTTCTTTTTCTTTTTTTTCATTTTCCCAATCATAGTGAGCCAACCCTACCCCAAAGCATTTTGACTTTGTTTTTAAAAGTAAGGAGAAAATTGTCCCTCCTCTGATCTCCAAAATTAGATTTTCCTCATTCTTCAAGTGCATCATAAGGAATATTTATGCAAAGCAAATATTCAGTGTTCAAGAACAGGCTAATTGGGTTCTTTTCATAATTAGTAGTTATTGCCCATTTGTATTCAAAACTGTGCCTGCTGAACTCCCTGAGCTGTGAAAAGCAGACACAGTGCTTTTATATTACATGCTTTTCTTAGCTGTCATGCCTAATGAAGGAGTCTCTCACTTTTATTTAGAAAAGACCTTTGCAATATCTTCAGCTGAGAGTTGCAGGCTTTTACAGGTTAATGCTTGAACTGGTGCTGTGTCAATATTATTGTCCCATTCAGAGAGAGTGCAAGAGCTCTCAGGCTTTAGGTCAATCCTTCCCACCAGGAAATCCCACTGTAGAAATATCACCTAGAGCTAAACCTTTTTTTTGAGACAGTATCACAGAATCACTAGGTTGGAAGAGATCTTCAAGATAACAGAGTCCAACCCATGCCCTAATGCCTCAACTAAACTGTGGCACCGAGTGCTACATCCAGTCTTTTTTTAAACACATCCAGGGACAGTGACTCCACAGCCTCCCTGGGCAGACAATTCCAGTACTTTATCACCTGTTCCACAAAAAACTTTTTCCTAATATCCAGCCTATATTTCCCTTGGTGCAGCTTAAGACTGTGTCCTCTTGTTCTGCCAGCTGCTGCCTGGAGGAAGAGACCGACCCACACCTGTCTACAACCACTCACTGTCCTGGGGTGACCTTGTGATGCTTGTATCCCCGGTTGTCTGTTCTGTTTGTGCTGAGTGTTGGGTTCTGCACTTTAAGACTGGCTCTAAGAGCAAAGTGGGGGAAAGAAGAAGTGTGGAGTTTGTTATCAGAAACTGCATTTGCTCCCCTGCATGCTTCTGCTGGACTGTGTTGTCTGCAGGGGACGGCCAGAGAGAGCTCTCTGCTTTTTAGTTAGTTTTTAGCTAGCTGAGGCAGAGAAGTTCCCTGGACTGTGGTTTTTCCTTTTTCTTGGAACTGTTTGAACCTGCTCTGGACTGAAAACCCAAAAAAGCACTGGGAGCTCACACCTGTGGCCCACTGGGGCCTGGCCTAGGCCACAGATTTTCCCAGCACCCAAGGGACTGGGGACAGACTTAGTAAGCTGAGCTACAGCCCACAAGAGGGACTTTCTGAATTTGTCATCTCTTCGGAACAGTGAGAGGTTTTGTTGGTTAGTATTGTTCATTTTTTGTGCTGGGGAGTGCTTTGCCTATTAAATAAACCTTTTTTTTCACTTTTCTCCAAGGAAATCTTTTTCCACATCAGTTTTGGGAGGGGCCGCTTGAATTTGCTTTCTGGAGGTTTTCTCCCAGAACAAATACAACCACCTTTTAGGAAGTTACAGAGAGTGATAGGGTCACCCCTGACTCTCCTTTTCTCCAGGTTAAACAGCCCCACCTCCCTCAGTCGTTCCTCACAGGGTTTGTGTTCCAAGCCCCTCACCAGCCTTGTTGCCTCCTCTGGACACGCTCAAGGGTCTCAATGTCCTTCCCAAACTGAGGGGCCCAGAACTGGGCACAGCATTCAAGGTGCGGCCTCACCAGTGCCGAGTACAGGGGCATAATGACCTCCCTGCTCCTGCTGGCCACACTGTTCCTGATACAGGCCAGGGGCCATTGGCCTTCTTGGCCACCAGGGCACACTGCTGGCTCGTGTTCAGCCAGCTGTCAACCAGTATCCCGCAGTCCCTTTCTGCCTGGGCACTGTCCAGCCACACCATCCCCAGCCTATAACACTGCAGGGGGTTATTGTGGCCAAAATGCAGGACAGTGCTTGGACTCACTAAACTCCATCTTATTGGACTCTGCCCATCCATCCAACCATAGTCTACATCTCACTGTGCATCTTCATCCTGACTTCTTTTCAGTTTCCTTAGGCCATGTCTCAAGAGCAGGGGCAGAGCAGTTTCTTTGCTTCTGCTTTCAAGGATTGCATGTGTATCAGAGTACTATAAATATACTCTTCTAGTTCTGTTTATAGATTAAGCACTTTTTGTTCTTCAGTAAAATTCCCTATACTGAATGGTACTGAAGAGGAAGAAAAACAAGCATCAGCAACTCATATAGTTAATCTGTTGGATATATTAATGTTTACAGATACAGACTACTTTTGCCACAACAGCTAATCTGTGTTTCTGGGTAATCTGGAAGTATAATAAAAGTAAAGGTTAAGAGAAAAAAAATCTATGCTCATAAATTTATTTTTTCTTTATGAAGGTCACAATGAAAACTGCTGAAACCTGGAACCCAACTCTTGCTATCTAATGTATTCCATGTGTCTAGAAGAAGTCCACAGATCTCTAGATACAAAAAGAATTTAAGATTAAAACTAAGAAACTACTGCACCCAAAGGGTGCTTTCCCTCCCAGCTGCTCATCTCTGCACTTGAAATATCTTGGCGTTATGCTACTTTTTATGAATTAATCTTCACAAGCTGATAATATTTTCATGAATTCCAATTAGCTGCTGCACGGAAAGAGCTTCTTGTTTTGCAAAATACACTGTTTTTTTTGGCATCTTTGTTAGATGTAACTGTGTGGAAAGAGGAATTATCCAGACTACAAGGAGAAAACATGCAGACAGGATTTAACTACAGATCATGTGGAAAACACATCATTAAACAGAAAATTCTTGTTAAAAGCTTTTTGTTGCAGTTAGAATTTAACCAAGGTGAGCTTAACTACCAAAGTGGTATTTATGCTTGCTGTATAAAGTCAAAACCTTGAGTAGCTAAAATACATTTTTCAGACTCAATGAATTTTAATGGAGAGAGAATTGCCTTCTCAGATATGTTATATAAATAAATCAGACACTTCAGAAACCAGGACTTGTCTTTTCATTCATGGTGAGAAAAAAAAACAATGCTAGTCCCATGTAGTTATGGTTATTTCATATGTTGTAGTTTGGGAACAATTTCCATCAATATTATCCACCAGTCCTGGCTCTTCAAAACCATCATTCTCTACACCTTTGTGGGGGTTTCTGTAAGCCTATTATTCCTTATTCCCTTCTACAGAAATATCTGTTTGTCTTGTTTATGCGTGCTACAAGTTCAGCTAATATTTACCATCTCCAGATATAACAAGACCATCATTTGGTGAAGATGTGGAGAAGAAGCAGGGTAGAGGATTCCATGAATCTGATCTCTACAGTGTAGATGTTTATTAGAAAATCTTTATGTGTGACTATAATTGATTTGGATGTGGTCTTAATTTAATTTATCACAGAATCTCTATTCTGTTGCATGTTTTAGTTTAGTTTGATGAGTACTGTTGGGTCTGATTTCTGGGCTCACTACCTCAAAAACTGAAAACACCCCAGTGATCATGAAAGACATTTTCCTGATCAAAGCATAATCTTTCTGCCTCTGGGTGTTGCAGACCCACGTATTCACCTTTTCTCTCTATGGACTCATTAATTCAGCCTTGCTGATATGGATCACAAGAACACAAAGACAGAAGCCATTTGTTACTCTCTCCAGCAGCAACCTATAAAAGAGATTTTATATGTTAACATACATAATACCAGAGGAATTTACTTGATGTTAGAAACCTTATAATCCTATAATTTACTCAAGAACCAAACTGAGCTTCAAGTATAAAGTGAGGATTAAACTATACTGCAAAGCCTCAACTCTTTGGAAAGAAGACATAGACTGCACAAGATTTTCAGAATATCAGCTCAAATAATTTTGCCCAAAACTGGCAATGCTACAGATGACACAGATGAAACTGGAGACTATAAACAGGATCAGATGCAATCTGAGCTTTATTGATCTCTTCTTTATTGGTAGAGTTAAGTTAGCATTCACTTGAAAGGGCAAGAGTAAGGACTTCAAAATCTCATCTCAATAGAGTTGGTGAAAAAGAGAAAGAAACTAATGCATCTTGCTGTTAAATCTTACGGTGGGAAGAACATATGCAGTTTAGTAAGATGGGATTTTGAACTGAAACTAAAAGAATGTTGAAAGACCTACAGTGATGAGTAAGTATTTGTGCAAAGTAGAAGGACTATGTAAATTGCTTGGAAATACAGCAGTGTGCATGCTTGGTGGGAAGAAAGCACAAATAAGGTCAAAAATGTGCATTGAAATAAGTATAAAGACATGCCTCTACACTCTGAAGCAAGCCTGGGTCTTTGTAGTCTCAATCTAGTTAGAATATCATAGAGGTGAATTGAAAGCACTAATTAATCAGCATTTCTCCAGCATGTGATATTTCCCCTCTAACTGTAGTAGATGGAGAAAAGCAGAATGAAGAACCTTCAAATGTCAATGCTGTTGTCCATGGATGACTAAAGAATTATTAAGGTGTACCTTTTCAAAAGAGTTTGCAATGCATTGCAATATCTCTCTTAACAATCACTGATTGGTTTGATCTTTCTAAGGAAATTTGCATTCCACACATGCAATAATGACAACTGAACTGCATTGCTCATTGCAGCAACAAGAACATGACTTATACCTTGACAATAAAATAGTTCAATAAACTTCAGAAATTAAGAAATATAGTAGCCTTCCTCCTTTAAAAATTTGAAAAGCAGCATCAGTCTGGGTTTAACAAAGTAGTTAAGAATAGAAGAAACAGCACATCTATGCAACACAAAATATGTGGAGTGTCTGCCAATACTGTGTTGTTTGATGAGAGGATGTGAGGACTGACTGTACTGTGATGTGTCAGGAGATATCAATATTGATTTAAGCTGTTCAGGGCACACAGGACCATTTCCAATTATTGTTAATGGGATGTGGAGCTCTTTCATTGTTCTCAGTCTCTACGTGCCTTTCCTACATTACTTCAATATAAAAATGACAAATGTGAATTTGAATATTTTCAGTTATAAAGGCCTCAGTGAAAGTCATCTATTTCTTCAGATTTTCTGAATCATGGGCAGGAAGCATGTTTTTATACAAGACTGACTTTTCTGTTGAAATTTTGTCCTTTTCTCTACTTTGTCAGTGTTTATGCTGTCTTGCAATCACTGCCTTCTGCTGTGGGTTATTAGGCTGCTGCACTTGTGTATGGAAAAGCCCTTGCTTCCAAAGAGAAGCTAGTTTGTGTTTTTCTTTGCTGAGAAACGAGAAATTTAATTGCTCCAGGAGCAACTGACAAAGGCTATCCTGGTGTGAAAGTGAAGAATTCTGCTTCTACGCCCCTTGTGCACTTTCCAGGTCAAAACTGCTGAATCTGAGTCTGGAGTAACCAGACTCAGATTCAGCAGACTCTCTTGAGTCTGCTGACTCGCTACAGACTCTCTTGAGTCTCTCAAGCCCTTTCCCTTTGTTACACCTTTGGTAAATATTAGCCTAAGTCTTAATTTTCAGATACACTGACTTTCCTTCATATGTTACTGCCATCCTTTCTCTGCAGCTATATCGGCTGATATCATTGAAAGAATGATCAATTAGACAGTTTTCAAATTATAGATGTCTTTTACCAATAATTGTAAAAAGTAAGTATATCTCAGTGTGACAGGAACAGACAATTGCTGAATCTAAACCTTGAAAATACCTGTTTTAAAACTGGACTCTGATAGCCGCTTACAAATTAAACTTTTAAAACGTTTAGGAATTTCATGTTTATTCTTCAAATTCAGCTCTGTGGAAACACACTGGACTCAGAAATACACTTATCCAGGTCTAGTTCAAGCTTGCCTTTGAAATGTGCAAATGAAAACTTGCAGAACAGAATAATCACAGTGCAATTACTTCCCATTACAGCACAGGCAAACAGTTGGCATGGTGCTGTTTGTTATATGTGAACAGTGTGGTTGGGATTCCATGGAGCACACATGTAAATTATCCCTGTCCCTGAGAGATTACAGTGAAAAAAATCAAAATGAGAAAACCATATGTAATCACATTTATAATAGGAGAATTATTTAAAATGTCGTTGTGAGGGAAGGAACAAAGAAAATCTCTCATGCAAGATTTACACTGAATTTTAAAAATTTGCTTTTAAAATTGTTTGTTTTGGAAGATACTGTGCTGTGTGTCTGTCTCATTCAGAAGTCTTACTGAGATATAGTTGACACAGTGATAAATTATAGGCACCTAAAGTCTTGCTTCTTGGGAAAATCTGCACACATATCAGCAATAGAAAATTATTCTGTGAGAGCCACTCTTTACTTTTGAATGTTCAGTATATAATGAAAGAGCTGCCAACAGAAACCTTCTCTCCTCAGGCAAAATGAAAAATAAAGTTAATTGATGATGGTATGCAATCACCAACTTAGCATATTATATAGCATATATTTATAATATTGTGTGGATAATAAGTGTCTATTAAAGAGATATTTTTTCAGAAACAACAGATTGGGTGTTAAATACAGGCTATTAAATATCATTAAGCAGTCATGGCTTTTATTAAAATGTGTTTGATTGCATAAGGTATTTTATTCATCCTATCTGAAGTGCTTCATTCCAACTCTAAAATGTAATTCAGCCCCAGAGAAGGAGAGGTGTTACGTTTTCTTGTGAAAGTGAAAAAATCTTGAAATTTGATAGCAGCATAATGTAAAAAGCTGCCTTAATAAAAGTTTCAGAAGGGATATTTTGCATTGGTATTGCCTTGACATGGTCATTCTCTGGGTACAGTGTCTCTTGTCCAGTCCTAGCCAGTAAGGTCCATGGTAATCTTTGGTGAAAAGCCTGCACAACTCCTGCTTTGAGAAGTTATGTACAGGTCAGGCACGATTTGCTGTCCCTTAGGCAGACTCAGGTCTACATTTTCAGTCTATGTGAAACAATTTTTTTCTCTAAATGTTTAGACTGCACTTAAAATTGTGAAGTTAGGATCAAGACTAAAGACTCCAGGGGGAGGCAAGAGCTCATAAAAGTCAGCAGAAAAATCACACATGACTAATCAGTGACTGAAAATGTGGTGCTAAGATTGAATCTCTAGATTGCCTTCCTGCTCAGACGAGTCTTCATGCACTGATGGAAAAAAAAAGTCATGTCTACCTGTCCCATGCCAATTTATAATATCCTACAAATATTCAGAAGATTTGTTGAAAGAAATGCTAGCTAGGATGGCATAGTAACTAGCACTAAGGTTTAATTAAAAAAGGAAAAAAAAACTATGATAATAATTTTGTGCAATTTTCCATTGAGTTGAAATTACAGTGTATTATTATTACTGCTGAGGAGATTTACTTGACATTGAGTGCTTGAGGTTTTTATGGTAATATTTTCGTGTCAATTAAAAACTGCTTAGTTTTGAGGATTTAGAATTCTTATATATTCTTATGTATATATGTACACATCTGTATATCTGTATATTACACCGTTGCTGAAACAGACTTTAAAAGTTGCCTTTTTTACAAGATTTTCTGCAAAATTCTCTCTCTCTTTTTTTTTTTTTTTAATTTTAAAACATTTGCTAACAGGAAACTGCTAAGGAAAGAATTAAGAATTTATTTTGTGAAAGCTCCGTGAAGCACCTGTTTCAGATTTTTCAGGTCAAATTGTGCCCATATGAATGCTGTCATATCCTATGACAAAGAAACCAGCCAGTGTGTTTCCCTGCATGTTGTAATTTCCCAATTTCTTACTTGGAATAGACCAATGAGAATGATTTTAATCAGAATTCTCTACAAGTATAAGAGAAGATAAAATGGAAAAAGTATTGAACCAAACAGCTTATGCTTAAAATAGTTAATGGATACTAACAACTTTTTTTCAGCTAGAATCAATCAAAAGTATAAAATGAAAGGAAACAAAAAAATGATCCTTCAGAGTTAACAGGAGGAGCAATTTAATTTCTTGATTTTACAACAGCAATGGGAATGATGCAGGGAAGAAAAAGCCTGAGGCATTTGGTGATATGACAAATAAGACCTAAATAATGCAGTGTTTTCTCAGCTGCAAATGCAGGTGTTTGCAGAAGTAATGTAATTGTTCATCCTTTTAGATATACAATTCCCTTTAGTGACATATCTGAATAAAGATTCTTTTAACACATGTTTATCCCCAATGGCCCCAGGGATTTTTAAATTCCACATTCCTGCTTCTCCCCCCACCCCCCCGCTCCCCCCATATGCAAAGATATTTGAAAATAGAAGAAACCCCAGAAACCCCATTTTTTCAGTTGTCAACTAAGGACACTCCTCCAAAAGCAAGAAGGTTTTGTTTAAATTTCCCTCGTCATGACTGTGCCTTGCTCTCCATCACCTTATTCAGAATATCTACCCATGCTATTAAAAATAAGGCTCACTTCTCCACAGATATGAATGAGATTTTGGTGCATTTGTACATATGCATGTACATACTCTGGGGAAGGTTTGATAATGTTCATGGAAATATTCTGGCGGAAGCATTTATTCCTATCTGCACTCCTATTTTCAAACTCTTAAATTCTCTTATAAGAGAGAATATTCTCCTTCAAACTCTCTATATTCTCTTTTTCCTCTCTGCTAGAGACATACAGTATTGCTTACTGGCTACTTTCCTAGCTCTTATTTTAATAATAAACCTGCTATTAAGAACAAAAAATTTAAATGAAAAAGATTCCCAAACCAAACCATCTCCACAAGAGACTGAGGAAGCATTGTGTTGTCACAGTTGTATTGAAAACCTTGAAAAATGGACTTAAGGATACCTGAATGTTACCATTCATTTGTCAGTGCTGCTTTATGTATGAAAATAATTGGTTTGACTAATATAAATTGATCTATGCTGGTTGTTATCTACCAGCTTTGACAGCGGCAATGATGCATTCAGCATCACTGTTCCTTTTTTTCTGAGTTACTGCAACATGTAGGAAAACAGGTGCAGTTTTTTGTTGGTTTTTTTTTTTTTCTGTGACTAAAAATTTTTAGATTATTTCCTCCAGCACCTTGGCATGAAGCATTGTGAGAGTCCCTCTTCCTCAGTTTAAGGAACTCAGTGAAAAGAGCCAGATGATGCACCAGGGGTGCAAAACCTAGAAGCCATACCTGTGAACACCCTGTGTGGTGGCATTTCAGAGAGGATGTAAGACTTCAGAACTGCTAAAAGAGAAACAGCTGAATTAATTCCTCAGATAAATATTTCAAACATGCTTAAAGTGTTACAGGTGGTTGACTCTATGAGATGCAATTAGAGTAGCATACAAAAATTTGTTAGCACATTTTCAGGGAAAGAGAACATAATTGAAACACACTGTTCCAAAACAAGAACACTTTTCAGGTCAATTGTTTTGGAGTAAACTCTTTTCCAGGACTGAAAAGGAGCTTTGTGCTCTATGGCATGGGAGCTACATGACTTTAGGACATTTAGATTGTCTTTTTTTACCTATCATAATGATAGAATAAGAGAACAAATGGGATTGAGAAGTTGTAGCCATCTGCCCTGAGGACTATATGTCCCCAGGAACAGAGGTACTTGGTAGCATCTCCCCACCATTACTGCAGACACCTTTGGAAACATGCTCATTGTCATAATCTCCTGATAGGTTGCTCTGGATCATGAAAGCTGAATATATTATCTTGAAGGACACTTTACTTCTGTACAAGTGCGCTACTTTTCATCTCTTTCTTTGAGAGAGACTTTAACTTGCTCTTTCTAAATATGATGCTCGACACAGACAGGCATTGTCCAAGAAGTATTAACTTGCACTGGGGTTACATTTTTAAGTATGGACGCAATCTGCTCTCTGTAACTATTTAGCATGAATACCATTTGTTTTGATGGTGAGAAGAAATGTCTTAAAGGTAGGACAAAGATGGGATCAATCTCTAGAAAATGATAAAGTCCTCTACAACCCACTGGAAAAGGTGGTCCTGCTCTAAGCTCTTCTATTGCATTAGATTTCTCACTCAGGGACTGAGCACTCAGCTCAGAAGAGTCAAACTCAATTCAAAAGATTTTCTATGCATCTGGTAAACTATGAGTTCTCAGTTGGTGCAAAGAAAATAGTTGGATTAGACAACAGAAACTGAGACAGAAATTTAATTTCTGGAGTATCATCTGTCTCCTCCACCCCCAACCCCACCAGTGAACTGAAAGATCCTTTCAGCTCTTATCAGAGCATTGCAGTTCCACCTTGCAGTTCCACCTTGCAGTCCCACCCATGTGCCTTTTGCAATGTCAGCTGGATCCAGCACGGCACATTTAAAGCAGTTTAGGGCATGTTTTAATCCAGCATTTCAAGAAGATGGTGTTTCATCTGCCTACTATCTCTACCACTCCTCTAGCTTCTTTACCTGTTCTGGCACAGGTGAAACACTATAATTTACCTTAAAAAGATAAAAAAAAATTCTGGATCAGTTTTAATTTAGATGTTTCACTATGTGCAGACCTGCATTTGGTATAGCAAAAGTGAAATGTGATGAGTAAGAAGGGTAAGGGGTGTGTGTAAGAATGGGGTCTATGTGTTAGAGGCTGACTGAGCATCTCAAATGAAGGTTTTCTAGTTCAGTGCGATTTCAGGTTTTTTATGTGGGGTCCAACATCTACAAATTTCACTGATGGGAGCTGCCATATTTCAGCCATTTGGAAGCTTATGTGCTAATACTCTCAATTTTTTAGTGATGCAACGTTTTTGTCCTTGATGCCTTCCAGGGACCACTATCCTCTTTATTGTCTGTACCCTACAATAGGGCTTCAAACAACGGAGCCATACTGCAGATGTGAATATGCAGAAAATTCCAGAATACTCTCTACTGTGCTGCTTGGAGAGAATTCTTGAACATTTTTGTTTCTTCTTCAAATTTTCTTTCTAACTAAGGATGTTATTTGATTGATTATAAAGTTTCATCACGTCTTTTACTCCTGTCTGCTTGATGACTCTGGTGTGCTAGAGGCATTTCCTATAATATCTTTTTTCTTATCTAAATAGTTTAAATCTCCCATGGGGCTCTTTTTCCCTTTATCTCTTTTTCTTTATTTTTTTTAAATTATATTTTGACCTGCTGCTATATCCCATACTTTCTTTGTGAATTTCTTTCCTTTTGTCTCTCTTGATCTTCTCTCATTGTCTGGTTCCTTAACAGACTTTTATTCTTCTCTACATTTACATGCCGAACAGAAATGTTGTGTAATGTTCACAGCTGTAGGATAAGCTCTGATTTTAATATTCTAGTCCTGGGTACAAAGACTTGCTTTCACAGGGGAATGACTCATTCTCCACTGCATTCTAATCTAGCAGATTTAAATTACATTGATGACTTAGCTTGACATCAACTTCTTGTAAAGGAGTCAGAACTGGCTCCCTAGCAGCTTTTCAAAATTACTTTCGAAGATATTGTGCTTGCTGCTTGAGATCAGATAGTAGAATCTTCAGAGAGGTGGTATATCTAGTCTTGTACTGTAATTGATCCCTAAATCTCTGAAGTTAAATTATTCTTATCACGCCTTAAAACTGCAAGCATTAATAAAACAAGCTGTATTGGTTCCAGAGCTGCCAGCCATTGAGAAAAGCACAACTTATTCCCTAACTTCTTTGTTCCCTACCACTCCTTCCTCCCACCCCAATCCTATTTCTATGTATTGATAAGATGCTCCTGAGGCTTCTGCAAGCTAAGCAGCTCTAGGTCTCTCAGGTTCTCCTCAAATGAGGTACGCTCTGAGCTCTTACTTGCTCATCTTTGTGGCCCTTCACTAGACTGGTTCAGTGAACTGGACTCTTCCCACATCTCTGTTCTTCTGGGAAGCCCATAACTAGATCCAGCACTACAGATGTTTCTTACCAGTTGTCCTGGGACCACCAGCACCCTCTGGTCAGTATCTGCAAAGGTGCTTTCTGTAAGAGCACTCTTATCCTAACACAGTTGTCCAGCTTATTCAAAGGGAGGTTTTTGGACATGGACACCGCTCAGAGGTTGCCTAAACAAGATAGGAATAATTTACTAGAATGTACTTATTATCCTTTTTTGGGTTAGGGATTCCAGACCAAAATCTTCCAACAAATAGTTTAAATAATCTTTAGTCATGTTTGGGCTCTCATAGATGCAGCATTGTTACATCACATGATCTAGTCTCTATAGCGATGCATGTAAAGTAAATCTGTACCACAAGGGAAAGAAACTGGGCCCATTGGAGACCTCATAAATATTTTATTAATAGTTTAAAATGATTAATTGTTTTCAACAAACAAGTCTAGGAGTTTTATTTCTGAAAATTTTCAGGAGTAAGTTGTTATTTTTTATTTATTTAATTAAATAAACATCATGCTGCAAGCAGTCTATTATGTTATGGAGCAAATTTAATTGCTCTTTTTTCGAGGTCCAAGAAAGGTTAAGAGGTTAAGAAAATGCTTTAAAAATTTGCATCGATAATTTTTCACTTGAGGGCTACCATTATAATCTCCCATCTTCTTTTTTTTTAAGACAACGAGATGTCAGTTGCATTTTCTTACTAAAATATACCATTCTGCACATAATGTTTTAGTATCTACACTTACCTTACAATTCTTGAAAAGCGGATACAGGAACCTCAGGAAGAAACTATAAATTAGAACATTCGAATAAAATATTTGTCATCAGGATTTGGTGAGTACACTAACTACTTATTTTGAAATGCAAGTTGAAAGACATTAATGGAAAAATGTGTTCAAAAGGAAACCAGTGTGCAGGATATGCCAAGGAGGAAATGTCATGCCCTCTCTTCATTTGCCAGGGATGTCTTTCTTTTGGTGCTGCTCAGGACACAGACCCATGGGCCTGGAATCTCCAATCTGTCTGCCCATGCAAATGGGTATAGGACTGCCAGAGAAGCCCACATGTCCCTTGGATGATGAAGAATTGCTTGAGCATCTGCTGGATTTTTGTGAGGAGGCAGCTGGCATCTGCTCAGCTGTCTTTCACAGAACTGACTTTAATGATACTTGTGTTTTCATGGTAACATTAGTCTCTGATCAAATGAGCCTTAATCATTGAGTTAGGAGTCAATCTCTTCCTCATAGGAAATAGTGTGGCCTATCTTTTCCCAAACAGAAAGTTTCAGACAATTGTCTTGACCACTCCGTGTCACTTTACAAAACTCCTTTATGTAGCTTGGGCTTGTAATATTGCAATTGTATGTGTGTATACAGGGGGAAAATATGAGAAGTGTGTTTGCATGGTTTAACCCCAGCTGGGAGCCAAGCCCCACACAGAACCTCACTCACTCACCCACCAGTGGGACTGGGGAGAGAATTGGAAGAGTAACAAGTAGAAAACTTGTGGGTTGAGATCAAGACAGGTTGATAGGGAAAGTAGAAGCTATGTGTGCAAGCAAAGCAAACCACAGAATGAATTCACTCTTTCTCATCGGCAGGGAGATGTTCAGCCGTCTCCAGGAGAGCAGGGCTCCATCACGTGTAATGATTACGTGGGACTCAACTGCTCCAAATGTTCCTCCTTGCTTCCTCCTTCCTCCCCCACTTTCTATACTGGGCATGATGCCATGTGGTCTGGAATATCCCTTTGGTCTTTTTGGGTCACCTATCCTGGCTGTGTCTCTTCCCAACCTCCCAAGCACCCCCAGTGTCCTTGCCAGTGTGGCAGTACAAAAAGCAGAAAAGGCCTTGGCTCTGTGTAAGCTCTGCTCAGCAACAACAAAAACCTCTCTGTATTACGAACTCTGTGTACAACATGAATGCACAACACAGCCCCATACCCGACACTGCGAAGAGAATTACCTCAGCTGAAACAAGTAGTGTTATACAGGAAAATGCATTGCATTAAGCACATAGTTTTCTAATTCAAGAGTGTAATTAATTCTATTGCATATGGGTGGTTGCTCTTTGGAGTGTGATACTTAGCAGATTTATAACAGTTTTAAATTATTAAATAATTCCATAGCAATTATAAGCATGCTTTATTCTTCTGGATACAAAGAGGTTACAGGAGCATTTATGATTAAACCTGGCTATAGCACAAAGGGCTAAAGGGTTTTTTTTCAAGGTGATTCCACATCAGCTTTTTTTTATACACATAACTGCATTATTTA
>VXBU01019334.1:766980-846203 GCA_013400315.1 Bombycilla garrulus
TTTCCTGCCCACCAAAATGTCAATCAATCTCAAACCAGCACACCTGGCTATAGCACAAAGGGCTAAAGGGTTTTTTTCAAGGTGATTCCACATCAGCTTTTTTTTTATACACATAACTGCATTATTTAGAAAAGAGAACTTTTTATAGTCTAAAGCAACCTTGTCGCAGCAGACTGGAATATCAACATGTTTTTTGACATTGCAAATTAACTTATGCTGGTCTCAATTCTGGCATGGCAAAATTACTTTTGATTTCTAAACCATTACATTTAAAGATAACTCTTGATAGCATTGCAAAATGCACATGTAAATATTCCTTCAAAGAAGAGTTTCATAAACAAGAAAATATTTAGCAATGGCTATGAAAAATTCAAAAGATAACCAAGAATTATTCATGAATATTTATCATTAATTTTTTTTAATAGCATGGTGAAATGAATATAAGAGCAGAATCACTTGACGTAAATCTAGTTAATGAACAAAACTTGGGCATTATAGTGCTGAATTAACTGGTGCCAGTCAAATATATGTCTGAAACAAATATATGGATAGGCACAAGAAAGAGAGAGAGAAATAATACCTCATATTGCAAAATGATGACCCATCTAAGCCATTGAAGGAAGAGGGGAAAAAGTAATCAAAGAGTTAGAGATCCTCCAAAAAACAGTGAGCCTATGCAGAAGAGACATAAAGATCACAGAATCAGGGAGTAAAATTTATGCTTTTAAGGGCAGAAATAAAACAAAAATCAAAGAAGATGTTAATTTAAAAAAAATAACAGGTTCTGTCTTTGTCTACAATCCAAGTGATATTGTACACCAAAACAAGGGAGGGTCTTTCATGTATTCCTGGTGGAAAATGTATTGTATTGTGGAAAATTGTATTCCATACAATAATGGCGCAGAGGTATTTTGCAGTTGCGTCTAGAAAACTAGAATTCATCTTGGACAACTACAATATCTCCTTTAATATATTTCAACTACCTTATACTATCAAAGGCCCTTTGGTCTCCTGCTGAGTATGTTTGAATGGTGCATCACTGTGAGACACTTTCCTTTTTGGGAAAATCCACACAGCTTTTTGTCTGTTACTTTTTGGCTACAAAATAAAAAAGGGAAAGAGGCAAAGTATGATAAATGAAATATTTAGAAAACTAATATGACAACTGTGAAATCAATATTTCCTCGGTGTGGCTACAGTTGCTGTCAATAAAATGCAATTAATTTAATTTGTATGTTTAATGGATGATTAACATGTTAATGAACCCTTTTTAGACAGAAAATATTTGAAAGTTTGTAGAGCTGTAATGTGAAACTTTAGTGTGAAAAGCTTTTTAATACCAGGATCTGGCCATGGATTCCTTCTTTTGGTTTTGTCATTACAATCTAAGGAGGAAGATTCTCATAAGAAAAATGCAAGAAATGGTTACAACACCCTAACTGCTTTATTTCTAAGTCTAAATCAGAAGAAGTTCAAATTTCCTCCTTATTTTTCTTTATTTTTTAATTTGGGGATCATCAAAATAGAAATCAATTAGCAGTGCTTCTTCCTTAGAATATTTATTATTTTTAAAGTTTGATCATGTGCTAAGGATGAAGAGATATTCTCAGCCTTAAATAATTTACTATCAGATGGCAGCACCCAAATCTCTGAAGAGCAAGAACAAAAAACTATGTGTAGATTTCCTGAAAATCATTGATTATTTATTGTATTTATAATTTACTCTTTTTGACAAAGATGAGGAAATGTCACAACAATTAACAATTTTCCTTTGACTTCACAGGTTCCATTTTTTTTTCCCTGAAGCTCTCAGCGTATTTCTATACACTTTGACAACATTACTTTCTTAGCAAACTTTCTCTCAGGTGGAAAGCTATATAACACTCAAGACAATTTTGTTTTTTACTAAGTATTTATAAAGTTGAAATGGAATATTTCTGTTTTGTAGACATTTGGTAACTGTATTGCCTCATTGGCTCAAGGTTCTAATGCTGCAGACTAGTATTTCAGGACATGGTGAGTTTCATCTGGAAAAGTATTGAAATGTATGTTGTTTCCTTATTTTCTGGGGGCTACATTTAATATATTCTTAAATGAAGCAAACAAACAAATGCAACAGAAGAAGGGCAGAAAGACAAAAAAATATTCAGTAAAAACAATAAGCAATAATTTAGACTAGATGGTAGTCCGACTTAAAATAAGGGAGCAACAAAAATTTATCTGTGTTGTGAAGAAAGGTAGCTTAGCAGTGCTGTCATTACTTCTGACAGTGAGACTCAAGGTCCCCGTGGCTGCAAGAGCATGCTTCAAAGAGCTGCTGAACACCACTAGTCAGTTTAGCTCTAGCTCTCTGAAATACAGTATTCATCTAGAAGTGTTCATTGTCAGGGCTATTTTGTAGAAAAATAAGACACCTGCTCTATTTAAATGCTTTTGCTGTAAACCAGCTGCGGCCAGCACTGATGCGCAGAAAGTGTTGCGAATTTGGGATTGTTGATTTGAGCTTTGGACACAGCCTTTGCTGGCAGTGATGGCTGAAGCTGGAAATGAATAGCCTTTGCCTTAGGAGAGTCACAGTACTTAATTGCAGTAGAAATGAAGCCACTGAGAAACTCTGGCTACAGTTTCAAGCAAAATATAACCCTTTGGTGGCTGAAAATATGAAACGTTGAATCCGCAAAACATAATTCTTCTAGCAACTTAGTGTGAGCACTGCAAAGAATAATACAAGCACAGGGAAACTTTTTTGGTGTCCTCCACAATATGGGGAACAGATGCAACATACTCTTTTGGTAATGAATCTTATTAATGTCTATATTAACACTAATACAACCATAGGGATAAAAACAAAAAAGCTCAATTCTAATAATCCCCTTTGCAAGCAGTTTTGTCCTTTGTTTTAATATATAATGCCAGAACTGAAGCACTGAAAACACTTTGTAGGGCAAGAAAACAGTATAACAACAACATAAAGGAAAGATCCTGACAGTTTGTAGGATAATTTTTGTCCTTAAATTATATTAAATTCCATAATTACCCACATGTAATGATTATTGCTGTGAATATTACTTGTTTATTTCACATATTACAATATAATTGCAGTCATAAATGAACTTCCGGGGTAGATGCTGTTTCTCCTGTCTGAAGTGGTGCTTTGCTGAGGCATGGAGCCAGTCTAGCTGCTAGCTGGCCCTGCAAGATGAGGTTGCAGCCTTCCTCCTCCTCACTTTGGACTTGTGAGGCTCACCTTACTCCCCAAAACAAGCCGATTCACTTGCTGCATGGGGTTGCTAAGAAGGCAAGAAAAAAGATGAATTTAATTTGATTAATATCTTGTTATATACTTTATATGTTATTTAATTTTTAGTAGGTACATGTGTATTTATAGATCAATTTACATTACATTATTTATATAATGTAATTTAGTGTATGCTAAACTTGTATTAAAATTATAAGAGTTTGGCACAATGGCAGCTCTCCAGAGCTCAGGATATGCTTCATTATCAGCAGAATTTTAGCTTCAATTAATATTTATAAAGGAGTTTGGGCATAATGAGCGGCAGTGCAGTTGCAAATGCACTCAAGCACATCAGTTTTGAGGTGATTTTATTATGGGTTTAATCCTGATGTCTTTAGGAACTTTTAGTAGAACCTTGCTCAGTTACTACAATTTTTATGGTATGGCCTAGTGATATTTCCAAAAGTCTCCAGCAACTGTGCTGAAAGCGGGCAAGAATTGCAGAATCTGTCTGTGAAATCACACATCATCTCATGCAGGCAGACAGGGATGCCGGCAGCTAACTCCAAGAAGTGGGTCTGTATAGGCATATTTTGGGTCCAGACTAGGGTCTTGTCAAGAAAAGGTAATATTTGATGAAATATGATGGTGACATGAAAGACAGGTTTTCTGAGTGCAGAAAAAGGATTTTGAACATGAATAATTTGTATTACAATTTTTTAGGGTTCATTTCTGCTCTTTCTGTGCTGTATTTCAGTCAAGAAAGCCTTTAACAAGGAAGTCTCTAATGAGACTACTTTTTTTAAAAAAATATCTTTTTTTTCCAGTATATCAGAAAGCTGCCTTAATTGTGTGAATCAGATCACTTTAGTTTCACATTTATGGCCACTCCTTTCATTCATAAAAGCACTGAAAATTGTTCACGTATCATTTATAGCACCTGGTTCCTTAACAGAGGCGTGAATATTCCCTAGAGGATCATGAAATTAATTGGAATTGTAAATTCAAACTTAATTTGAATAAAAGATGAATTGTAGAAATGTTTCTACTTCAGAATCCAAAAAGTTCTCCTGGTCCTATTGTGTCCTACCAGGTCCAAGTTTAGTATCTCTGGTAATATCACTACAAATAAACCTTGTAAGAGTGACACTTTCATTGTTAATATTATTACAAACCTGACTGTAAAGGGTCAATGGTAAATTAAAATAAATCTGTTGAAATGTGATAAACGAATATAATTCATAACTATTTCTGAGTTTTTAAGATTATATTTTAGTGAATGTGTATTTTTCAGCTGTAAACTTCATGCAATCATGAGTAGAAGACAGAATGTTTCCTAGTGTACTATGATATGGAGTCCCTACAAATGAGCTCTCCTGAGGTCTAAGTCATGTTTACCATTTTTGTCATTTATTTATCACTAATTCATGGAAGCTCTCTATGACATCAGCATGGAAGTTGTACTGTTAAGGTTGGGAGGTAGGAAGCATTCTACTGGCACTTTTTAAAAACACTGTCTGAGGGATGGGAACATTATAAAACATGATTTTGTGCCTTTAGAGCACCTAAAGGAAAGTAATTTAAGCAGCTGATAATGACCAAAATGGGCAGTCTACTAGCCAATTGGACAAGAACATGTTCCTCTCCCTCCCCATCCTGACATAGCTTTCAGGAAGATGAGAAGTATTGCTCTAACAGGACTTCATTCTTTTGGATAATGGGAACATAAGTAAAAGGAGGCCATAAAGAAAAAATTTAGACCCTTGCAGGGGTTAAAACAGTGCTAATTACATGACTTTAAACAGAGATAATTTTTAGCTGCAAAAAAGGGTTTCTTTTGTACCTCACATAAGAATAAAATAGTGATTTTTTTTTTTTTTTTGCTGTGAGACCCTGACTATGCCGTCTCCCTCAGCAGCTCTGGGCCTAATTTACCACAATGATTACACATGACAATCAGCAGGAAATCTGTCAACTCTTCAGGAGTTTGGTGCTGGAGGGGCAGGATGATGGGTCATGTTGCTCTTGAGAAGGCAACAAAAGTAATGACTTCTCCCTCAAGCCGTGTCTAAAACTGTTTTGTCTCTTGCTTTCTTGTCTGATTGAAAGAAATCTGAGGAGCAATTGAGTTAAAAAGTCTAGTTCATTGCTAGAAAAGTCAGAGCTCTCTGACTGAGGTAGCCTTTAGGAACAAAATAAGTCCCTTGAAACAACATTTTTATCCACTTTAGTAGAAAACTCCCCTCCTGTCTGATTCAGCTCCCAGGACTCTGGAATATATCATTACCAATACTGAAGAATTTAAGTCTCTGTACAGAGTAAGCCCATCTTTATCAAAAACTTCTTGTAATGCCAGCCCTGTGATGAACCAGCCTTGCCCTCACCAGTTATCAATCTTTACCACAGCTGCAGTCCCCTGGACTACTGAAAATATCAGTCCTGACAGAGGAAATTGTTAAAAGGAGAGAGAAGCTGGATGGTGTGTTAAAAAATGATCCCAAAGGATTCGTAGCAACAATATGTTGAGGCTGGTGCCCATAGGACAAAATGAACCTCATTCAAACCACCCCTCAGGAGAAGGTCCAAAATTTGATTTTGCTCAAAAATTTTAGCTTCATCAGGTGAAGGCAAGCAGAAAAGGAATAAATTGTTTGTGTTTGTTTGGAGTGAAGGAGGAAAGCTGAGACTTTAGATATTATTAAATGATACTGTTATGAGCTACACAAAACTCAATTAAAAATTTCTTTGAGGACATGAATTGCTTTTTTATCTTTATAAAAGTAAACCTTGTTAACACTTCTTCAAAAAACCCCAATTTTATGGGTTGACAAAAAATGATTGCAGATACTAGTGTTTTATTTTGCATTGCAATGTTAGGATAGGTTTTCTGTCATATGGTAAAAGTTTTTTCTGCCTGTTTCTCAATGCCATTAAATTTGTTCCATAAAACATATGAAAATGTAAAAAAAAAATCAATAATATCTGGGTGGATTTGAAACACAGACTATTGATAGTGATCATACAAGTTGCTTCAACAGGAGTTTGTGAGGACGAGGTCTTGTTGGTATTAGCAGGAGGTCTGCTGCTGGCAGACCAGAATCAAACACTGAGCTCCCTTCAGCCTTATCCTCATTATGTCAACAACCTAAAGAGAAGTAGGTGATTGAGTCCAGCCCCAAAGCTTCTCTACCTTTCAAGATGGACATTTCTGCAGGCATACTGTGTCTTCCAAAAATGAAAAAAAAAAAAACAACACAAAACCCCAAACAAACAAAAAATCACCCCCCCCAAAAATAACAAAGACCTCCATAAACAATCAATCAAACAAAAACAAAAAAACGAAAACAAAACAAAACAAGAGCTTAAAAAAACCCACTTTCTTTCCCATTCTTCTATTCTGTTATTAATCTATTTGTATGCAGGTTTCCAAAGAAGTCTCTCTGTCAGGGAATAGTACAACAGAGAATAGCAAAGCCAAGTGAGATTGACAAGACTAGAAATTATGAGTTCTGTTATAATATCCTCTGCAGAATGTGACATTTCTATGACAGCCTTCATCATAATTTGTGCTATAAAAAGGTTATAAAAGACATTTCCACCATATAATTTTTCTTCCCTTCTTTTTTTTTTTCTATTTTTTTGGTAAAAACTTTTTCCTGAAAGAATATTAATTATTTCCATTGAATATTTCTAAATTAAATGCAATTTTTCTTTTATTCTTGCAGGAATTAAAAAAAAAAAGTCACCACCTTGTTAATGCCAAACATATGAAGGAAGAATTTAGAAGTTTTAACGGAAAATATGAATTTGTAAATGAAGAGCAGAGAAGGTTTCAGATTTTAAAGATGGAAAAGTCTTAAGTAGAAATATCATGGGGCTGACATTTTGAAAATAAAGATTATTTTCATGTAGAGTCCATCAAGTGAATATTAGTCATGCTGAAAAAAAATTAAAATTATTATTTTTTTATCTGGTCTCAGTCAAAACTAGAGTGAAACGAAATTTTCCTGCATTATAAAACATGGCACAAATTGCAGGAGGCAAACCTGTCATTAATGGAGAATCTTTTCATGTTTCTATTTTGAGGCAGATTTACAGATGATAAAAAAAAAAGAATATTACCATAGCAGAGTATTTACTTGAGTAAAATTCTGTTCCCCTGAAATTAGTTGCAATATAACCAATTCAAGTATGCTTACCCTTTATTCTACATTTCTTCTGCCACTAATACAATTGTTGTTTATAGAAATAAACAGCTAATTCCTACCAAAAAAAAAAAAGTGCCAATTGTAACATTTCTCACCAACTGAAAGAGTAGACAATTTGTAATTCCTAAGGTTTATGATTTTTGCACATCTACCAATGTATTTAGTTCACATTTTTGATAACTGTAATCATGTTTGTTACATTTCTGTAATCAAAGGTCTTTATGCCTCTATCTGCTGAAATATCTACACACAGAAATTACCAAATGATACTGGTAACTGGCTTGTGAGGTCCTTATTTCTCTTCTAGTGACTCTGTTTATCTTGGTCACATTGTCTTTCCAAGATACTTGAAGAATCACTCCTGGCTAACCCGGCTTGTGCTATTTTGAATTCACACTTTTGCACATGAATGGTGGCTGTCTAAGTGCCTAGTTGCAAAAAACTTACCAGTCTCCATCAACAGTCTAAACATAGGCTACAGTATTGCTGCACATTTTGACAGGGATAAAGACAATTTGGAGGCTACCTCCTCTTCCCAGGTAAAATAAACTGAAACAAAAGTGAAACAAACTGAAACAAAAAAGCAGGAGAAGTAGAATGTATTTAGAAAAATGTATTCTTTCTCCCCAAGCCCTTTCAGGAAAGAATAAAATTTGTTAATATTTTCCATGTTTAAAGTAATTTTTCAGTGAAACATTTTCTTCATTTGAACTCTGTGAGGCAAGTATTTGTAGGTCCGAAAGATTATAAAATTTTCTGGTGGTTGAAGTGCTCATTCAGCATTTTGGAGGGCTGAATATTGGTCCTTGCTTCAGCTGTTTCATATTAATCCATGTCCATGCACAATAGAAAAGGTCTTGGATGACGACCAAGGACAACTGCAAAAACCATTTGGAATTTGATATTTGATAGAGGAAGACCTCTTTCCAGGTTTCACCAGGCTGGCTTATCTGTCTTCTACAGCTTTCCTAAGTCAAAAGGACTTTTCCTGTGCTGATAGGAAACAGAAACTTCTAAGAAATCCTTACAGATTTTATGGGGCAAGCAAACTCTTTCTACTTATCTATATTTACTGTTTACACAATAGCTGGATGTTATCATGTACATGATGAGTTATAACAGTGTCAGATTTGTTGACAGGCTAATAGCCCCCTTTTACTAAAATTCAGTTGGCCTCATGATCCTCTGCTTCACGAATTGTACCACTTTTCATATGGACATGATGATGTCAGAATGATGGCAAAGGGTTTTGTGAGAGGAGAAATTGAGTTTAATAGTGTACTTTAGATAAAAATGTGGTCCTAGTAGAATGGCTGGAGAACATTCACTCCAAGAAATGTAGTTGGGACTGGCATGTCAAAAGTATGTTTTTCAAGAGTATATCATGCTTTGCCTTTCTAAAGATTGGGCAGCAGAAATTAGCAGAGATTCTTGGAGAAAATCATATAATTTCACTTAGACAAATGAAATCCTACATGGCTTAAATGAACCTGCAGGGTACCTGGTTCAAAATTCAGCGGTGTATTTTTTGGCATTTTTTGGCATTTTTTCTCTTGGTCTTGGAATTGTGGCACTGCAGCAATTAACATATGGAAAAATAAAATTGACATTATTTTAAGAAAGACGGCAAATTCCTTTCACATTTATTGAACTTGGTTTTGCACACAGAAGGGTTCAACTTCATCACAAATGTAGAGGCTGATGGACACAGTCATATATCAAATTCCCACTGCTCACCTTACAAATGAACTCTCAGGAATCCTGGAGTGTTAGGACTCTAACTCTGTCCTATGAATTTCTTTTCAAGCTCAGCTCAAACTGCCACATGGCCGTCTCTGTGACTTAGAGATAAGGGAATCACCACTCAGGACTATGCACAGGCACAGTAATCTGCCTTTTCTGGTGTGTATTTACTGATACCTTGTGGTGTTGGTCTTCATGCTAGTGTGTGCATTTCTTGTGTTCAGTCCAAGAGCAAGACAAGTATTGCAAAGATTTTACCAAGGGTTATTAAGTAACCCATCTGATGCAGATGGGCAGCACTATCCTCAAGGTAATAGCTGCTTCTGATTAAAAAGAAGCCTCCTTGATATGGTAAGTATCAAAATGCCGGGGTGCTGAGCATCCTTTCCACATTTTGCTTTGCAACTAATGCTATTTTCTAATGAGGTTGCTCTAGCTCCCAGGTGAGATTTAAATTCTTATCCCTGCAGACACTTTGATGAATATTTAACATCCATGGGTTTTAGTGTGCTGACTTGCATACTACAAGTAAGAACATTTTCTGAACACTTGAAAATTTGTTACCTGAAATATCTTCACATAACTTAAAATATTAAAAAAAATTACGTACAGATGTGTTGTCTCTAAACGATTACACAAAAAAAATCTTTCAATTTATCTCAGTTCCTTCACTGAAGTTCTTGAAAACCTGTTTGAGAGGACTGTGCAAAACATAACTACGTGTTTAGAATACATATAAACATTCAGTTTGTACTAAGTACAAGTTTTAAAGGTGAAAAAAAATTCCTATTTAAAAAACCCTATAGATTTTATTTTCTTAAATCCTTTTTAATGCACCCATATCTCTTTTCTCTTTATGCTGGTTTTCATTTGGAATAGTTACACAAAGATACTCTAATGTAACTATAATGTACCTGTGCTACAAGTGTTCAGGCATGCAAATATTCCTCTTTCATTTGTCCTTTTTCATAAGTGCAAATTTGCTGTGTTATACTGAAAGACAAATGGAAGCAGAAGCCCTGATTAGGCAATTATGTCCTCAACAGCAATCACATCAGAGCCGTTTTGTATTTAATATTCAGAGTTAATACGGAAAAAAAGTCCTGGTCTGTGTTGTACAGATTCGTTATAAGGCAGGAGTGAAAATACACAGAATTATTTCCTATTTCAGCTTGTGAAACTTCTGTTGGGTCTGTCTACAAACCGATGAAATCATCATGGAGTTTGCAGTGAAATCCTTTTTACTACCACAAATCCTGACATTTAGATCATGGAAGAAAGAAGTTTTGAGGAATGGAAGAAATGAGAGTGTATCTACTTCCTTCAAGTGTATCTCCTTCCTTCGAGAACTCATCTTTGCTAGAAAAAAGATTTCTGAAACTTCTTTCCACATCTTCCAACATAGTATGCTGCTGTCTCGGTTTTGAAAGACAGGTGCCTGCTAAGGAAGGCAGGAGCTTCTCTTGGAATAGAGAATGTAAACCTCCTCCCTTCAAATTATTAAAAGGGGCTTTCAGGCAAAGATATGAGGATAGGAATAACAGTTCTTTAATATGTATAAACAAAATAAAGTAAAACAAAAAACCAACAAACTAAAACCTAATAGGAAAATTCAGTATTAAACAAAAAGAACCTCAAAACCTGACAGTTAGAATACAACNGGCCCATTAAACAGGAATGGCTCCCGGAGGGAGTTATCTATGAATCATAGAGCAAGGCATTGATGGCCAATTAACAGGAGATGGTTCAGGGGAGGAGGCAAGGAAAATACTGCCCCTCCTGGTTTCAACAGTTAATGAAGATGGAGATAGAATACAGATCTTCTGGAATATTCTGACATTGCAGTCTAGGACAGCTGCACATTAGATTCACTCAGCTGGGATGGAAAAAAAAGCCTGCATGGATGCATCAGTTTAAAAATTAAGAGCACCCAAACATGAGTGATAAACTAATGACAACCTTCAATCAATATGCACATTTGTAATTAGTATACAAATGTATTCATATGAGCCTGAAGAATAGTCAGAGATTTGATTTCACAGATATATTCAACTTTAATTAAAGCTGTCTGATCCTAGAAAATTCTATTTTAATAATGCAACTCTGCTTTCAGTCATTCTGAATATATCTGGCAATGGCTGCCCAAAGAATATGGCTAAAATTCTTAGGTCCAAATGTTGAGGATCTGCTGGGTATGTGTATCTTCATCCAGAATGTCAGGCAAGGAGTTCTATTGAAATTGGTGACTTACACTAACTTGGTGAATTGGACTTAATCTCTCTGCAATGACTGTTACGTTACAAAAAACTTCTGGATGCAGATGAATATCCCAACAAAGTCTGTCCTGTTCACCATGCAATGTATTCACTGGCAAATGTTTGCCAACGTATTCTTTGTTTGCAGAATGATCTCAAAAGCAGGAGACACAACACTTGTCATGTCCTCTGAGCCTTACTGTGGAAAGATACTCTTAAGCCTTTTCTTTCTGTGATTTCTTCATGGGCTCTTCTGGTTCCCTTCAGATAGAACAAATTATTAGAAGAAGGAATTTAAATGAACTTTTGCTGTAGCCAAATCCTTGCTGTCTTAAGGACCTGACAAAATATCTTTAGCATTATTTGTCTTTTCTGATACAAGACAAGAAGCAGTAATGTCATGTGATGTAAATCTTTCTCACAGTGGAGCTGTGCTTTCTGCTGCCTCCCTCAGGTGATTTTTCCAGAGTTCCTTCTTTCTCCACTGCAATGTCCATTTCTTTGAGATAGTTTCAAAGAGACATTTTAAAACAGTATTTATGTGAAGTCAGTTTTTTAAGCTTCCATCTCAGTTCTAAAGCTTTTTTCCACCATTCAAGTACAATATTTTGCTCTGGTTTTTTTTCCTCATTTAGTACTGAAAATGCATTTTTTATGTATAAACATCACAGCCTGAGTCTTGCTATTTTATGCTTTTATAAATAATCTCATCATAAATGTTTTTCTTTCATGCTATTTTTATCCTCTGCAAGCTCTCTACACAACTGTTGCCCCCTTAATAAAACCAGAAGTCAGCTGTGCATTCATTACTTTGGTTCTAATAGCCCAGAAGGTGACCTTGTATTTATTTAATCAAGTTCAAATATGAGTCACAAGGGTCAGATGTCATTATGGAGGCATGTGCACGTACATTGAAGTGTGCTGTTGATATAATGGCCAAGTTTATAAAAATTGCATATCGCAGATATCTATGCATCAAAGTACAAATAGGACTGGTTTTGATTGGTTTTGTTTGGAAAGGTTTACAGTTGTGGATGAAAGTTCTTGAAACAAAATCAGACATGACTAACCTTTTTACACGTATCTATCTTCCACAGTGCATGGTGCAACCTTTGATGCCTAGAGAGGCTACCTGGAACAGAGGCTAGACCGTGTTAAAGGAATAAAGTAGGCATTTATTAAAAGGTCTTTAAGGGATACACCTTTGACAGTACAAGAGTCCAGCCATGGCTCTTCCCAAGATGAACCCAAGATGGATGACCAGTCAGGAGTTTTCACACTTTTATAAGTTTTGGTCTATTTAGATCTTGAGGTTAATTGTCCAGTTACAGCTTCAGGTTATGAAATCCCATCCTCCTGGATTGCTTCACCCTTGTTTACACTTTTTGGGCCCAAGGCTGCAGCGGCACCTTTGGTTCTCACGCTGGAAAAGGATTGTTTTGTCTAACTAAACTGTGAAGAGAACTTGCTGACACATTATATGAAGTTCAGAGTCACACACTAAGGCAGTACAGAATCTGAAAAATATAAAAGCTAACATTTAAGGTATGACCTTACATATGTAATACTGTTTCCATTCCTCCTTTCCCACTTCTTCTCCAAGAACTACACTGACAGTGGCAACAGAATCTTAGGACATTGAACAAACCAGAAAATAATAGTATAGATGTTGCCTGGCCCAATCATTTTAATCAGAAGATTGTGGCTGGGATGGAATATCAAATGGAAACTCAGCCTTGATTACCTCATTACTGCAAAGAAAATCCTCTTTGCAGGGTCTTCGTGAGTAGGCAGTTTCTGGGCAGGATATGAATTGCAACATAAAAAAAGTATTTTAGTACAATAATCTGAAGGTCTTTGTTTTCTTCAAAACATGGAGCAAAGACCACCTCATCCTCAGTCCCTAATTTTCTAAACTTTAAACTGCAAAAATTCCCCTTATTTCACTCTGCCAAAGGATAATTGACCAAGAACTTCTGGAGTCACTGGAAGGACTGTCTCAGACTTGAGTATTCAAGATCAAGGTCGTCTTAATCTAAGTTAAGACCATTATTTTTGAAAATGGCAATACTAACAAACCCAAGATTTCTTGCAACTCCTATAAATGCCAGGAGGCACTGAGAAGTAGCAACACAGGAAACACTGTATATGTGTCATTTTATTCCTACGATTATAATGAAAAAAATTTTTTTTGACTCTCTTTTTACTGTGGTTAAAGTTGAACAAAAACTTCTGCATTGCACTGGTGCATGAAGGACAAAGAAGACTAAGAGAGCTTATTGATCTTCAGGAAGTCAGGGAAGTACAGCAGAAGCCAGCATGGATAAAATAGAAACTACTGCAGAGCTCAGAGGGGATATGAAGTGTGCAGAAGGTGGAAGCAGGGAGGAATTTAGTGACAGTGCTTGGATGTATAGGGATGAAGTTAGGAAAGCTAAAGTTTATCTGGAATTGAAGCTAGCAGAGATGTGCAGTACAATGAAGAAATGTTTCTGCAAGTGCATTGCCAGCAAAAAAAGACCAAAGAAAAGGAGCCCACTGCTCAGTGAGGTAGAGGGCACAGAGAAGACTGGGTCACTCAGTGGGTTTTTTGCCTCAATTTATTCCTAATCTGATCTGCCTTCAGATATCTAAGGTCTTAGGAGAAAAACGTCTGGATGACATGGCAGTCACGCTGACCATAAATAAATAGAGTGCTGTGCTGTTTTGAAAGCAAAACCAGTGAGACTCCAAGTCAGAAATACAATTTATTAGGAAAAAGTAAAATACATGCAAGTAATACAAAGAAAACAAAAACNAAAAACGTCTGGATGACATGGCAGTCATGCTGACCATAAATAAATAGGGTGCCTTTGTAGCAAAAAAAAGACTATTTGCATCCTGGGCTGAATTACCAAAATTATATTAGTGAGACTGGGGGAAGTAACTGACTTCTCAGGTTACTGACTATTTGTGAGTTACCAAAAGCAAGGCACAGTTGCAAAGCAGTCCTTGAGAAACCTCACTATGTTTCACAAAAGCAGACAACCTTTAAAAACATGCCAGAGTTCTGGAAAAGCTATTTGCCAATAACTCCTAGATTCAAGTCTCCTTAATAAGTAACTGTAAAAGAAAAGTGATGTCCTTCTTTACAAAGTAGCCTCGTGTTAGCTGAAAGTTAAGAGAATGTTTTTGTCTTTAGGTGGAGCCTCCTCTGTTGATTCCACTCAACAATAACTAACAAAAAACAGTAAAAACTTGTTTTCTCTGCCTAGGGAAACTGCAACTTTAATTCTCTCTTTCACTTCAGGGAGAAATCATAGAACCATTAAGTCTGGAAAAGACCTCTGAGATCATTGATTCCAGCCATTAATCTAACATGCTCACATGATTTAAGCTGAGCCACTAAGCACCATGCTTGTTCAACCCCACTCTCTCCACACCTGTCCCTGTGGAATGGGGAAGAGAATCAAAAGTCAAACTTTTAGGTTGAGATAAAAGCACTTTAAGAATTGAAAACAAATTGAAATACAATAATAGTAATAGCAAATAATAATAATAAAAACGGAAAGAAAAAATCCCACAAGACCCAAACAAAAAAATTATGTGTGATACAATTGCTCACCACCCGCTGACCAATGCCAGACTTTGTTCCCAAACTCAGATCTGCCCCCTCTGACAAGTAAGTCCCTTAGTTTATACACTGGGCATGATGTTCTGGGGTGCGGAATATCCCTGAGGGTAGTTTGGGTCACCTGTCCTGGCTGTGTACCCTCTGTTTCTCTTATGTACCTCCTCACAGGCAGAGCATGAGACACACACACAAATTCCTTGACTAGGATTAAACAAAATGTAGCAAAACTCAAAACATCAACATGTTATCAACANTCTGGGGTGCGGAATATCCCTGAGGGTAGTTTGGGTCACCTGTCCTGGCTGTGTACCCTCTGTTTCTCTTATGTACCTCCTCACAGGCAGAGCATGAGACACACACACAAATTCCTTGACTAGGATTAAACAAAATGTAGCAAAACTCAAAACATCAACATGTTATCAACACCACTCTCCTTCTGAATCCAAAATACAGCCCTCTAAGAGCTACTGAGAAGAAATTACCTCTATCCCAGCTAACCCAGCACACACACCTTATTAGAAGGAAATAGAGATAGAAAAAAATGTTCAGCTGCCACTGGACATACAGTTTTGTAGGTAAACTGTCCAAAAATAGCATGTCTCTGTCTACTGAGTCCTTGATTTCTGCTGTGAATGACAGTAACACTGCCAATTAGTGACAGCACTGACAAAAAGTTTTCTGACAGGGAGCTGCTTTGACACCATCCATCTGTATTTCACACAGGTCGCCGAACACCTGCTTTATTTTAGGGAGTTTTAGTCATTATTAATATACAGAAACTTCAAACCATTACATGAATGTTGTTTCCTAAGTTACTGAAATCTCCAAAATGAGAAGGATCATAGAGCAGTGAAGTTGAAAACCTGTGTTTCAACCTATGTTTGAATGAAAGTTAAAAACATTTAAAGTCAAGGGGAAGAGTATATCCTTTTGCTGTCTCACTAGAACAAGTTATAGAGATAAGAACTGTTCTTCAAAAGCACCAGCTTGCATTTAAAGCAGAGTATATGGAAACATATTCTTCTGAAAAAATGCCCTACTTTTCCCTCTTAAGAGGGAGGTTGCCATAAAGATAGAAGACAAAAGCTTTTACTGTGCTAGCTGAATCTGGGTTTCACTTGTATTTTTTTGGGTGGCAGAAACTAGTAAATTTTAGAATATTTTAATGTGAACACCTTTGCTATACTGGAAATAAAGCTGTTTACCCAAAGTCCTTTCATTGAACTGTTGAACATTTTGCTTGAATATGGAACCGAGCAGAAAAAGAATCACATTTCATTCTTACAACTTGCATTTGCTCATCCAGAGGTAATTGCTGTTTGCTTGACAAATCACTAGGTGTTAGGATTTCCCAATAGTCTTTTAAATCACTATAGATAAAATGTACAAGAATGTCATCCTGCACTTCTGAGCACCTAAAACACCAGTGCTGGTGACACGATTCTACACCCGAGAAGGCGGATGTGACTGATGCACCCTCAGTTCCCTTCTCCCCTTCCAGACCACACTGGCAACCCTTTCTGGACATGGAGAGCAAAATGCTTTAAAATAACACCGCTCACAACCCTGCAATGACTTCAGTAAGATTTTTGCCATTTCTGCTGTTTTGGGGTCATCTATCTGGCTCTTGCTGCAGTCTTAATACCTCCCATACTTGAGGGAGGTATTATTACATCCCATCTGGATATGGATATACTCTTCATGCATCTTGTCCTGAATTCCTCAGAGTGCACGTTCTCAGCAAGGGGAAAGGTCTAAGTTTACAGTGATGGTATTTGCATTCAGTTCTACGATACTTTGCAATCAAGAAGTTAGTGTGGATGAACCTTAGATTTGAGGGAATACAATATTATTGTCTATTAATTGGTTCAAAGCAAAGCTCACCAAAATACTCTTTAAAACTAAAACTAAAACAAAGAGAATTTAAGTATGAAATTGAATTTGATGGCTGGAATATTAAGGGGAATTTCAATGAGATGACAATTGAAAAAAAGAACAAGACATTATCTTCCTACAAATACCAAGGGATTATAGAACTTGTATGGAAGAAGCTGTTCCCTCCATTATTAACTTTAAGATAATAAACATGACTTTTTACCTTTCCACATGAATACCCTAAGTTCTGCATTATAAGGGTTACTACAAATATTTCCACTTCTGCCTTCTAATAATTTCTTTCTTTAAAATGATTTTACCTTCCCATGGGTTTCAAACTGTTACATCATCAATATCCATTCATAAAAACATATATAAATATATTTTTAGTGTTCCAAATCCATTTTGTGCCAGATGTTTTGCCAATGTTTGCCATAATTTTGTTTAAATTCACAAGTAGTTTTAATTGCCTTGGGATAAATAGTTCTCTTTTTGGAAAAAATGTGGCTTCCACAGCTTCAGCATTGTAACTTCTGGAGTAAGAGATTCAGAGAAACACAGGATTATTAATATATAGTTTTACAAAAAAAAGTAAATTGATTACTGGTGTATTTAATTTTAGATTACTGTCATAAATTAATTTGTATTCATTATTTTTCAAATATAATACCATTTCATTCACTCAAGAGTTGCTCAAAATGATGCACATATATATAATTGTATATCCATTCAGAAGTAAGAATAATGTCCTTAAGACTCTAAGTGTGGAGTGATCTAACTGTGCAGCCCTGAGAAGCTTTTGTGTTTGAAAAGTACCTGAGTCATCTGGAGCACATAAAAATCTGAAATTGTATCAAAATTTCATTTCCTTCCTCCAAGATGCTTCCTACTCCTGTGACTCCTTCATTTGCTATAGGTCTAGTCTCTGTCTCCTTCGTTCTGATGTATCATTTTTATCATTGTCTCTGACTGCTTTACTTCCTTCTTAGTTAGTGACTTTCTTTCTCAAGGTACTTAATAATGAGTTCACATTGTTCCATGGATGGAGTACATTCTGGAGAATAAGGAGAGAAGGGACAATACTCTGGTAGAGGAGGTTTTATACCTGTATGGATGTGTATTCTCAAGCCAGAAGCTGCTGGGTGCTCTGGCACTTGCCTTGGAGTGCCAGGGTTCTCTGGGATGTTTTTCGTAGTGTTATGTGCAAATTAGCACTGAAGTTACACTTACTAAATATATTGTACTGTCTGAGAAACACAGTCTTCACCTCACCCTCCTCTCAGACTTTTTGGAAGTGTCTCCTAAAAGCAATGTTCTCAGGCACTACCAGCTTCATGTTCTTCAAACTCACAGTCTATGCTTATCAAGTTTATAATGGACTGATGGATAGCTCCCTCCCCCCACCACTGTGTTCTGATTCTAACTGTGTTAGTACAGTGTTGAAATACTTACTAACAAAATTCTACATCCCTTTGCTTTAGATACTTAAGAGGTGGAATGCTCTCCCAGGCATTGCAGTTCCTCTTTAGCTTTCAACAATTCTTCGTATCAAGCAAGAAGATAAACACAAAAAAGACAAAGAAAAAGCCCCACTGAAATGAAATGAAAACATTTTTTACTGGCTCCTCCGTATTTCTGGGTGTATTTTTCTTCTTAGTTAGTGAGTGGTAAAGCTCCCAGGACAGAGATTACAGGCTATAACAAATCAATAATATCAAAATGTCTAGGTACATTTATGAGATATTTATATGTCTGTAAGGGAGCCCTTTTCCAGGCAGTTCTAACATATGTAATAAAAGTGAAAAGACATTTCAGGAAAGGTTATTTGTTTGGTTCACTTTTTAAATAGCTTAACCTATTAGGAGTAGCATTGTCCGTGAAACTGTGTCATTTCTTTGTGTTGATGTCTTGAGGGAAAAATAGTGTATGCCTTTTTAGGAGGCAACAAAATCAGTTCAAAGTGTTAGGTCACATTCATATGTTTTTTCTGACTTGTCTAGGACTAGGTGGAGGGAAAGTTCAGTACAAGGCAAGACCTTTGGGAAGCTGATGTTTTCTGTGTTGACTAGAGTATTTATGTTTCTTTGCGTACAAGTAACAGTCTTCATTTTTACAAGCAGGTAGGGATAATAATCATCTATGGATCCAAAGGCTGCAATATTTTCCTGACTGAAGAATAGGGTACTCGCTGACTAAACTGTGAAGATTTTTGTAAAGCAGAAAAGGTGATATTTTACCACTTTCAACCTCAGGTAATATATGTTGCCTAAAGTGGTTAACCAACGTTCGAGAATGAGAGCTGACTATTAAAGAGTAACCTTAAAAGTATTAAAGACTTTTTTCCTGTGTTGTGAGTGTACTTCAGACTTCTAAAGCACCTTATTTTTTGTGTTAAACTGTCTAAAGAAGGAACAATAGTATTATTTTCTTTGTAGTTGCTTCAGAATTTATTGTACAAACAAAGTAATATGAAGGTTAACTTTCTGCAGTTCTTGGAAATCTTGTGCCTTACAAGTAGGTAGCAGAAAATAATTGCATGCAAGGTGGACTTACTACTTCCCAGTTTGTTATTCTAAGCCCTCTTCATTGTGTTGAATTTCCTGGTAAATGGTTTGTGAAAAATTAACAGCCGATAGAGTTTAAATTGTTTCTAAAACTTGTCTGTCATCACCAGCAACTGATGATGACTTCTCAATGGTAGATGGTTGTGACGGGGGTTGGGGTGTTGTCCCTTTTGTTCTCTTTACCTATAGAATTTTGTCCCATTTGTTGCAGGGGAAACCTGGTGGCTGATGNCATGGGAAGAACAGTTGACCCACCTCATCCATCCGTACCCCAGGACTTCTGTGTTCCATCTCGGAGTTCTTCCCTTCTCCTCAGAGCCCTGCCGGAGCAGCCAGAATGAACAGTTTGGAGGTTTATGAAACAAGGCTCCCCCCACCCCTCTTCCCATCTTTTCCGTGGGGTCCCTGACTCTTTTGTTGCTGTTGTTAATACTGCAGTTACTCTTCGTGTGTATCTTGTTATACTCACTAGTAAAGGACTGTTATTCCTCCCCATATCTTGCCTGAAGGCCAATTAATTTCAGTAATTCAGAGGGAGGGGGTTTCCAAGGGAGGCTCTTGCCTTCCCTAGCAGATACCTGTCTTCCACCCAGGACAGGTTGCTGAGGTTTCTTTCCAGGACACTATTCCCAATTCCATGCTCTTTTAAAGAATTACTTCCATGTCTCTATTTTCTAAAAAAAAAAAGTGTCCTGCCATGTGATGGTTTCTCTTTCTTCAGAATGTTAAGGCTTGTTAATTTGACATCTTATTCTATTATGTCTTCTTTAAAAACCCAAACCAACGCAAACAACTGCTCTATCCCAAACCTAAGGCCAAAAACTTAATGCCTCTTATCCTAACTGCAGGTAAGCCAATTGGAGTCATCATCCAGAAATTCCCCTGAAAATACTACAATCCTAAGGTCTGTGAAACAGAGTACATGATGATTTTTATTTACTCTATAATTTGAATTTTTGTCTGTTTTTTGAAGATTGGTTGAAAAACCAGTCTGATGATCCACTCTAAACACTCAGTATTCCTGTAGGCAGTGATCTCTTGGAGTCCCTGGAGTATTGGTGTTTGTGGCAATCTTGACTTTCCTCCAAAAAACCCCCTCATACAAAGCGAAACAAATCCCAGTCTCCCAAAAAACAAACTGAAAAAGAACACCAAACTGGTTTGGAAAAAGACTTGGAATGCACTGAGTTAGGGCCATAATGTATTCATAAAAGTAGCTTGAACTTCCATAACCTTTTGATATTTGCCCAGGAGAGTTAACTGAAAACCACACATTTGGAAAAATTGTAAATAAAGATTACCCAATGGGATATATTTGTTGGTTTCTGAGGTTTGAGCATCAAGGAATAATTTAAAACCAAAATAAAAACCAAACCAACAAAAACCCCAAATTACCATGGAAGCAATTCCAAAGGTTGGAAGCCTTGTCTTGAGGATAGGGGATGAAGGCAGAGAATATTAACTACTTGTACTCTCATTGTCAGAGGAAAGATTGTTTGGCTTAGTGAATTAATTTCCAAAGTTCATATTTGCTACATATCTGAACCACGACCACCTTCATAGTTTAAGCACAGAGGTCCAGTTAACAATTTCCTTACATAGTGCTTGAACATTGGGAATTAGAATCCCCCTTTAAACATGATGTGTCCATGAAGCTACAGCTTGGTGTGTTATACTGAAGTTCCTTCTTATATTTTTTAGTAACTTTTGGAGAATTTTTTCATAAAATTGTCACAAAATTTTTCCATTTGAATTATGTTGGCATTCTCCGTTTCCCCAGCCAAAAGAAACCTTGCATTTCTCACAAAAAAGAAATTTTAGTTTAACTGTAAATGATTTGTGGATTTGAACTCCACCAAAATTCTGCTATACAGGGACCAACATATGTATGTGAGGTAGATGTGACATTCAGAAAGCAGTGGAGCATAATCTTCTGCTATATGCTAATATTTTTTATTTTGCCAATTCCTTAATGTTATTTTGCCAAATAGTTTTGCAACGTCCAAACTGCTGGACATTGTAAACATTGTTATATGTTTTTCATTTTAATAAAGCTTTTATTTGGGAAAGATATCTTAGGTAAGGAATTACCATGTTTTATTTTTTAGGTCATCCATAACGTCTTTTATAAATATGCCTAAAAAAAGATAACAAGGCAGTTTGAAAACCCTGTGGAAACAAAGATCTTCATATTGTGCTAGTAGGCTACAACAGGTTACCGTAGATAAGAAATTTGGCATCTGCATATTCACAGACCCACAGAATCATCACAGAATAATCGGAGAATCATTTAGTTTGGAAAAGACCTCTAAGATTGCGAACTCCAACAATAAACAAACCACTCCCTTGTTAGACCACAGCATGAAGTGCCTCATCCTGCTCCTCTGACATGATATAAGGAAGGATTTTAACAAAAGCCAGCTCCATTGTGATTCCATCATGCCATGGTAGCATGTGGCCTCACTTCATCTTAAGATGAGAAATCTTGGGGTTATTAAATTCATTGCATTTCCAAGCCATTGAGAATAATTGAGAGTAACTATGGATACTTCACTTACATGAATGACTTCCTCTTGCTGGTGGGGACCTAATGTTTTTATCCCTTATTATGCAAAATCACTAGTTTCTTGTTTTTAATATGGGCCAATGCATAACCTGATCCTTAAAATACGGGATCACTGAAGATGAAAGAGCCCAGGATGAAGAGCCTAAGATTGTCTTCTTCCTGAAGTACAAAAGAAAAGAAATGATCATACAAAGTCCCCATTAAAATTATTTGTGTTGTTGAAAAAAGCAGTACAATAAGTATTTTACATCTGTGCTGCATATCAGCCATAAGAGTGCTTGACTCGTATAAAATTTCAAAGTCAAAATAATAACCAGGGGAGTATTGAAGATGATGGGTCAGTGGTGTGTGTGTGTTTGAAGACAGAGAGAGAATGAAAATTTACTGGGAAAGATTTTAGGACAAAAAATGAGTAATTAAAATTGTGCTGGTACCCAAAGAAAGAATCTAAATTAGTCCGCTATAAAAGAAAAAATACAGAGTCTCATTCATTCAAGTCAGTAGGTGCTCTCCCTGAGCTTCAAAAGAGGTTGGATTAGGAAAGCAGAGGATTATCAAAGGCTCAGGAAATATGCAGGGGTGAATAGTGGAATTTTAAATAAGAGCCTCTCTTCCTTGGTAAATATTTAGGCATTTTGACTTCCTTAGAAGCACATTGCAGTCACATTTTTTTTCTAAAAGAATATATTTGAATTAAAAAATAGAAACACTTTGGTAAAACAATGAGAAGCTAAACAGCTTCAAATAGAAAAAGCATATTTACTAGCAAGAAACCTGTAGAAAGTGCACCTTATTACTCTAATAGAAATTTACTGCAATAGAAATTCTATTACTTTTGCCGGTATAGCAATTCTATCAGTTGTGTATCATACTGTTATTCCAGACACTTGATATGTTTTCATATATTTACTTATTTGGGAAAAAACTTGTGCCATCTGGGCTCTTGAAAAGCATAGTTAGATTTTAAACACTCACTTGACAGCATTTCCACAGTAAATTGTAATAGTTACCTGGATATGAATATTTCAGGTGAAGCACTGGAGCAGAATAGAGAATAATTTTCCAATACTTTGTGATTGATGCAGTAACATTATTGCACTGTTAAAGGAAAGGATATTTAGGATAAAGGGAAAAGGTAGTCATAAATTCAGGGAAAAGGAACTTCTTTCAAGGAGTTGAGGATAACAATCAATTTAACATATCTATTCATGGCCTTTGGCTTTTTTGTGTGCGTGCATGGAAATATGGAGAGCATTCCATATACTGTGGAGCCTTCAGGATTGCCCCGGGATGCTGACTCTGCTCTTCTGCTGACATCTTCTTTAGATTTTAGATCCTTTAATGAATGATTAATAGCCAAAATAACTTTTCAGTAGATCTGAGGCAATATTCCAGGACAAGAAAAATATATTCAGAAAATATATTGTGTAAGCACAGAGACAAAATTTCTGCATGCATGCATGTCCACTTCAGAAGTGGACTTTTATTTTTCAGTCATCAGAGTGAAAAACAGAAAGACCTTTAGCATTTTTCACAGAGAGACAGGAAATTATCAATCTGACTCCCCTTCTGGGCAGCAAGCTTTTTTGATCAGTAGCCTGTAAAATGACATAGAATTTCAGGAGTTTTGTGTTTTGCTTCAAAATAAAAGGAAAAATTGTGTGTCTGTGTGGTTCAAACCCAGCTGGCAACCAAGCCCCATGCAGCTATTCACTGCCCCTGAAGCAGGGTGGAGGAGGGAATCAGAAGAGTGAAAGTGAGAAAACTCATGGGAACAAGACTGTTTATTGAAGAAAGCAAAAGCTGCACATATAAGCAAAGCAAAACAAGGAATTATTTCACCTCTTCCTGTTGGCAGCCAGGTGTTCAGCCATCCCCAGGACAGCAGAGCCCTGTAATGCGTAATGGTGACTTGGGGGATGTGCTACCCCTCTAAGTATTCTCCCTTCCTTCTTTCTCGCCTGCTATTTATATGCCAAGCATGGTGCCATATGGTGTGGAACATCCCTTGGGGTCAGCTGTCCAGGCTGTGTCCTCTCCCAGCTTCTTGTGCACCCCAAACATGCTCACTGGTGGGGTGGTATGAGAAGCCAGAAAAGGCCTTGGCTCCGTGTTAGCCCTGCTCAGTAGTAACAAAAACATCCCTGGATTACCAACACTGTTTTCAGCACAAATCCAAAGCATGGCGTCATATCAGCTACTGTGAAGAAAATTAACTCTAACCCAGCCAAAACCAGCACAATGCTTCTTTGTTACCATTGCATTATTTTAAGAACAAGATTGTCAAATCCCAGCGCTGAGGAGAAAAAAATTACATAGAAGCTACAAAATTGCACTGGAACAAGAGCAATTTTGCAGTTGCTACGGAACAGGAGTTCTGGGCCTGACCTAGGACATTTTTTGGAAGTGACATCTTACTTTTCTGAGCATGCAAACAGACTCACTTTTAAAAAAGGCTTATGTGGTAGGTTTTATTATTTTTCTTCTTCAGGACTAGGCAGTATCATTCACCCATTTTTTCAAGCAGAAGTCGGGAAAGAACAGCAGAATCGTTTTCTGGAAGTGAGCATAAAGAGTAGTGATACCTTTGCCTTGAAATTAGGCAGTACCTTTTTGGGGGTTCGGTAGGTGAACATGGAAATAAAAAGACATCAGAATAATGCCTTCTGTCATCATCTATCCTTCTGCCATTGGAGAAACATTCCTGCTGGAGGTGTGCAGTGCAGTTATGGCAGGGGTGCCTTGTCTACCTGGCTGTCTTTCCTCTACAGCTGAGGATCTGCCAGACTGTGAACAGCACTGGAAAAATTTTCAAGGATTAATAAAAAGGTATCAAGATCACATTGTAATGCTTTTGTACTTATTTTTTTACATATGGTTCTGATCTATAGAGAGATGAATATCACTGTTCGAGCAGTGTATTGAAAAATGGGATTATAATGCTGTGATTCTACATATGCCTACATTTGTGCCAACCTTAGGAGATACTGGGCACACATGTCAGCATGTATCCATGAGGTACTTACTGAAACCCATAGTGTGTGGCTTTGAAATTGTATGCTGCACACTTGCTGAGCCTACAGGAAATCCTGCAGGTTGGTATAAATGTTTGAAGACTTTGAAAAGGGGGGGGGAAGGAAAATACAGGGACAAACATCCGTAAAAAGCTTGATTTTTTTATTACAGCATTGCCAAAGAAGCCAAAATCAATAGTAGTTATCCACTCAGACTTTCCTTTATGAATTCTTACATCACAAATTAGCTTATTCAGATGTATTCCAGCAGTTCATTTTATAAAACAAATGTTATTTCTGTGAAAAATCATTGGTGCCAGGCAGAGGGATGTGAGACATGCGCTGAAGGGAGCAATGGAAACAAGCACCACTGAACTCTCTCTCTCGAAGACAAGATACCATATAATCCTTTCCCCAATCTATATGGAGGATCCTTTAAAACTTACTAGGCCTCCTCTCTTTCCTACTGTTTGATGATTGAATGAGAGTTTTACACTCCCTTATGAAACACACTCAAAGCCTGGCCCAGGCAGGTTTACACCTTCCCAAGTGCTTTGCAGAGGAGCCTGCAGCAGCCAGGCAGCTGAGTGATATCCTGCTGTGCTCCTCTGGTGCCTCCTTCCCACCCCAGGCACTGTGCTGCTTCCTATAGATATGTTGAAGTTATTATTTCTGACATCCTATTTAAAATACTCATTTTCTGTGAAAGATCTCGGAAGTAATTCTGTACAGCTCTTGCACTAGCAGGTCCCTCACTGCAGCAAAGTGTTTTGAGACCTGAACTCAGCCACCAGATATTGTCTTTATGTTCTCCTGTCCCTGGTTGCAGCTGGATTAGCACGTTTTTTTATTGTTATTGGTACAGCTGGAAGGCATGGTGGTGCAGATAACCAGCAAATTAAAACAAACAATTACTATTACAGAAAGTAGCTGTATTTGTGTGTTTATTTGATAAGAGAGAAAGTTTTTCTCCCAGCAGAAATTTTCTTTAAAGAAAAGATACCACAGGCTTGCTGAATTTTTTGCCATTCTTTTATTGCAGTTTTCTCCCGGGAAATATTCCATGGCTTATTAATATTTTCAAAAGGTTTAATTTCTGTCTAGAATTCCTTCTAATCAAACATTTTGAGGATGGAAATCTTAAGAGAAAAGAGTGACAGGATGTTATTTTTTTTCCGCTACCCTGACCAAACAGATGAAGGATGAGTCATTGACAGGCCAAAAACCTATTCAAAGGGAATGCATCAAGCCAGGAGAGCTTCCTAGTGAGCAGGTACATGAACATGATGCTTGTTAAGAAATACTGGACAAAAATTCCTTAAAAGAAAAATAGAAACATTGATGCATTGCCTCCTGCTCGGGGGTACTGTCCATAGATGAAGGAAAAATTCAGTTCATTACTAGGAGGTTCATTACTACATGCTGGAAAGGTAGGAGGACAGGGCTAAAGAAATAAGTGGAGTGCATGGAAGTGATTGTGATGTGGAACAACAACCAGGCAGGTGGCCATCCTGGGCAGAAGGTGCTATAGAGTAGTTGCTATTTTCTCTCTCTTGACAACTCTGTAACGCAGGATTGTAACTTACACTTTGGGAAAGCACACCTAAAACCATTAATCGTCCTTCAAAACATCTGAAAACAGCAGAGACAACCCAAAATTTCATGTAAAATATAGCAACATGAATGAAATAACTGCAAAACATTTGCATCCAAGTAGGACATGTTCTTCAGAGGATAATAGAATTGTAGGAAAATTTGGGTTGGAAGGGCCCTCTGGGGGTCTCCAGTCCAAAGCACAAGGTTTTGCTTGTTTAGATTCTGAAAACATCCACAGACCAACTGCAGTCTTCCCAGACAACAAGACTTAATGCCTGTCTGTCCTCACAGAGAAAGAAGTTCTCCTTATGCCCAGTCTAAACTTCACTTCTTTCTAGTTATTTCTGTTTTCTCCCTTCCTCCCGCCAAACATTACTCTAAGGAGCCTGACACCATCAATTGCATCTGGCAGACCTGTCCTTCCCCAATCCATCTGCCTTCAGATTGTGTAATTTCAGAAACTCCTCCAGCCTTGTCACATTTCCTTGTTCAGTTCTTCATGGTCCCTGCTGTCCCCTTCCTCCAGCCTGCCTAGACTGAGTGGCAGCTCTTTCCCTGAATTTATTGACTGCTTTCCCCTGCCCCAATCAATTTTTGTGGCACCTGCAGTGCCAAAGGTCGTGTGCCCTATTGCCTTCTTCAGGTCATTAATAGATATGTCATAAAGAAAAGTCCCATCAAATATCCCTCTGGTACTCTATAAGTTACTAAGCACTACCCTCAGATCAAATCAATTATCTAGACAGTTTTTTATCAATGTGCTTGTCCACCCATCCAGATCTTAAATTCCTAACTTGTATACAAGATAGTTATGGGAGACATTACTAAAAGTCATGCTGAATGCAAAGTAAATGCCATCTACTGCTCTTCTCCAGTGGTCAGGTATCACAGAATCAGAACATTCTGAGTTGGAAGGGACTCACAAGGATCATTGAGTCCAAGTCTTAAGTGAATAGCCTGATGATTTACCTGCGCCAATCTCTGTTGACTATTCCCAGTCACTTTCTTTTCCACATGCACTGAAATGTAATGTGGGAGGACTCACTAGATAAACTGTGTGAAAACCCTGCATCAAGAAGTTATTCCCAACACCCACCAGAAGCCTTTGATGGTTTGGGTCCCATTTTGTTGCCCTTTCAGGACCTGGCAGACCCCAGCAAGCACCAGGGTCTGTAGTGCAGTGACTTTCATGAATTTTTTTAAAGAGGATGTCAAAAACTTTGTCTTCCAAATTGGACGGTTTGTGAAAAACTGACACCTTAAAGACACATTTCCCAACCTCTCTGCTGACCCTGACCTGCAAGCTCTCGCCCAGATTTCTCCCCATATATCCAAGCAGCTCCTGCTCCTAGGGTTCAACATCCTCCTTTGTGCCCTTTCCATGCTTATTTTTCCTTCATTAGAGGCTGGGGTTCCTTCACCCTCTTTGAACACTCCTGAGCTCTGTTCTTGTTCCCATTGTCCTCCATCCTTTGTTTTCTACATCTATCTACTGTTTTAGTTTCAATTGTGGTCTGCAATCTCCCTCTCCCATCATTCCTTGTTTAAATGTCTCCTTACCAGCTTGGCCAGCCTGTTGGCAAAGGTGTCCTTGCTCCACATTTTCAGGTGGATACCATGTGCTTCTAGCAGTCTGTCATCTTCAGAGAGGTTCCCTGAGGCTGAGACCTCCTGCCTGAGGAGATGCTGCCCTGCAGACCTGCATTCTCCCTCAGATCTTGCTCTGGGTTGAAGGCTCCGCTGTGCTGGGGCAGTTGGTCCAGTGGATGATGGACACTGTTCCCTGTGGGGTGTCACCTCCACGGCACCGGACCCTTGCTGCCTTCATCCGTTTCCAGTCCTCTTCTGTGCATCTGCTCACACATGCTGCTGTGCCTGCCTGCTGTGTTGTGATTTAGGATCAGATAACTTCTTTCATTTTGTGGAAGCATAATCATAACAGCTTACATGTACAACAGACCATGTGAGAACACAAATTCTGTGTGATATAAACATTCTGCAGCTATTTCCATAGACAAAGATAAACCGATTTGCTACACACTGAGTTTCAGCAGGGATCTAAATTGCCTTGCTGGGAAGCTCAGCTTAAGACTAGAGTTGTGATAATTAGTTGAAATGCCGAAAGAAAAGACGAAGTGTGGAAATGACTTCCTAACTTGGAAACAGAGGATGAAGTTAGTGCTTTTCAGACAAAAAAGGGTGAAAAGATAATGTATGAAGTTTTTCAGATCTATGTAAAAAGATCAGTGTTATGACTGTTATTTTCTCTAGCAAATGTTTAACAGAGGCATGAAGGAGGCAGTAGCAATTAATTAAAACCTTTGGGTCCTAACATGATTGTCATCCATAAGTTAGTTGTTTTCATCTTAGAACACATACAAGAATATGAAGCAAAACAAAATTAAATCTCTGCAGTATCTAAGCTGCCATTACTTCTAGTTACAATTGATTTTCCCCTGCAGTTGTTATTGATCAATGTGGTGTATGCCACAACTCACATTTCAATATTTTAAAAAAAATTGTTAGTTTCCTTATCAATCAGCCAATTGTTAGCTCATTCATGTTTTTATTTTTGTTGTTCTGAAAACACCATTTCTATTCATCAAAGCACTCAATATAATATAATCAAGTACAGTTTTAATTGGTGTGAGTACCAAGGAGCAGGAAATGAACATAAGCTTTCAGCTAGATGAATTTGAAGAGAATGTATATGAAGACTGAAATTTCTTGCCATTCTAACTCAAAGACTGTTTAGATGCTGCTGTCCATCAGAGAGGTGAGGAATGTTTCGTTGTGTTTGCTTTACAAATGAATTCTGCTAGCTTCACTTTTGACCAGCATACTATTTCTTATTACTGATTCTCTTTCTGTTCTCTTTCTTAACAAGAGATACAAAATACAGATTAGTGCTTATTAAGTACAGTTCAGCACTTGATAAGTAGAGTGCTCGCACAGGGTAAATATTTGCACATGTAGTACTTGATTTTTGTCTGATCTGTTTTGCATCATTGTGCTGTGGCAGCATTAGAGGCCTTAACAGAGCCAGGGGCCCTCTGGGATGTATGTTTTACAAAAATACATTTTAAGTGATGATTAGTGGATCAAGAACTTACTGCCATCTGTTACATTCTATAGATAGTGCAACTTACAGTGTCCCTCAGAGCTCTATAATAGAATTGGATCCTGTAAACTGATAAATGAGATTCTCACACCATCTCATGTCCTGAACTTGCTGTGTGTGATTGTTTTTTTTAAAGCAATTGAATGAACCCATTACTCATAAAATAACTTAAGTTATAAAAATAGACAAGATATGTGAAAAAATATATAAGCATAATAAAGAGTGAAATGATTGGGTGACATTTAAAATATCTTTAAGAGCAAAAGGGAATGTGGCACATACGTGTACCCAAGTCTTTATTTTTGATTTATTTGAAGTACTAGTAATCTAATCAAAGGACAGAATATAGCTGCCATCAGTCGATATTAATCCTTTTACAATGCAGAAAAATACAAAGTCTAATCAAACAAAAGCTTCAGAACTGTTGTTCTGGAAAGCTTGCTGCTATTTCACCCTTTATCCTGGTGTGATGCTCACCCTTCCTGTGTGCCACTAGGATTAGAGAACGAGTTTTAGTCCCTCCAAGAAGAAATAAGGAGGATTACAAGTTCATATTCCTCCCCAGTCTTGTGTCTGCTTGGGGCTATTTTTTTGTGTGTTGCTTTGTTGTTTTTCCTTTTACCTTTTTTTTTAATGTATTTTTTTTTATTTTTCCTCACAGACTCTTTTTTCCTCTCAGGGCTCCAGCTGAACCCAGAGAGTGGCAGAAGTGGCAGAGTTGCCTGGCCCAGCCCCAGCTGCCCTCAAGGGCTGCTGTTTGTCAACTGCTGACTCCCCAGCTGGTCAGTGGGGCCAGTGCTGCGCTAGAGGTCACAGGGTGAAGCTAAAACTGGAGAGGCCACAGGCACTGCCACTCTTGACAACTGGCAAAGCAGGCTGAGGCCACGATAGCCAGGATGATCTCTACTGCCAGGGTACTACAAAGCCTGCCAAATCATGTGCTGGGATATATAAAATCAGCTCTGACCAATTATCATAATTCAGATCAGGTAAACAGGGTATGTGTGGATAGTGATTTCTTCATAAATTATTACAAAGTTCATAAATTATATATCATTTATTTACATAAGTATAATGAAAATATAATAATGTATAATAATATTAGTACAATTTCTTTTTCCTTTCAAAGGACTCCTGAACTAATGTCTGTAATTTTTGTTATTTTCAAGAAGAAACCTTTCACCTAATGATGGCTTGCAGCTCCTGTCCTCTTGTTAGATGCTATTTAAATGCTTAGCTGCGCATATTACAATTAAACATGATGACTCACAAAAACCTGGGGCACAGATAGCAGGCAGCTTCAAGTTTGGGCTTCCAACCAAGAGCTGAATTTTCCCTTATAGCATTGAATTAGCAAATTCAGGTTCTCAGAAATCCAAATATGTTCTTATGTTTTCAGAAACTGGCAAATGGGAGGGTACATTAATGAGCAAGTGAGTTTTATACAGTTTTAATGAATTCTTCTGAGATCCTCTTGTTATGTCAGAGAAAACACGTACTTTCCCCCCCCGCTTTCTCATATACTGTGACTGAAAAAAGTCTATAGCCTTCAAATCCTATAGTTTCTCATGCATCTCATCTCAATGCATTGTTTGCTCCCCTGGAGAGGGTCTGTTTCTGTAGACTGCTGTTCATGCAGTAGAAAACACACAGACATAGATACTTGTTCTCCTCTTGACATTCACTACTATTCTCTCTGCATTGTAAACAAACCAGCTTCCAGCTTTAAAAAACATATTTGGTTGTGGAAAGAATATTTTCTTCCTGTAGCGTGAGACAGGAATTATGACATCTTCTGTGAGCTGTTTCTGTAAGGAAGAAAAGTGAGATGTGTATTCTGGCCTACCACTGATATAGAGATGGTTAAAATCATCCAAAATTACCTGCAAAAGGGGTTGATGACATTTTAGATGAACACAAAAACCTCAGAGGCTTCAGGCTTAGGAAGAAGAAAACAGAAGGAAGAAATATTTTTTAAAAAATGATACCAACCAAAACCCTGATGAAAAAAAATCTGGAAATGAGAATATTTCTCAGAACATTAGCTTGATTAATTTCTTTCTGGTACTCCCCACATTTTCTTAAACTGCAGCTGAATTTCAAAAGCACTGTGATGTTCCTTTTCTCTGTCTTTTATGTGATTGATGTTCATATGGTTAGGGCACAGCTCAATGGGGCTAGCTGTACAAAACAGATTTGAAAGACAGAAGGGAGATAAATACAATAAGTAGTGTTTTCTTTGCCTCTCTAAACCACTGGAAAGCACCAGGCAGTCTGTCAGGAATTTCTAAGGGCCATGAATTAGATGGCCAACATCCTAAATAAGTCTTTCATTTGTTTGTATACATATCCAAATCCCTGCTAGGGACTGAAAATACAAAATGACTTGAAGTAATTATTTTTTTCAGTCACCACATAAATATATCTCTAGTCCCAGCTAAAGCAGGATAGGCAGTCTTACAATTTTTGAGGCTGAGCACTGACTCTAGGAACAATCCTCTGCACTTTGGTCAGTGATTCAGTGATTTCCAGGCCTTCTGGGCACTTAGAAAGGCAAGTTTCTTCTGTGGCCCTGACAGTGTTTGAGACAGGCAACTGTACTCTTTAACTCCTTACGCATATATGCTAAGAATAACTTCAAACAATGTTTAAGTGGACTAGAAGAAGCTGAAATTCTATCATTAGACTTGTAGTGGTTTATATGTTTTCTTTTCTAGCAGCCCCAGCCCTTCTCAAGAGGCTGCTCTTGGTCACCTGCTGATTCCTTGCCTCAGCTGGCTTTTTTACCCACGTGGCATTTGCAGGGTTGGCACTAAAACAATGGGGCAACAGCCCCCTCACTAGAAGACAGATATTTAATCAGGTCAGGTCAAGACCTGTCCTGAGATCCTGCCCTGTCAGGTCAGTAGAAAGCCATGGCCTTTTACTTGTACTGCTTCCATTACAGATTTTATGCTTGGTAAACATCATTGTTTTATAAAAAAAGGAAAAAGAAAATATGGCTCAAACGGAATAGATTAAAATGTTAATTATTTGAGCTCTGATTATACTTCCCTGTGAGATATGGAGTAGGTTGGGGCCAGCTAGTATAGAGGTGAGAAATTGTGCTGGGCTTATTTCAAGCATGTGGTATAGATAAAAGGAAGGAAAATTGTCTGTTTTCTTAGTTAATATAAAAACCACATCTACCAGGATTTTTCCAAAAAGAAAGAAGTACACTATACAAGCTTACCAAATTCCTTGTCCTTGTTTTAAGCACAAACAGGTCACATGAACAAGTTAGTGTGGTTCCAAAATAATCAAATCTTACAAGACAAATATAAAGTACTAAAAGAATATTTGCCTTATGACAAGGCAGAGATGAAGACAAGAGGGGAGGAAAGAGAAGTGTTATATCCCATATAGGATGAAAATCAAAATACTAGAGGATTTTGGAGCAAAGAAGGGTACACATGCAGATCTTCTCATCTTTGTTAGGCTTCTCCCTAAACAAATCTTACCGCAGTGTATTTTGCAACTTGTAGGAGCCACTCTGGTCCAGAGAGGGTGGGCATATAAGGAAACGCGGTTCTGTTGGTCATGCTGATGCCTTAGGATTTTAGCCTTTATGTTTTTCAAATCCTGCTCTGCATTCGTGCCTAACCCTAAAGTTCATATAAAGTGTTAGCTACTGTCTTCACACTTTGGTCAGACAAAACAATTTCTCTGGCCCTGGAACCCAAGGACACCCTACAGCCTCAGGCCCCAAAAAGTATAAATAGAAGTGAGTTGGGGGAGGGGAAAACTGGGCGCATATGATTTCATAACCTGAAGATGTAATTGGAGAATTAACCCCTGATATGCAAACAGACCAAGATTTTATCTGTCTGAAAATCTTGCGCGTAACCTCTATTCTAGGTAGCCACTCCGAGGTATCAATCAGAAGATTTTCTGATTAATAAATTTCAGTTTCCACGCTAATGTTTGTGCAAGTCTAGTTTACACTAAATGATGCCATAAATCAGGATTTTCTGTGGAAAGCAGAAAATTTCTATACATACTAAGAAAAGAAACCAGCTTCCACACAGAGGAAGGTTATTTCAAAGTTTTCTGTAACAGAGGCCCCTTCCTCTAAAAGTGCTGCCTAGCACTGGAGGATGTATATGAGTCACATGTAGTACAGTAATTTCCAAATATTAATGTGAACTATTTATATCTCAAGCAGTGTAAGTAGAAGTCAAAGTTCACAAAAGGTCTGAGGAAAGTAAGTTTTTATGTTACTGAAATGCAGTGAATTGGGAGCTCATAATTCACTCAGACACCTGAGATCACAGATTTTAGTCTCCTCTGGATAGAAGCAAATTCTGTTCTCAGCCAACTCCATATTTTCAGTTTTTTTGCCCAGTGCAAGGTTAGCAAATACCCTGCTGGTAAAATCTTTTCTCACTGTAAATGTCTTAAAAATTCCTCAAGATCTTCCTTATCACTTCAACATTCTCTTGCTGTCAAAGCTTTATTTCTTGCTTTTGCCACACAATTACTCTCATTGTCTCTTGTTTCATACCCAATATTTGGACTTAATTAAAGCAGTATCTTTCTCCTCACTAATGATAAACTTCTGCTTACTGTTCAGCAAATGACAGTGCCACACTGAGAGGATTTACACTGCTGAAGTGTCTGGTGGCTTGCTCCTTATCTCTTTCAATAGGGATACACCACTACAAATCAGTGCCTTGATTTGAACACCTTAATGCCAGTCCTGTGCCTTGAGTCATAGGTAAGACACAGTGGATGGAAATCAGGGTGAATCATCCCATGGGTGTCTGGTGCTGTTTGTGATGCCACTTGGCTGCCAGCTACAAGTCAAGGAGGGCTGTGGTCTCAGGTGCACCAATGATGTAAATCCAAGTAGATGTCTTGAACACAAGAAATTATCTCAAACGTGTGTAGCTACTGTTGTGTCAGCACTGATGGGTCTTTCCTGAAGTATCATGGTGTGTTTGTCTGGCTGTTTACCTAATAATGACCTTTGAGTCATACGTGGCGCTGTGGCAGGAGAAAGACAAATGGTATTGTGATTACAAGACCAGTGGAAGACTTCTTGGCATGAAGTAATGTTTGTTTAAAGAAGACCCTCACAGTCTGTCTCTGATCCTTAATAGAATTAGTTAGATTGCCTGAGTCCTTAAGAGGTGCCTTCCCAGATATCTCAAGGGTCTTCAGGGGATGAGTCAACACTCAAATTTTCAGCTGGTAAAAATCAGCATTTTTACTAATTCAGGTCCCTTTTAAAGTGTGTCAAAATCTGTTCTTATTCTTTTGTTAGAGAATATATCTTGATACAGAATGTACTCTGCCACAAGGAGGTAGAGGTGACTATTGCTTAGAAAATGAAGTACAATTTTCCTTTTTCCTAAGTTGGAACTCCCGGATATTTTTCAAGATTGTGACCTGCTGTCATTTACCTCCTCTCAGTGAGCCAAATCTTCTTTTATCTTTCACAGACTTTCAGGCAGAGGTTCATAAAACTAGTCAGATTGCTTTGCTCGAGTAACTGTCAGACACACAGCCAACATAGATTACTGTGTTTTTATTGGATTGAACAGATCTGTGGCACCAGAAGCACTCTTGTCAGCAGTCTTCATGCTTTTTAAAGCAGATTTACTAGTGGGACAATGTCTCCATATCTCATATTGTATTTTATTATCTGTGAGATGTCAATCATTCACCTTCAGTCAGTTCTTTTATATTACACAGAGTTGTGATCTCCTGTGATGTCTAGAAGTTCAGCTCTTCCAATCTATATCTTGTATTTAATGCACAGCCGAAATCTAACTCTTCTAGGTCAGATTCCTCCACAGAGAAAACATCTTTACACATAACTTTATGTTTTATTGTCAGCATTTTTGAATAAAACCCTTGCCCTTTTACATATGAATTATACTACATAACAAGATAAACCCAAATCCTACTGCATGCTGAGTGTCCTGAAACAGATCATCTATATCGTGGGAGCTGTCTACATCTCAGAGCCTTTTCTGACTTATTCACTGCTTACCTCTTTTGTAGTTCTTTGTGGAGTTGTGATTACCTGATTCTATTCATTCAGACCTCTTCTGGGTCTTTCAAAGATTTTGTAGTCCTTATACTTATTGATGAAAGCCTTCCTGTTAACAGCATTTATGCTTTTCTTGGCAAACAAGCATTTTCCTTACCTACTATTCTTGCTCACTCTTTTTCTGGGACAGTCTGTTTCTGTGTCCTCAGTGCATTCCTTTCTCCTTCACCCAATCACAGCATAGTGCTGGGGGCATTTTTGGTATTATGAGTGATGCAAAGTACTCAAAAACTTGTTTGCAAAGGAATGCACTCACTTTTTAATATTTTTTCTTACTTCTGCTTCTGGAAATTACCAATCAGTTCTGACTTAGAAGATTCAAGTGTTGTGCAGTCAGTGTGGGAAAGGCACAGAACATACTCTTCAGTAGTGAAGATGGAATTTGCAGACTAGTGACCAAAGTAATGTTCCATTAGGGTTAAGTAGATTAAAATTATCAAATTTGAATAACCCAGTTTCTTACAGAGAAATTGACTGGTCAACATAAATTCCCACAGACAATGTTGTGCTCTTTCTGTGTTGTGCACACTGATCCAGGTGCCACATGCCAGTGTATTCCCATCTCCTGCTGAAGCACTTGACTGCTGGTGCTTTCACAGGAAGTTCATGATGCTCATCATCCTCATACAGACCTCTGCTTTCTGTGGTGGGAGCCAGTTCTGCTTTCTTCTAACTGTCGAAGTCCTTGATGGGATATGATTTTTAATAGCAGGTAACACTAATATCTGGATTTTTGTCTTCTGGCAAAAGTGTCTTTTCTCATCAGGGAATAAGTTCCATAGTGAAAACTGATGTTTTAAAATTTGAACGCCTGTTTTCCTTACTCCCTGTGTTGGATGCTTGTTACAGAAAGAAGGGAAATAGTAATCATGTAATATTAAAAAGCTATTGCTAAAACTGGACAGATAAAGCTTTTAATGTGATGTCACTGTTCAGGTCACTTGATTTTATTTTGCCATCACATCGAGTCTCACGGATTCCAGTGGCTATAACCTGGAAGGAGCGCTGCTGGGGGAAGGCTATAAAAGTAACGTATTTTAACTCTCTGTGGATAATTTTCCTTACCAATTGCAAGCTAGTTGCAGGAACTAGTCGATAATGCTACAAAAATGTTATTTCACAAGATTTTGACATTTTTGTTTTTAATTCCTTTCTTTTAAAGGTTGGTTTTATTATGCCACTGTTTTTAGCATACTGCAAAGAATGGTCATGAAATTAAACCTCTAGGTAGCAAGCTAAAGTTAGGGATTAATTTTTCTTTTAGGAAAGAAAAAAGATTTCATCTTGAAAAACACTGGAATTTGTAGGTATATATAGGTAAGTGTGCTGTCTCTGAATAATATCTCTATGCTTCTGTTTTGGCAGGCTCCTGAATCAGACACAAAAGAATTACTTTTCTGACTCTTTGGGCTCTAATTGGTTTCCTTTAATGAGTTTAAGAATGCTGGCTTGCACATTTTCTGCAAAGCCCTTTTGATAGAGATGGTGTGTGTCTACCTTTCAGGGACAGATGCTTGAATAGTCAAAGTACTGTCTGAGCTGACCTTTGCTGAGTTGCATGAAGATGGTATTTCTTGGTTGAAGCCGAGGCAGTGAGTGGTGCATAAATGGAAGGCTAACAAAATTTTCTTTTTGGGTAGTTCCCTTGCTTTCCTTCACTCTTCTGATTATGATAACAGTTACAAAGCACCTGTGTGGATTGGACTATCCTGGATTCTGCAATTTATCCTGATACAAACACACCATGGTTGAATAGGAATGTGAAAAAATTTACATTGTTTACTGTCCAAAATAGAGCCATGGGAACCTCTAATTAATGAGATGAGGTGTCTGTAAGAGAATGATTCACACTGTAAAAGCTGTGGATGTGCCTAATTGTATCTAATTGTATTCTCTTTCTCAGACTAACTAAAAAAGCCACGATGATTCCCTCTGCTTTTAGGAGCTGGTTGATGAAGGTATAATTGCTGATGTGCTGACAGCCAGCAAAACAAAATGATAGTCCAATTTGAGCACAGATGCAGAATTTTCACTATAAACATGCCAATCAGGTTTTTATCTGCTAGAATTTCACATAATTGGCATAAATAAGAACAGGGGAAAAGTTGTTTATAAGAGGTGAATATTTTCCACAGATTTAAGTGTACCACACCAGTCCTTTAAGATTTGTAAAGAAGCTGAAATCTTACTTTTATATTTATGTAGAAATGTAGCAAAAAACCAACAAAAAAAAGTTTAAAGAAAGTTGATCCCACTCCCACATATATAAAATGGCAAATAAATAATTGCACCCTCTCATATATTTTTCAGCACAATTGGCCATTATTCTATTTTTTATTGATTTCTTGATTGTCTTTCAGTTGGAAGCTGTCTTTGATAATGGTACCAACTAAATGAGATTACCGGACTTTTCAATATGTTGTGATTGTCATACCTTAATGATCTTTCTTCTGTTTAGGACATGAGTTACCAACCAGCTTATGAGAAAGCACAGAAAATGGGAACTTTATTGGATAAGGGGCTTTGAAGTTTGGGCAAGTTTTTATGGAGACTAAAATCTGTGAAAGTTAGGTCTATTTATGCATTTTCCCAAATGGTGATCTGAAGTCTTTTATATAACTTTTTTAGAAGACCTTCACAAGAAAATCAGATTTTCTTTAATCAGGACTGTTCCTTGAAGATTCGACTATTATCAGGAAGAGTAACTCCCTTAAAGCACTGATCTAGAGAACTTTGTCTTGAGCCAATTTAATTAGGATTAGCATATTTATTAAGATTCACTGCTATTTTTTAACTAGTATATCTGTTCGCATTCTTTAAATATTACCTATCCTTAAAAGACTTCTAATTAAATCTATAATCTAGATATTTATGTTATTTCTTATCAAATTGAGACAAGAAATGGACAAGAATAATGTCATGAAAAGGTTTTTATCTAGTGAACTGAACCTGCCTCTTCTTCCTTTTCATTTCTGGACGTGTATCCCCTGAATGTGGTGAAAATGCTGAATTCAATATATTTGCTCTTGACTTATATTATTGTGACGGAAGGAGAAAATTTAATGATGTGGAGAATAAAAATAAAGGCAGCAATGCAAGGGATTCAAAAGGGTCTGAAGCTTTGAAGAGTCTGCCTTGAATAGCAGATAACAGAAATAAAACCAAAAACTTGCTCCATGAAGATCTCAGAGATACTAAGATTTATAATTTATTTTCTCAGCATTAACCTTGTTACTTCTGTTTAATCTATTTTCTTTGAGATGTTTGCAGTTATTAAAAGAGAAAAGACAATCAAGTTTCGTTCTATGAGTCTATGAAGTCAAAAGAATTACATGGATTTACTGCAGATGAGTCTCTAGACTGTGTTAATTTCCTGGATTGGTATTCAGATAATTGGGTATTTTTCAGTAGACTTTAAGATTCAATTTGGTCTCCACACTAAAAAACTAAAAATGCATTAAAAAAAAAATCAGTCTGCATAATTTGACTCATGTATTCTCTGTCTATGATCTCTATCAATATATACCTCCAAACTAACACATCATGAGACATTTGCTTGATAGAACTTAAAGTATAACTCTTCCAAATCCCCATTTTCAGTTTGGGATTTTTTTTAATGTTCTAGGTTACCACAAGGAAAATACATTTAAAAAACCCTCCTCTTGCTTTGGTGGTCATTAGGCACATGCTTTAGAACTCAAAATTAGGGAGAGGTAGACTTTCCTCTGCCATGATTGTCCACTAGCATTTGCCCAAATTATCTTTCTGAAACACTGTAGTTTGAACATGCTCTGGCCTCCCACAGCTGCATTTATACTGGTAAATTAAAATGTCCAGAAACCTTTCTGGGTACTCCTGGGTGGTCATGCACACTGTAGGGTTGTGACAATGTTCTATGCTGCTCTCATGGCCTATGCCAACCATTTCTGTATGCCAATAAATCCCAGGCACACTTAGGCTAGAAACCCCATTTTTCTCCAAGTCTATGCCAGCTGGCTTCAGTGTCTGGGAGTGATGTTGAGCATATTTCATTTATGCCTGAATCCGTTTCCTGGTGGGTACCTGAAGTGGATATAAGATAATATTCTCTGATGCTCTGAATACTTACTGACTGTTCATTTGAATTCAGGTTCATTCAGAAAGAATAGAAAGAATCCTTCCTTTCAAAAAGTGGGATTGTAACTATCAGATAACATGTTATATATTATAATATTTTTCCTGTGACCATGTTTTTTGTGTCCTTTTGAAACACTATTAAGGTGAATGATATTGACAGCCCATTTTTGCTGACCTTTATATTTTAAATCTTCATTGGCTCATTTAGAGGCCTGTGTACCATGAATAGCCAGAGGAAGAGGAAAAACAAACCCCATTTTTAGGTGGAAAACACATAACCCATCATATTTTATTACATCTATATGAAAAATAACAGGCAATTTAAACCAGATATTACACTGGTATATGATCCACTCATGAGTTAATGTTGATCTAACTACCTTCATAATTCCTTTCACTTTTGATTAGCACAATAATTACCACTATCTCTAGATCAGTTGTTTCATCCATGCAGTTCAGGATTTTACTTGACAGTACAAGACAGGGTTTCCAAGGATGCTTGGCAGCTGACAGCTACAGGATGCAAGACAAGAGGATGTCAGGCTATTGTCAGTAACCTGGGACACGTGGATCCATCTCTTGGCTATTGAAGACAATCTTGGTATTTTGGTGATCTCTGCAGCATTGTTTTCAAATAGCTTAGGTGTTTTCATCCTCATTGTACCTTCTGTTCCTGAGCCTTTCTCAGCTCAAAAACAGAAGACCTGGTTAAATAAAAGTGTACGATCACCACTCTATGCTACCTTGATCCTGTGGTAGCATTATCTTGAATATAAATCACTCTTCACTGATATCTTTCCAGAGAGTGACAGTTTCTTGCAGGTTCTTTTTGCTAGATGGAAAAAGCCTCTTCTGGTCTCTGACCATTTAGGGTTCCATTTAATACTGCTTATCTGATGACTGATGTCTGCTCCTCAAATATGAAAATAAGAATTTCTTTGCTGTTTCTACTAAACAGTTTGTACTTATTAAGACACCCTAGTATAATAGTGTTGATGTAGTTTTACAGGTAATATACTCTTTTCCTATGTAACTCAATGGCTGGTTCTACTGTAGGGGCCTTTCTCCCACCTGAAATAGTTAATTCCATCTTATTAAGTCCTCTAAGAGACAATCTGTTTCTCCAGTTCTGTATCTGCCTTATTTATTCATCCTGTAGAAATTATACACAGGTATGAGAGTGTACAAACATGTTTTTCCATTCTGACATGAACATCTATTTCCCAAATATGTGTTATATAAAAACTTTTCAATTGCCATAAATTGCAGATAACCTATCTGACCTTGCAGGTGCTCTCTATTAACTTTGTAAGTCTTTAGTTGTCATTTTTTTGTTGTTATTTTTCACTAAAATTCTTGTGCCAAAATCTAGATCAGCCCTTATCTAGTTCAGGTGACATTTTTCTTCTAAATTTGTTTTCACTCACAGGTGAAGAGTAAATTAAGGGAAGTGCAGAAATACAGACAACATAGAAAATAATAAATTTACATGAAGCTAGCCTGGCTTCAATGTCACAGGGATCAAATAGAAGGTGCATAATTTCAAGTGAATGCATCCAAGAGGTATTTCAAATGTGAGTATTTAGTCCAAGTTTTCTAATAGGAAATGCTACTTGTTTTTGAGAGAAGAATGTAAAAAAATTACTTTGGTTAACTTAATAGTATTACTCATCAATCTAAAAAAAAAAAAACAAACCAACAAAAAATGAAACCCCAAAACAACAGCAAGATTAAGATAAATAAAGCAACAGGAAATGGTACAATGAAGAAAAAAAGAGAAAGAAATATTCTATCTGAATGTACACTAGAGCAATGATCTTTATCTGTATGAGAAATCTCTTGGATCTGATATCATGATGCATCACATCATACAAGAGACTGAATATATTTTAATGCACTTTTAATCTAACTCATGCTACTTATTTAAATTCCCACTATATTGATTTTATCCCTTGAAGAGATTTTAGTCTGTGTTTCTTGTGAACATATGCTTTGTTTTCCATGTTACAGATCTTCAGACCTTAACAACACAAAGTTTAGTGTTACTTTAATCATGAAAAGGTGAATAGAACATTCCATACAATGGATAGAGTTTAAAAAATTTAGAAATTTAATGGGTTTTTTCTCCCTTTGGTGCTGCTTGAATATATACTTTTTTTGGTTTGTGTTTCTTTGTGGAACACATCTCTTTCTTCTGTGATTTTTTTTATCATTGAAAGGCTTTAAACTGAATATTTTAAAATTAAAATTAAAATGCATTGATTCAAGATTATGCTGTAGTGAGCTGGAGAAACTCTATTTAAGATAGTTTGCTCCTGCGTCTCCTCTCTAGCACAGGCATTTTGACTAGATTATCTTTTAATGTGAAGTGTTTTGGCCAGATAATTGTTAATATTTTGCTTTTCTTCATCAGTGGAGAAGACTATGATTCCCTTGGGAGTATATTCTAAGAGGCAGAATTGACCCAAAAAGAACTGGAGTACAAAGTACCTGAGCTATACATAGGGATAAATGCAGCGATGTTTCCCAATGATTTTAACTTTGGGCTAATAACTTAATTTTTGTTGGAGAAAGGGCCTGATGTCCAGACCACTCTTGCAACTAATTTTCTGCACCAACAGACAAGGTCAATTTCAGTTAAAATAAAGTACATTCATCTTCTAAAAGTTCTTTTATTTTTTTAAATCAGAATTTCTTTCATTACCCATGTACATCCTCCGCTTAGTTTTTAGTTTTTACCTATTCTGAGGTGTCTATAAACTCCCTCACTTTGTTGGTTTATATAATGATTTACATAGGTGCTTTTAATTAAGTTTCCATTGATCTCTTCTTTACCTCTTTTAGTAATTGGTAACCATATGCAAAATTGTGGGGCCTTCCCTTATCAGTCATTCTTGGGCTGCATTTGTATTTCTCATCAGATATAACATCAACTCTGATTTTCATACAGGGAATTGATGAGATTTCTCCTTGAGCCAGGTGTTATGAGCTCTCAGAGGTCCCATCCCTGTTTGGGTTTTGTCTTACAAATACCCACAGCTTAAAATCAGCGGGAAAAGACACCTCAGGTGGTGTTGGAAACAAAAGGTTTATTAACTTCCAAAATAACAAACTCTCTAAAGAGAAAAAGCCGTGCCAGAGACCACAGGTTTATGCCTCTGCTACACACCCCCAAAATGCCACAAGGTTTCCTCAAGCAATGCTTTTCATGGCTCCAGCGGGGCTTTGGAAGTCATCCAGTCCAGTTAGCTCCAGGGGTGGGGTGATGTCCAGGGAGTCCAATGAAGTGTCCTGGTTCAGAACATTTCCAAATTGGGAAAGAATGCTTGGGCTGTTTACCATTTAAGGGGGACAAAGACAGCTTCACCTTTCTTCTTGGTCTTGGCACTCTGCCTGTAGGAGGCGCTACAATGCAACAGGGAATCACCAAAGAGTCCAACTGGCTCCTGCACCCCCAGCAGCCAATGTCGCAAATGCCCAAATAAATTCAACTTGCCTGACCATTTAGTCTGAGTGCCATCGTCATGGCCTTGCTTGCTTCTTTCACGTCATAAAAGCAGAGTCCTAAAACGAAGTAAAGAGGCAGTCTGCTCTAAGGACGCCATACTACTTCAAATATCTTCTCTCCATGGCTAAATTGAAATGTTTCATCTTTGCAACATTTCTCTTGGTTCTATTGATTTTCTACACTCTGTCAGTTCATGGAACCTTAAGGTCTTTGTCCTCTAATGTCAAATGTCAGTCACCTTGACTCATCTCTCTGCTCTCTCAGAAGTTTTGAAGTGAATGATTCATGGGTATATTCTGATGACAGCTTGTAATGCTAGCAAGATATCTGAAGGGGAGCTGAAGCACCTACAAGGGGTTCATGTCAAAATCCCTCTTACTGTGACCCCCTACTTCAATGTCTTTTCTCTGCATTATGTCCAGAGCTGCTCACTTCTCCTGCTGCACTCTTCAAGGGCTTTAGCTCTTCCAGAGGTCACCAAGACCTCCCATCAGCGAGCTTCAGCTCTTCAAACCTTCTGTCCTAAGGAATCCCTGGTGCAAAAGTCCCTTCATACTTCCGAGATAGTTCCCTTTTATTTTCCTCATATCCTCCCCCATCCCATAAATCTGCAAGCCTTGTTACATAACTGTAGCCTGCATACTAAAATGTGATTGCTTTGTTTTCTGATAAGTGCTTGAGAGAAGAGTTAGGCAATCCAAGCCTGCAAAGCTCTGAAATCTCAGAAAAACCATCTTGGGCAAGACACCAGATTTCTTGCCTATAAATGTTGTTCTATGTTTAATGGCTATTCAGCTTTGGATGTAGTAAGAAAAGCACATTCAGATGTTTCATCTTAGACTTCAATGACTGATTTAATATTTGATGTTTTTGGTCTAGGGCTAGTTCCTTGTTCTTCCATGCAATGGAGAACTGAGTTGTGCTGGGGGAAAGCAGACTAAGATATACTGCAGATGTTGAAACAAGTCCTGTACGTGTATTTTTAGGCATAAACCACTCCTGTTAATCCAGGTTTTTTTATGTACAATTCATTTCACCAAAACACATACAAGATTTTATATGCAAACTAGCTTTAGAAAACACAGCAGGAAAAAGTTCTGTCTTCAAGGCTGACATTGTAATCCATTTAGAGAATTATCCTAAATGGTTTCTTAACTACACATAATTCAGGAATGCTCTGTTGACTGTTTGATAGGTGAACAAACAGTACTCCACTTCAGAGTTGTTTTCTTTCTTATCAAGCTTTCAATTGAAAAAAAAGAAGATTTTTGCTATGATTCAGGATACATCGTCTTCAGATGTTACTCAGGCAAATTTCATCGGGATTAAACTTTCAGTACCTCAGTTGCAGAGCTATTACAAAAACTCCTTTCAAATATTTAGATATTTCTGGATTGATGCACACAGGAATTATGTTCTTACTCCAGGAAACAATGTTGCTCATTTTATGTGGGCAAGAACTGAAAACTACAGCTGTGTTTTTCCCTTTATTGCTGTTAATCACAAGTAAAAAAATTATCCTGAGCCAGTGGCAAACACAGAAATATTGCTGTGGGTGGCCAAAGTTTCTAAACTTTTTTGAACTTAAACTTCCCCTTTTGGGATAAAAATTAAAGAAAGCATTAAAACAAAAGGTTTCTAATGCACAGAAATCAAGTGCTTGGTGGGATACAGCATAGGAAAAAAAGAAAAAAAAGAGAATTTTACAATGTAATATTTCACAGAATTTAGTTATTATTTTCCTTTGTATGAAATACAAAAGTATTTCCTCTGAAATCAATTGTTCAAGACACATATTAGAACCATAAACATGAAATCAGAAGAGAGCTATTTAAATTCAAATGAAAAATGCCTGGATGGAATAAATTAAAGTCTTGCTTAGGATAAAGAAAAATCTAAACATGATTATTAAGTAATCGTGTTACTTTTTAATGGTGTATTAAGTTTATGTTGTTTAATATAAAGCAACAAAAAATTAACACCTAGCACAGCATAAATTATGACGAGAAGTCCTCACATGATATAAATATGAGTAAAGCTTAGTCATTGATGTAATTCTAATTTTCAGCATTTCAGGATGAAACGGTGAATTTTTTTCCTTTTTATGGGAAAAAAAAATGTCTTCCTTTCTTTGTGGAAGATTTTATTACAGACATAGTTTTCTTTAGTTCAGAAAGTGGTTTTGAATTATAGTACTGTAACATCTGATTTTTTAAAAAGAAAAAAAATGTTACTATCTTCTCAACACTTTAATGAAGGAAAAATATATTTATAGTTCACTATTGCCCTCTTGTGGAAAGAAATAAAAATAAAGATGTGCATCATAAACATGAAATCCAATCCAAGAACTGATTACTTAGATTGGAAACCTTCATTCATCTTGTGCCCTTAGTTTGGATTCTGATTTGGTCCCATATTGTTACAGTTTTTACTCTTGTTGCATTATTAACAGTTTTTGTCTTTAAACAACTCCTGGGATATAGGCCCCTGTAACATTTAACCTTCCAGAGTATCAAGGATGGCTTCAACTCTATACCAGAAAATCTTTTCAAGTAAGAATGACACACTGCCACAAGCAGATCTTTAAAAAGCAAGTTCTGCTGCTCTGACATGTTCAGCAGCCCTGAGTCTACAACTGATGTTAAAAAAATGAATGGCAAGGTTACTAGAAAAAACAAGTGGAAAAAGTGATGATTTACCATAGAATTAAACATAGAAATACATATAAACATCACTTATGCATCAAATATACATGAAGAACATAGTTTGAAAATTTCACAAAATTGTCCAGACTTACTTTGCTATACCACTTTTAAAGATTATGTAGGCATATTTAAAATACTTATGAAATTGCTGAACTTTCTCCTACTTGCTCCTGCTTTCTTGGTCATCTACCCCTCCAGGTGATGTGTCAAGGTCTTTCTAATTAGGACAAAGAGGGCTGTATCTCTAGAGTTGTACAGACTCTGTTGTGGTGCCTTTTTCCATCACATTGAATACTACAGAAAGCCTCTCTAGATGGCTAAAGATAGGTGATGCGCTTTGCTGGATGTCTCTTACTCTCTTTGTCTAAGTCTGGCCATTGCACATTGAAATGTCACAATACACCTAAGTTTTCTTTTGATTTCTTTTTTAAAAGAGTGAATTTTTAATGTCTGGAACCACTGCTCTGACAAAAGAACATTTCCTCATAAAGGTGACACAAAGCCAAGATTTAGAGTGAGAGGACTATTTTGTGTACCAACTTCTCTAGGACTTCATGTACTCTGGTGAATCATTCACAGTGGCCAAGAAATGTTGTAAAGGAGGGTTTGTGTATTAAGTCCCAGTTTCAACCTGGGGGACAGACTTGAATGGTATGTGTTTTTGGTTTTCCTTTTGCATGAGAAAAATTTCTTCTATCATTTCCATTTTCTATTACCAAAGGAGGTAATGAAGGCTCAGAAGTTTGGCACTGGGATGTCAGGTATCTTCTCTAGCTTCCACAGCAATCTCCCCTGGATGCAATGCTATAAACAGGATTTTGGAGTTTATGCCAGATTACTTTTAAACACCTGATTTATCTCTACTAGAAATATTTCCCTCTCTTTATGTTCCACCAGTGCCAGAGATCCAATACTCCAATAGTCAGACCTGCAAACTATACCAGTTCAACCTGGAGAAAAGACTCTACTACACACTACTCTTTTAGACACTAGTCATGGACTAGCAATGCACTCAAACTGCTCAGATAATCCACCATTTTAAAGGAAAAGAAACTTTCCTTTTGCTTTCTGTATACACTTTTACAATCATTCTGACATCCTGGCAGTGGAAGCTTTCTAATAGTCTGGACTGAGATAAAAACAAAACAAAACAAAACAAAACCCCTGAAACAAAACCTGTGAAATTTGTTTTGAGTATTTACCCTTTACCGAAACTAACTGTGGTATATTCATTTTCAAAAGATGTTTACAGAAGGAGATGCTTACATGTAGCTGATTTCAAGCCTGATTATGCAGTGCAAAGTGAATTCCCAAGCACTAGATAGGGCAGGTGTGATTCTCTTTGATATTTTATAGGGAAAAAAGCCAGATTATGCCATGTCACCATAAGGGTAGGGCACATGGGACAGAGCTTTTGAGAGGATGCAGAGGGGCACAGAATCATGTCTACTCTGTAAGCAAAAGGATGTACAAGTCATCTGACTCCAGAGGCCTAGGCTATGCAATCGCTACCCTCATGTGTTTGCAGGCTCTAGCTGCTGTTTCATTCTGTGCCCTACGACACTGACAGCATCCAATTTCCTACTTACAACAGTGAAACACCTGAAAAATATTTTGCTTGTTTAAATGTGGTGACTTTCAGGTAAGAGAATTATCATTTACTGATAAGAACTAGCAACACCAATGGAAACAGCCCTTGATGTAGTCTCTAAAATGGGAGGTCAAGGTAAGTATTTGATAGTGGATCAAATGAAAAAGAAATAGGTTGTCCTTAGTGCTTACTGAGGAGTAGTATACTGGTGGAGTCTGCAGAAAACAAAAGACCTCCTATCCTTCAGAGTTCACATTTAATTCGGATCCTGCCTTGAGGGGAGACTTTCACATATTAGAAGTGAAATACCTAGCTGAATACCAGTTTTTAGTTTGTTAGTACTTTGTATTTATTATTAGTATTTCTCTGGCATAGTATTGATGACCTCAGCAAACCCTAACCTGTGATCTTTGGAGACATATGCAGCCATCCTTTGGGCTGGATGATATTTGGTGTTCTCCACAGGATGATGCAGAACTGAAAATAAAAAGCATGGCAGATAAAGCAGAAAGTAGAAAAAAGAAAAAGAAAATAAAAAGAAGTTGAAATGCCCCTCTGCCAGTTCTTGACAGCAAATCTGTGATTATTCTCAAATACAGTTGAAATGTAAATCACCACTTGATGTCACCATTGGTCTGTACCTGTGCTATGCAGCTCTTCATGAAATCTTGCTGAATACCACAAAGAAATTTTAAATTCAGTTAAACTATTTAGAGACCCAGCACAATGTTAAGTATCTATTTTTTGGTCCCATTCAAAATACTGGAAGTATAGGTGCACTGGATTTGGGGCACCATAAAGACACCATGAGAAGCAATTGGAAAAGTGCTGTTTATGATTAAAATCAGTTTTGAATGGAAATTTGCAATAACCAGCAAAGAGAGTCTGGCCATTGCAGTATGTAATACAAAAATTATTACCATCCTACTGCAGAATGAAAAGGAAAGAGTACATGAACAGAAGAGTCAATGCCTCTAGCAACATGAAATTAAGAACCATAAGGGTTAATGGAGGTACAAGAAAGATATTTACTTGATGTCTCTTTTGAAAATGTTGGGATCCTGTTTCCCTATTCAGGCATAAAGAAAAATATTCTGTGTTAAAATTTCCTTTGTTTTAACAAGCATGATAAGGCTGACTCGCGGTGTGTTAGTTCTGAACATCTGTTCATTTATTTGGGGATCTGAAGAGGAATTTGGCAGGTCAGGCTGAGGTGTAATTTTAAAGGAATATTACCATGTATACAACACTACTTGCTATTAAGTTTTCTTTTCTCAGCAGTTGTCACATGGTAAAAGTAGAATTGTGTCTAAACTGAGTGGAAGTGGTCACAGCACCAAGGCTGAGAGAGATAAAATGTTTGGATAATAGTCTCAGGCACAGGGTGTGATTCTTGGGGCTGCCCTGTGCAGGGCCAGGAGTTGGACTTGATGATCCTTGGGAGTGCCTTCCAACTCAGCATATTCTGTGAGTATATGACCTGTGAAACCTTTAATTTGGACAATACTGTAGGTGATACAACATTGTGTACAGGGCACTAAGCAGGACAGAAGGTGGAATTTCCCAGCAGCTTGAAGCACCAGGATGCACAGTACAGCTATCCCTTGGCACGAGCTTCATCAGTTCTTTACATATATAACATGAGCCCCCTTACTGATATTTCACTTGAACTTTTAGGCTGCTCTAATTTTTCACCTCCCAGCCAGGCATGCTCTGAGGCACTAAGCACTAGTTGAACTAAGTCTTCAGTAAATATGATACATCTTTATGGCTCTGTTTGGATACTCAGCATGCTGCATGTTCTCCTCTGCAACAGTACTGCCCACAGCTTGTATAGGCCTGTACACCAAGAGGTGTACAAACATCATTCTAATGCAGAAATTATTTTAGAATAAATAAGAAAACCTGGTAATTCTAGACTTCCTGTCCATTTTCTATCTGCTCATCAAGTCATAGGCTAATGCTGTCCTTTTCTTCATTTGTGTGGTTGTAATTACTGGAGTAATTATTTTCAGGTCTGGACAGCAATGACTCTGCTCACAGACCAGGAAAATATTTCCCAGAAAAGTTCCCAAGCAACTCCAGCATTGGGTACAAGCTGAATATGTGAAATTTGCTCTGAAGTAAATGGAAATTGGAAGTGCTCAGGAATTACTGGTATTTTTCCTTTTGCAATGCTGAACGAATAAGCTAATTCTATCCAATTTCAAGCTCCTTTCAGCATAATAGTTTCAAAATTGAAGCTCGGAGTTTATCACTTGACTCTCATTTCAATAAAGAGAGGCTAAAAAATCAAGATGATCAATGGGCAGTAGGAATAAATTTAGCAAGCAAAAATAGAAAAGTGAAATAGTAAGTAAAAAACGAATTCAGAGTTTGAAATGGGGCTGGCAGAAAAATGGAATAAAGGTACAGTATAATACACACACATAGGACACATAAACTATTCCTTTGTAAAAATGTTAAGTGAGCTTTTTATCATAAATATGTCAATACACTGGTTTGTATTTGATAAAATAAATAAATGATACTTAAAAAAGATATTACTATTATTATATAACCTGATATAATTTGTCAATTAATTTAATAACATTGATATATTCTAAATAGTTTTATAATCTCAGCAAAATTAAACATTCAAAAAGCATCAGACTTCACATTTTTATATATTTTTTTTCCTGTATCGTGTGATAACATAGAAGAACAGTCCTAAGAATACAGATAAATAAATCTAGAGTTTGGGAGGCAGTATCACAGAAATGCTATATATTAATGGTTTTTTTTACATTATCCCTCAAAATGTTAACAAAAATATCTGATTCTTAGACCTTACCTTCAGTGTAAGCCTCTATACGTAGATATGTGCACATTTTCATATGGGCAGAAATATGTATGTTTATTACATATATACATATATCCATCCACATTTTAAGTGCTTGGGTAGTGACTGGGGCAAAATGTAGTTCTTGTTTGTTATTTTTTAAACCAGATTTTTCATTTTACTCCTTATTCTTTTAGCAGGGTCCACCAGAAGGACATTAATGATTTTTTTGACTGTGTAACTAAACTGGGTTGTGGGGAATCTGATCATCTATGACTCTTAGGCAGAATAATTATTCAGCTATGTGTAGAAAACACAAAGAAAAACATGAAGTTTGACTTAGGATTCCCCCATTTTCAGCTGCATCAGAAAATGTGTCATTGTGAAATGGAAAGGTACTGACAGGGATGAGCATTTTCAGGATTGGTGATTTTGTTCAGGGATGAAATCTGTGCATCAGAGCAGCTTACAAGGGGCTTGTGTCCCAAGCTTAGAGCGTATCTAGCTTTAAAATGTCACCCAGAACACCTCAGCATTTCCATTTGCACTGTAAAAACAAATAACATACACAAGGTGAATGCAATATCCCTTCCTTTGCACTCCAAATTGTGTGAAACCTACTTAATCTCTTTCAGGTGGCAACAAGGCCACACAAATATTAGTTCACCTAGTATGTCCTTCCTCTCACAGCCGAGCTAATGGATTGATGGAAGAGGAAGTAGGGAAGGTCATTCAAATCTTTCAGTATCCTGTTACAATGCAAAAGCATTCAAGTGAGTGATAGATTTTGTTTGCTGATGATGCTTCCAAATGGATTCAATATTTTCCACTCCCAAGGGAACCCTGACTTCAGTTTCTGCTACAGGACAAGGTACACAACCATAAAAGAGCCATCACAGTAGGGCAGAACTGCAACATGTATAATACCCTTTCTAGTTATTATCATTGTGTTTACTTTTCAAATGAAAATTCTGCTGGGATCATTAAAAGAAGAGTGAAGCCAAGTAAACTGCACTATTCTGTAAGCATTCATGTGAATCTAACACAGAATCTGCTTCGTCCTGGTACATGACATGCACGCTTTCTGTGAAAAGTCAGAAAATCATAATTTAATTATACAAAGGTTTGGAAAAAAACACTGTTGATTCCTAGAAATGCATATAAAAAGGAAAAGAGTATTTGTTGCTGGAGGATTGACAGAATTTGTAATCTGGTTTCAGTCCAGATGACACCAAGGAATCACCTAGTTCTGAGTCTCAGCCTGTATGAGCCGTCAATGCACAGCAGACCTGTAGGTGTTCCTGGAAATAAATCATGCCCCAGAACTGTTTGAATTCACCTTCTTCAGAGGCTGTCAAGACAACAACAAGTTACAGAACAATAAGGACAGGCACACAGTATACTAAAGACAGAGAACTCAAGTGCTTAAATGCCATCTCTCACTCTTGTGAAGAAGTGATTGTGCTGACCCAGAAAATCTGAGGCTGCACACCAACATGAGTGGGTTGGCTGCGTTAAAAAATATGTGTTGTTCTTCAGGGCCCTATTGATTATGTACATGCTGTGGGAATAGAACCAGTTACTGGAAATTTAGATAATTTTGTGAAATACCAAGTGAGGCAGGCAAAGCAAAAAAGATACAGATGTTTGCTGTAGGCTGAGATCCCTTCGTGGAATCCCATGAGAAGCGGTGTGTTGGTGCAGGACTGACTGACACACTTCAGCTTACCATGAATTTAAAGAATAACAGAATTGGGTAGGCAAAACATCTGATATAAAATGCAAATGCCAGAGGGCTGGGATATCAAAAGCATTCCAGATTATGCTTTCTAGTGAGAAAAGGCTTAAAATTTTATCCTGAAAATCTGTTAATGAACATGCAAAGGAGCAAATCAAGGATTGTCGGTCCATTCCTTTGTTCTCAGAAAAAATATTCTTAGCTCTTCAGGACATATTAGAAAGATGATTAATAATAGCCACCACAATTATCTTATTCAGAATATTTTGCCAACCCTATGTCATTATACTTAATGGGGATAGGTAAGAGAAAGGATATTTGACAGAAGTTGGCTGAAAGGAAGAAAAGACACATGATTACCATACAGGTTGCCTGTAAGTGCACTAATGATAAGTGAAAAGAGATAACTCAGCTTCCATGGAACCTTGAGCAGCAAAGCATTTTCTATATTCTTCAAAACACAAGGAAAGGCTTTAAATGTTTTGGACAGACTTGATCAATAAATCCAGTCTAAAAAGAATCTGACATCCAGTAGTCACGTACCCTGTCAGATATGCCGAGAGCAAAATGGAAACCATTGATTTGTTTGTCACCAAGCTTCCCTAGGTAGCAAACTTTTCTCACTCTTAGATGTGCACAGATGACATTATACAGGGACCAAATAACTGAAAAGTGAATTTCAGCTGGAGATAATTTCTGTGAACAGGAAATGTCAGAGAATTTTCCATGTACCACATGGGACATGATGCTATATGCTTTTTTTTTTTTTTCCTCTATGGAGCAACACTCAGAAATTAAGAGGAAGAAGATACTGTAAATCACTTATGGCGCGATATGGGAGTTTCTGAAGTGAGGCAAATATTTTCACTGATTTTAAGAGTTATGTTCACCTTTAATAGAGATTTTAATTACTGACAATGACTGTTCTGTCTTATCAGAACAACTAAAGATGTACCTTTGCATGAGCATCCCCAAGTGAACATGCTGAGTATTTGAAACAATTTTTCTGACAGGAGGAGAGAGCTCTTACAGTGCTAGTGCTTCAATAGAAAGGATTCTGTGGGATATGAAATACTCAGTACTTTTATTAAAGCTCAATGCATCATTATTAAAGGAGGTAGTTAATTTAGATCTCAAATCTTATTTTTACAGTGCTTTAGGTAGTTTTACATTTATCATTTATCCATATTGTTTTGGTTTTATTTTCTGCCAGACAACTGTCAAATCTAAATGCTTCATAAAGGAATAACCTATGAGCAGCAGTTCTTTTGTGTCTGATAATCTGAAAACAGGGTTTCCAGCATGCAGCGTTAGATTTCTTTATATGAGTTTGATCAGTCATAACCATACAATGTATTTATCCTTGCAGAAAACATTCGCAAGTGCACCTAAGATATCGTTATTTCCTTTACTTTGTTATCCATACACTTTGCATCACATGATCTGACTTGAATCCAATCTCTGAAAAGCAACCCAGCAGCAGAGATAATACTTAGTGAGGGAGTAATTACTTAATGAAGATTTTGGGAGCTAGGAAGGATGTTTTGAGGGCACAAACAAAACAAAAGGGAAGAGCTTTTTAGAGGCTACCTATGGCATAAATACAACAATTGATAAAGGAAAGTGATGTGATATTAGCTGACATAGAAGAGGACAATGTGAAAAGTTCTCTCCTTCATTAAGATGATGACAGTTGTTGTTATTTTTGTGCTTACTGGTCTCTAGTTTTTCCAAGGAGGTCTTTCTTTTAGCTGTGAACTAGTCATGAACTATATAGGAACAAAGTGTATTTTCCTTTGGATCAGAATGTTATGACAGTTAGCAGAAAGCAAATGCAAGAGAGAGAGGAGAGGTGAAATTTTCACATAAAAAATAATTTGCCTTCAGAAAACAATATTTGTGGGCAAAAAATGGTGAAGATGTTGTAAGTAATAACAGGAAAGAAAATAGTGTTGTGGATAGGAGAAGAATCTGGAAAAACATGCTTAAGGAGATAAGGTTGTAACTGTAATAAGATGCTGATGGACAAGGTCAGCATGATCCTATGTGGAATAAGGTGGGGAAGGTTTCCCGCATCTTTTACTTCTGTTTTTCCTTTTATTAACTTTGGAAACACAATCCCAAATGGCAACCATACTTTGAAATAAAATATAATTACTGTCTTATAAGTAAATTCAGAAAAACCTTTTCAAACTGAAATGTTAATGGAACATGAAACAGACAATCTGGGTACTTGATTTTCCTCTTGCTTTTCTATATCCAGACACATCTTAAAGATTGTTCTGTAGTGTTTTCTTGTCTGAATATTAACAGTGTTTGATTATAAATCTCAGTGCATACCTTCTATAGAATAATGTAGATTATATTGATTTTTATGACCAACAGGAAAAACTAGTGTGTCTGTTAAACTGAACATCTGTATAAAATAGCCTGAGATCTGAAAACATAAACATTTTTATGACTTCTATTCTCCCTCCTAAGCTAGAGTACTAACTTTGGTACGGGATGAAAGATTTCAAAACACACAGATTTGGATTCCTATATTAACTGTTTCAGTCATTAATTATATTTCACAGGAATATTCCTTCTCGCCCTCATTGAATGGTTAATGTAATATTCACTCATTTGAGTCACCTTTATTCTTAGTTTGCAAGATTCTTCCTACCATAAATGTATTCCCTGACTTGGCTTTTAAGGACGATGATCAAGTCCCCTCTAATGCAGCTGCTGTTACAAACAATAGGCATATAATATTCCAAAGGCAAGTCCCCAAAGATCTAAATGAATCTTTCAACTCCTTTCTACACCTTCATGATTTTGTTGAGATTATTAAAATGAGAACAGAAAGCTGTGCCATGAAGTGTTTGAATATCCTGTGTGGACAAGACTTTGAGTCTTGTTTGAATGTTAGCACTGCAAAACATTCATGCTAAGCATGCACTTAATGTGATTATGAAAACCAGACTCCCAGTTTCCAGTGGTTTCTATTAAGTGCCTTTAAAACTAACCAATGAACTAACTAAATGAATTTTGTGAACTAACTAAATGAACACTTGTTTGTATCTGTGATCATGACAACTCAGAATTGGTACCTGAGTTTGGTTTTAGTTCAGCTACATTTAAGTGTCATTATTATGGTTATTACATTATAGTTAATACTGTTGAAAGATCCAAAATTTAACTCATTTTTAAAGTCAAGTATGTTTTAATAATGGCATTGAAAAGGACAAAACTAAGCAACTAACATTGTCCTTCCACATTGTGTGGGATTCTGAAACAAATATATTAATGGGACGTATTTTAAAATGCTTGCAAGAAAAGATATGGCAGCAAGAACAGTAATTAGAAAGATGTGGGGTAGAAGTCATGTCAAGATGAGTGGACCATATAAATTTGAAAGAATAAAATATGTTATAGTAAAAAGGACTCTGGCAAAGCACTATAGGAACTTATTAAGGGAGTATTGCTAGAGGGGTCTAAATAATGAGGAGAAGTAAAATCCAATACTAGTAGAGTGCATAGTCTTGTTACACTTTGTCTTTTAGATTCTTTGGAAGGCAATGATTATCTTTCTGGAAATGGATCAATCACCCCCAAGGCAACCTATTGTACATGAAGAAAACCATTCAGTGAGCAAGCAGCTGCAGTAGGAATATAGACTACCCTTTTCTATGCTAATAATTTTAATTGGACTATATATTTTCCTCAATATTGCATTTTTCCTCTGTCTTTCCATTGGATTTGCATTTTATTCATTATTTCTCAAGCATCATTAGAAGGAAAAGAATTTTTTAAAGATATGATTAGGCATAACTTCAAAGATAAAATGACCATTTTGTTTTCATAGGGTTTGTAAGTAGGTCAGCTCTGCAAACCAGCAAGCTTGGCAAGCAAACTTTGCTATGGCAAGGCTATAGCTTCATTACTCCCTAATAAAATAGGATCCCATCTGCACAGGAATGCAGAACTGGAGCTGATGAACTGGGAGTGCTCCATGTTGCTTGCTAGTATTTTTGGTATTTCATCAAGGAACCCACGAACAGAGGGGTCAGAAGTGGATACTGTAATGCACAAAGCTCTAATAATTACTGAGTCAAGGTCACCTTAAGGCAATCAATTACATCTCTTAGCTAATAAAGACTGAATAATTTCAACACATTTTCTGTGGGAGTTGGGGAATCTTTGCACTCTTCAGTTTGCAATTGATCAGATTTATCAGCTGGGCTTCTAGCTTGGAATGTGTTGCAGTTACACAACTAATTTTTCAGTTTAATAAACTATGGCAAATTCCATTGTTACTTCATTGCATTTGGGTTTTCATTAGGAAATGACGGTGTATTTGGCTTAACTGACGTTAATATTTTGATGTGCCTGTGACAAGAACAGTAATGCTATAAAATCGGTCCTTTCTGTTTAATGGCTTTGTGTTTGTGGTTCTCTGCTGTATCATGTTATGCAAAAACACTTTTATTGGAAGTCACAATATTGATGGTTTTCTTGCTCAGTCTACTTTATATCTTTATACTGAAAAGATAAAGAAAGAAAAACTGTATCTAAATTTTAAGCAGATTATACATTTCTTCAGATCTTTGAAATTCAGATGGAGCCCTTTAATTCACATTAATGGCATCGATTAAAACACTTAGAAGGGTAACAAATCATTAGCTACATATACCAGACTACTCAAAACATTTCTAAGTAATGTAGATCAGCACGTCTTTAGTCATGATGTCAAGAAAAATAACAAAGCTGACGTACTGAAAACAATTCTTACAAAAAATTCTTGCATAATAAATCACATCTAGTCTGTAATAAAATCACTAACCACTGTTCTGTTCCTCTGCTCAGAAGTGTAAATCACCCGTAATGTTGACTTAAGTCAGTTTGCATATAAAGTGAAAAAAAAACTTACTGAGTCTAATGAGAATGAAAATAAACTCCTATCTATATCATTACTCATTTGATAGAATGCATATATGTTGCAAAACTACATTAAAAAAATCCCCAAGAAGATAGATCTATCTCAGAATGACTTCTTATGATCTGCTTCTTATTTTATGCACACACTAAAAAATAAGCTTTGCAAAACTCCTTGTGTTAAGATACCATTGAAAGTGTAATTTCTCTAGTAAAATAAAACATAGCTTTCATTTAGCCTGACAATGTTGGCTCAGGAATAGGGAATATTAGTTTCAGTAAGAATGCATTGGTTTCACTGTAAAATAAGGTTTCTTTGGTATCAGCCCTGGAGAAATGTATTGGTTTCAGCTAAAATGTATTGCAATGCTTTCAGTAAAACATACAGACATTATAAAACTGTATATTGGTTTCAGTAAAAAATGTATTCTTTCCAATGGATTCATGAGGCTTTCAGTAAGAATGTATTGATTTCATTAAAATGTGCAGCTTGAGATAAACAAAAATTCAGTTAAAATGCATTGGTTTCTGTTAAAGCTCATTGACTGAAGTGAAGAACATTCTACACTAGTTTTGGGCAGCCTTAGGGTTTTTTAAACAGTGAGTGGAGAAGTACACATAAGTAATTGTAAAGGTAATTGTAAACAAACTCTGTTCTGTAGCATCTAAAGATGTAGACATGCTAAATAAATTAGATTTTTATATTTCCATCCCATTTGCATTTGCTGCTCAGCACAGGCATAAATATTGATATAGAAAAAGCATGACACCCTTAATTCTGATGAATAGTTTTTTGATCGAGTGTGGGTGTGGGTTGTAAGGTTTTTTTGTACTGTTTAGTAATAATTTGTTTTCCTGTGACCAGTTTTTGACCAGTTTGCTTTAAATCAAGTTTGACATTTTCCTGCTTTATTGACAACAGATTCTTTTTGCCTTTTCAGCAATGCCAGGCTTTCAATGACAAAGACATTTATACTTATCATGAAGCTCTCCTATTGCCAGTCAGCTAAATTAGGGACAATACATTTGGTTGCTGTGACACATTCTTTTTTTTCTCCTGAGAAATTTTTTTTATTTTAAAATATTTTTAAATAACTTTACATTTTACTTTTATACAGAACTGGTGCCACTGACTTAGAGAAACATGCATGAATATAACTGAACAATCTTTCCTACGTGGAGTTCATTGCTGTCCCACTTTGGAGCACTATCCTTTCCCTACACTGATGTAGAATTCCCATGAAAAATGTGTTTAAGTACAGTTGAAGTGTAAGTAGTATGAATAAAGTTTCCATTACTTAAATTTACTTCTGTAATTAAACACAAGAAAGTAGGAATGATCATACTGGACTGAAGAACCAGTCTACCTTGCTTTAGTTGTGTGTCCTGCAGTTCCAAACACGAAAAATGCCTGGACACTGCTAGAAGAGGCTACTATAAATCATACATAACAGATTTCTTACAGATTTCCTGAGAAGAGGAGGAACATGCCTCTTTTTTTTCCTTTTTTTAAATAATTAATTAGTTAATGAATTAATTTTTAATGGATTTTTAGTGTATTTTCCCTGTAACTCTGTACAACTTCTGCTGCAAAACCGCATTCACAGCACCCATGGCAAGGAGCTCTGCAGTCGATCTCCCGCCACACAAAGAAGTTTCTTCTTTTCGGATGTTGGTTTCAATGTGTAGCTTGTTGCTTGTTGCTTTTACTTTTCCCTTGAATCATAGAATCATAGAATGGTTGGTGTTGGAAGCAACCTCAAAGATCATCTAGTCAATCCCTTTGCCAGGGGTGGACAAGTGCACCCTCCACTAGTTTATGTCCTGATATGGAAAACAATGATTTATCATTTTTTCCCTGTAACTCACAGTTTTGCAGATACCTGCCACATATAGCTTCAGCTGTCCTTTTTCTAATAAGAAACCTATTTTATTAAGCCATTCCTTCAATGAAAGTTGTTTAATAGCTCTGGTTTTACCTGTTGCCCTGCTTTTTGTTCATTCTACTAGATCTTTTTTAGTGACATGAGGACAAGAACTGCATATGGCACTCAGAAAGCTTTGTCACCATAGGTTTGTCTAGTATGATAGCAAATTGTCTTTCATATATTTCTTTTGTAAACCTAGTCTTATGCCTCTTGAAAATGGGGAAACTTATCTCTCAGTTTTCCAAATCAGTTTTATTTTCAAATGCTTTCTCTCACACTGTTTCATAATACTGTAATATCACTGTAGACGTTTAGATTTTAGATATCTCTTTTCATCTCTCTTGGCAGATGTAGGAAAACAAGATATCAAGCTGTGGTAGAAGAATTAAGATTGCCTATCTGAAAGGCAATAGTTCTTGTTCTGTTCAAATCTGCAGCATCAAGAGGATGGACCTGATTGTTTCAAAAATCCCTTCAGTTTATCAGCACTTTTGTGCATTGCTCTGATGTCAAGGGTCAGCAACTCTCTCTGTAAGAAAGAGGGGTTCTAGCAGCCTTCTCAAAAGAATGAATCAATACTTGCTCCTCTTAATTCTCAGGATCCTGGCTTGGTACCAATCTTTGGAAGTGCGATATATAACTTGTGAGAGGAAACAACTGCACAGGTAGATAATGCCAGAAGACTTTTCCCATGTATTGAATTACATAGGATCCATGAAGAAAAACTGAATTGACGAAATTGACTCAATATGAACATTGTTATTACACAGCAAAAGCACTGCCTGGAAAGAGCAGTGCTGAAGGGTGCAATTTCAAGCTTAGTTCCTGACTGACACTGGAGCTGCTGCTTGCTGTGCCATCAGCTATGCAGGGACCATCCCAGTGGTAAGCCATTCACATTTCAAGTTTCACAGCAGCTTAACTGCTCTCAGTGTTGACCTGCACAAATCTATGCTCCAGTCCCCTCTTATGTATTAATAAAATGTAATTATATAGAATCTCTTGTAGTGTAAAAACTCATAGTTGAGAAACAGGCATTTTGGCTTAATACCAAGGCATATATCTCTCTTTGTTTAAGAAATTTAAAGCTTTCACAAGAACCTGGAGTTTTTTTCCAGTAGACAACAACACTGCAGTGCTGTAGAGACTGGTCAGCTGAGCTGGAATCAAAGGACTAAGGACTAATCAAATACATCCAAGACATTTTCCCTGTAGAAAATATCCCCATAGAAGCTACTTCTGCTAGATTCCCAAAACTTTCTTAATGTAATAGTCCACCTTGCTGATTAACCCAGAATGAAAATTTCCTAGTCCATTGGGTTCACTGATTCTCTGACTTCATTTATGGTAATGTTGCAGGTAATTTCTTTCAAGTATAATTCTACTGTGAGTGAGAATACCCTTAGATCAGAACTTTGCTATGTTACTAAGAACTTTACTTTGTTTCTGATTGTTTCTATTTTTCTGATGCAAACTTATTAGCAACAGTAAAACATCTCTAAAATTGCTGGAAGCAGTGGCTTCCAGAATAAGTTCAGATAAAGCAAGTTGTAATAAAATTCACTTTTGATTGAATTTAATTGTAATCAAATTTACTTTTGAGACCCTATTTGTATGTTGTTTACTTTGAATGCTCATGGCTTTTTGGAAGGTTGTAGCTTTGGTAGGATCTGATGAATATACAGCATTGAACAAGGGTTTGGAAATAGAAAGTATAATTTAACAACCAAAAAGATGTATCTTCCAAGTTATTTTAGGAAAATCCTTCAGCAAGTAAACATAATTTCTGGACAAGTTGAAGAATAGGAACTACTCAATATATCAAGTTCATTCAAACCTACAATTATTTTTAAACACAAACCACTTTGACAGTATTTAATTAGGTATGCAGTCTTCTAGAAGGAAAAAAAAAACCAAAACAACAAATCTTAACAGCTGGGCATCTCAGCGGGATGTAGGGTTTTTAGACCAGGACATACAAATATGCTCAACTAAATCTGGGGGAATTTTTTTTTCCGCAGCTCATTCTGGAAAACACACTTAATGAATTAGAGTTCATCTTGTCAAATTCTGTGCCTGAGACATGAAGACATGTGTGATTGTGTGATTCAAATCACAGTTATCAGTAGAGCAGCCATGAAGGCAAATTTCCTTTTTACCAGTTATGTAAGACTAGAAAGAGAAAGGTCTTTTGGTCCTGTGGTCCAGGACCAATGACATCACCTGCTGAAGAAGAGGGTTTCTTCTTGTGTCATAATATCTTGGCAGTGAGTCATCTGTACAACACATTTGCCTCAATCTTGTTTCCCCCTCCATGAGAAACTTTTGTGTGATTGTGGCTGTGTGTGCAGACACTGCAGTAGAAGCTTATAGAACAAGACTGGTGCTTGTTATTTCTTATTTAAGAAAAGTAAGAGCACACAGGTGTAAAAATGTTTTATTACCAATTTTTAAAATATTCCCCAGAGGGGTAATTTCTCTGTGAGGAACCCCACAGCACAGAATTAAAAAACAAACTGAAACTTCACAGACATATTTGGCATCTTTCACCTCACAAGGATCATGAAGTCCAGCTGCTGGGAACCAGGAGAAAAATTAAGTAAGAGCCACATTATGCAACACAGTCAGTAATGTGTGAATAAAATGACTTTGAGCCAGAAGAGATTTTCATTTTAATGGCAGATAGTGAGATAAAGAAAAGCAAGATAGAAAAGACAATAATGATATTATTGATAATTATAATGATGATGATAATGGTAATAATGCTTAGAAGCCCTTAAAATTAAAACCATACCCCTTTCTGTTATGTGTGGAGCTGCAGTGAAGAGAGATTTTATTTCCTCATAGAATGACTACAGGTTCTTTTTGCTCTAAAGTACTCTACTTAAATTTCTCCCTGGCTCCATTTAAACTCTTCCCTGTCTGGAGTCTTTGGACAGGTTTAATCTGAAGAAATAAAACAGAATAACCTTTTTCCTGCTGAGGAGATTCCTATACTGCGGTGACATCATTAACCATAAAGCACTCTTACACATTTCACACCTGGATGTCTTAAATAGAGGACGAATTAAATCATGTTTCCAAATCAATTTCTCCTGATATTTACATTTCACTGCTCCAGTAATAGGAAGACTGAATCCATTTAAAGTCTCTCTTATACGCTGACTAAATGACATATATTTGCCTTAGAAAAAAATAGTCTGGATTACTGCACTCCTTAAAAGAGCTCTCCCACAAGTCCCTAGACAGTGTTTGAAACTTTAGAAATTCATCTGAAAGAACAATTACTTGGATAAACTGTGGTCTCTGTAGTATTCACATGAAAAGGGCATAAACAGGCCAATAGCTCATAGTATTGTAAAGAAAATCTTCCTTTTTTTCCTCCCCCACCGAAAAAGATGTGCTATTTTATATTCAAAACTTTATTTATCCATTGGAGATTCTCATGAAATAGTAAATCATATTACATATAGTATTTTTTCACTCAAAACACTACAGACATTCTCATATTAAGAGGAGTGCATTTTAGCAAAGATTTTTCTCGCAGTAGTCTCCTGAACAAAATGTCCACCATGCAGCTAGACGTGCACACACTGTGGGGGTGGTTCAATTCCCAGAGAGCTGTAGTCCCTGAGTTAACATTTGACTAGTGTCCAGTCACTCATGGTGCTCGTTCACCAGGGCTCAGCTGAGAGCTGGTACTCTTCAATGGTTTTAATAGTGACCTGGACAGAGGAGTTGAGTGTACACTAAGCACATTTTGTGGTGATACTAAATTAGGAGGAGCTATTTATTCCTTAGAGGCTAGAGAGGCTTTAAAGATATATCTTGACAGATTAGAGAGGTTTTACAGTTAGATCTTGATAGAGCACTGGGCTGTCCCCAACCGTGTGAAATTTAACAAGGACAAATGCTTGATTCTGTACCTGAAGCAGTGTGGGTGCACACGTAGCCTGGGGACGTGAGGGTGCAGTGCAGCCCTGCTGGCAGGGATCTGGGGGTTTTGGTTGCTGGTAAGTTTAATATGTGTCAGCAATTTGACTTGGCAGCCAAAAGAGCCAACCCTTGTGCAGGGTGCTGTAAGCATGGCCCAGATCACAGATCAAAAGGGGTCATTGGCCTACTGTGCTCATTGTTGCTGCAGCCTCACCTGTGTGCTGTTTAGTCTTCCACAATATAAGAAAGTTACAGAAAAATTAGAATATGTCCAAAAGGAAGCATGAAAAATATTGAAAGAACTAGAGGACTGGACTTCTTAGGAGTGGCTGAGGATACTTTGTTTGTTCAGCTTAGGAAAGAGGAGGCTGAGAGGGGATCTCATTGCTGTCTACAGCTTCTGCATGAGGGGGAGAGCAGAGGGAGATGCTGGAGGTACTGGTGGATGAAAGACTGGCCATGAGTTGGCAATGTGTGCTCGCAGACCAGAAGGCCAACAGCATCCTGGGCTGTACTGAAAGGAGTATGACTGGCAGGTTGGGGAGGTACTTTTCCACCTCTATTCCTCTCTCATGAGGAGACCCCACCTGGAGTGCTGCATCCTGCTCTGAGCCCCCAACATAAGAACGACCTGGGACGAGTGGTGTGTCCAGAGGAAGGACTCAAAGATGATCAGAGGGCTGGAACACCCCTCCTATGACTAAGAGAGTTGGGGCTGTTCAAGCTGGAGAAGAAAAAGCTCCAGTGTGACCTAATTGTGGCCGTTTTGATGCTTAAAGAGCACTTAGGAGAAAGATGGAGTCAGACATTTTAGTAGGGCCTGTCACAATAATGCAGAGGGTAATAGTTTAAAACTAAAACAGGGTAGATTTAGACTAGATGTAAAGAAGGAATTTTTTTTATGATGTTGAAACACAGGAAGATGTTGCCCAGAGAGGTGGAAGATGCCCTGGAAACATTCAGGTTCAGGTGGGGTGAGGCTCTGAACCACCTGATCTCACTGAAGATGTCCCTGCTTATTGCAGAGGGATTGGACCAGATGATGTTTAAAGGCCCCTTCCAACCCAAAGCTTTCTACTATTCTATGACTTTATGATCTCCTCTTTCTGATGTCTGCTGATATCAGGGAACAGATTAGAGTTATGTCAGGGGTTCAGACTGGATATTAGGAAAAAGTTCTTCACTGAGAGGGTGTTTAAGCACGGGAACAAGTGATCTTAAGCCCCAAGCTTGCCTGTGTTGAGTAAGTGTTTGGAAAATGCCCTTAGGCATATAATTTCTAGGTTGCCCTTTGTCGAGTGAGGAGTAGAACTTGGTGATCCTTGTGGGTGCCTTACAGCTCAGGATATCCCATGGCTATATGATTCTATTTTACCAGGAAGTCAAGAATTCACTGCATATGGATCTTCTTTCTTCAAACATTAATAAATATAATTCAGATCTACAAAAATCTCTGAAATCATTTGCAGCCTCGTTTATCTTTCTGAAGAGACTCATTTGTCTTTGGATGTTTTGCAGAGAGTTCAGAGTTGTGAGATGCTGTTTAATGTCTTAAAAGGATTGATTTTCTGAAATATTGAATATCTGCTCTTAGAATATCTACCTTATCTTGGGAAGAATGTCATGCTGGGTAGGCAAAATATTCATTCTCCTTTTTAATGTCAAAGAGCAACTTGTTTCTGTTGCATTGAAAAGCATGACTATTTGAGAACAAACAAAATACAAAGGAAAAAGTATATAATGAAATATTATTTCTCTTATAATTTTTTAAATAATAGGTACTCCATTTCATATGTATTTAATTTTGTAAGATGGAAATTTTTCTTAAAAATTATATGTAGTCATGGTAAAACTTCAACAGTCTTTTTCTGCCAAAAATATGTTACTAACGTTTTTCTGATCAGACCTAAACAGATTTTTCATTTTACACCAAATAATGTCTGGTAGACTTAATGAAATGAATTCTTCATGGGTGTTAGAAGGGCAGAACAAGGGCATTTATTCTTCTGGATGTTATATAGCTGCATAAAATCGAGCCTTTGCTCAACTGCTGTTTTTATAGTTAGAGTGGATGTAAAGAAGGGGAACAAAGGCCCTTAAAAACACAGTTGTGCTCTTTGCACTGTACGCTGTCCACTGACCTGTGTTGACTCCTGGTGTATATTACGCAGCTCTAGAGCCACCCTGCTTTATCTTTTGGTCTCATGGTCTCCCTGACAGTCTTGGGAAACAGAATCACCTGCTTAATACATTCTGCACCTTGCAACATCTGATCTAATCTATGCACCTCTGCAGACCTCAGCCATGGGGACAGAATGACAGGTTGGGGTCCCTGGTAAATAATGTCAGTAGCATTAGGTAATTCTGAACTAAGGTATTATGGAAGAACGTGTCTAGCATTTTTAAAATAGGGATTATTTTTCAAATAGGAAATAAAAGCACAGCAATAAAGAGGAAAAATCCCATAAACCTCTGGATTGGACCTGCTGCTGACTTTACACTAACATGCTGACTTTACACTAACATACAAAGTGTATTAAAATATTAATGTGGGATTAGGTGATAGAAATAATAGGTCAAGTTGAAAAAAGATCAGAGAGATTCCAGGACATGTCTATTGAATTGTTTGACTTAATAGCTTTGGTTGTAATTTAAAAGCCTTAGCTGTGAGGTACAGACATACACGGAAAATTTATTTTTGTAGTTTTATCTTAGGAACAATAATGATTCCTGCTGAAGTCCTTGTAATACATATGAGTACTTTTTAAGATTTCTCAATATATTTCTAATGATATAAAAAAAAATCCATGTATTTTAAATGAAACAATATATTTAAATTTTTTTTTCTGGGTAAGTAAAGAAATTATGCTGATGCGAGTCTTTTTCTCTTTCAAATAACTTGATGGTTCTCACTAATTCCACATGCATTTCACTAATAGGATAAATATCAATGCCTCAGAAATCCAAGGAACAAATTTCTTTGTTGACAGCTGGACAGGTAAAAGAAGGACAAACAACAAATATTCTTCTTTTATAAATTGCACTAAAGTATTTTGTATGGATGAATTTCTACTTCATTTTAAAAACATTTGTTGCCAATAAATGCCTCAAACCTGTTCAATTACCAACATCTTTCAAAAATCAGTCCAATGGCTGTTTCTTTTCTCAGATTTTCCCTCTTTTGCAGTCTCAGTAAGAGAAACCAAACACTGCACTACACACTACTCCCTGTCACTCAGAGGAGAAACATGTGGAGAGGCAAAACTAAGATACTGAAATACAGTGGCAATCAGTTTTATATTCCTGCCTCAGCAACCTAGCATGCAGTTGTGTTCACTGACTTGGTGCTGCTTTTGATTCTCCTTCACCTGCCCACAGTATCACCAGCTGGAACTAACATAGTCAGCTGCTGTGTGCAGCTTTGATTTTGAATACATGGTGCACTAAGAAAATCAACGAAGCGATACTCTAAACTTTTTGGTCTATATAACACAGAATGTGAAACCCCAGCCATATTGATACACACACTAATTATAACATTCAAACTTTGCTGCCCCTCGTCAGTCTCTGAACAGTCTTTTTCCATGGCCATTCAAAAGGTTAAGAGCTGGGATGGATTCAGCTGTTTAAAATACTTACTAGGATCCAGGAACTCTATGGAAACTGACACGGTGTCTAACTGCTACAAACTATCACAGCATGCTCTGCAAACATTTCTTTTATTTCCATGTTCACTAGGCTTAACTAGTTGTCTACAAACTATTAACACTCTTGCAATTCTGTCTGAACTTTAACTCTCAAAACAATATCTCTGTGTTAAAGCCACATTAAGGATTAAGCTCTGTGGATTTGGCAAATGTAGAATTAAGCTTGCACAGATGAGTTTATTTTAGCCTGTTGACATAGACATATGAAATATTTTCACAGGTTCGTACACCGCTTGTTGTGTAAGACTTCATTTCAGCAAGGAATAAATGGGTGAGGTAATAAGCTGGTAAAATTGCAAGCTGGTTGCCTAATTGCATTCAATGCATAGCCTACTCTCTTCAGCACATCCCAAGGGCTTGATATCCCCTTTACTGTTATCACTACTTTTTATCATTCTGCCACGGTTCAATTTTATATGTATATGTTTTTCTTTTCTTCTGCCTTTCTAAAATTCCTTGTCCATTATGCTCATAACAGCCTCATGATCTTATTCCGGTGCCTTTCAGTAAGGCTGGTACTTGGAGAACAAGGGAACCAGCCATCTTTGTGGATTTTTGTTACTCCTAGAAGCTGTAGAGATTCACAGATCAGCTCTCCTTTTTATCAGACAGAAAACTCTAAAGAAAAAAACTGTCATGTTAACCTCTAGAGACATAACATGTAACTTATTTAGTAAACAAAATCTTGTAAAAATATAACCCCCGGGATGCTGATTTTGTGGTAAGTTTGAAGATAATATTTTGCAGAAAATATACATCTCTGAGTAGATTCCGTAGCAAGGCTTTCTGAGTCAGTAGCTCAAATGCAGAGGTGCTGGCACTCCAGGCACCTTAGTGTGAGCAAAACATATTTTGCTTGTAATTCATTCTCAGAAATAGTCAAAATTTTTAAACCAAAACCCTTCCTTAATCTACTTTCAAGATCAATTAAAAATGTGGCCTCAGGCAAACACATGGCATGGAAAATGTCTGCCATGAGGAATTAAAATTTAGCAGTTATAATTAATGAGAAAGAGGATTCAAAAATGGTATATCTGAAGGCAGCTGTACAAATATTTCTATCTACGATGTTACACAACTCTTTCAGTGAGAAAAAGTTAGTATTAAGACAAAAGAACTGATTGCACTGATGCCTGTGCGAAATACATGTGTCTCTCCTGTGTATACATTTTGCAAGTTCAGTTAGATCTGGGAATTCACACTAAACCTACTGCCCACTGTAAAGTTTGCCTGTGTAAATCCAATGTAATACTCATGGAAAAGAAAAAAGTGCAATAAGAACTTTAAATGTAAAGCTTTTTTATCACGGGTTCTTGATTGCATCCTGTTTTGTGTAAAAATTGAGAAAAAATACATAAAATTCTTGTCCAAAACTCACTTCTTCACTTGCTGATGTTGGATAGGCAGGCATTTCCACTGATCAAAGCGTGCTGTCTCTGAGTTTTTGCCTGTGTCTTCTCTTGGAGGTCATTAACCTGTCCATGTGATGCATACATGATGACATATCCCTCCTCCACTGACGAAATAAAGAGCTTTTGCTGGTTTTAAAATCTTAAGCAAGACTTAAATGCCTCACTAATACACAGATGTGAAGAAAACAACTATTGGAAAAGAATAGAAATATGTATTCTTTTACAGATGAAAAATTTGCTTAGCTGCTGTCACCAGGACCTTGAATTATGTAGTCTTTCACATTTGAGTGGTCTCCTCAAGCAGCTTCCATGAGTGATTATCTTTTCAGTACTCAAAAGGAAATTTTTATGGAAATTGACAGAAGCTTGAGGGTCCTTCGCCATTTTGAGTGACAGAAACCACAGCTTCTCATCAAGCCACAGACAGCAAAACCTACTAGGATATAGACTTGCAGGAGCACGTATGAAGGAGGGCCATGAAGATTGTTAGAGGACTGGAGCACCTCTTCTATGAGGAAAGGCTGAGAGAAATGAGATTGTTCAGCCTGGAGAAGAGAAAGATTAGGAATGAGCTTTTTGCAGCCTTTCATTGCCTACAAGAGAGCTGCAGAGGGACTTTTAACAAGGGGCTGCATTGATAGAAGACAGGCCTTAAATTGAAAGAGGGTAAGTCTATATTAGGTAGAAGGAAAAATTCTTTACTGCGAGGGTGGTGAGACACTGGAACAGATTGCCCAGAGAAGCCGTGGGGGCCCCATTGCTGCAAGTATTCAAATCCAGGTTGGATGCAGCTTTGAGTAACGTGTTCTTGTGAAAGATGTCCCTGTCCAGTGCAGGAGGGTTGGAATGTGATGACATTTAAGGCTGCTTGTAACCAAATTGTGCTATGATTCTGTGTTTCTGTGATACTACTATAAAATGTAACAGCTGCAGCAGCAGTTTTTGAGAGAAAAAATGGAGCAATTCAAGATCATATTACTGTCTTCATATTATCTACATAACTTAATACTCAGTGAAATCTGGGGAGAAAGCACACAGCCTCTGTGGTTTTGTGCATGTGATGTTACTTCCATGTATTTCCTTAACAAACCAGCCTCAGTTCCACTGCATATAAAATATATTTATCCAGATGATGAAACCTTTGGGCTTCTGTTTGCTGGAGCCACTGGTGTGCATCTATGTCTGTAAGCTAAACATCATCAATGCACAACTTTAATATAGGTCAAAAACAACCCAATTTTTACTTATGCCTGTTAACACCTTTACTCTGGGGATAACTGAAACCGGTTATCATTCACAATTGTATGAATAAGGTCAAACTATTTTGAGGGGGGCAAGAGAATTTAGCTTCCTGAGGAGCTCCTATTCTTCATGTAAATATTGTGTTAACTGGATGAAGGGAAACTGTTATGAAGAGAAAGAAAAAATTCTCCACACACATAATAATTTAGTATTTGTTTCATATCTCAAGAAATGCAAAAACTGAAACATGATGATATTGCTTTAGGCTAATAATGCAGCTGGCCCTGTGCCATGCCTCAGACAGAAACTGACAGTGCAAATGTGGGAAAGAGTGGAGGAATAGGGAAAGCAATGCATGTCCAAGGGACTGTCTGAGGCAGAACTGAGTGTTCAACCATGACAGTCTTTCCACCACGGATCCCCAGTCATTTGTGTGATTCTTTTAGCAAGGTCACCACTTGTTGTCATATAGAATGTCCTACAAAAATAAAACAACAAAAAAATCTTCGGAAATTCCTTCAAAAGAAAACCTGCCAAGAATTAATAATTATTTCCCATCATTATTTGTCTTAATATACTTATGTCCAGACCCCTTTATAAGGCTCAGACCATAGGCATTCCCCCAGTAATTTCTATAACTCCCTTTGCTACCCTTCAAAACTGGACATCTGCTTCTGTACGACCTGCTTTTTTATTGCACTCTGGATAACCTAGTTCATGCATAAACAACTTCATTCAAAGGTAAGCAGGTTTGGAGCCATAGCATTTTCTTTTAATAATCCTAATACAAACTACAGATACTCAGGTCCCCTATTTTTTCTGCTGGATTCAAGCCATTTTCTTCTGTTTAGGCTATGTGATCTGTGGAGCAAATGAGAGGTGACTTCTTATCTACAAGAAAAAGCTGTCTGATAAATCAAAAAGATGAATAATTTATAGCACAGGAGCAGAGAAAACAGCATTTCACACTGTTTTTCATACAAAATGTCATATGAATTCCAAATGGACCAAGGAATTTGTGTGTTTGAGACTAAATTAATTGGCAGAAATGAAAAGAGGAGGGAGGAGAAGTCTCAGCATTGTTGTGATTGTAGTTTACTCAAGGAAAAAGGTTATGATCCAGTTGTTCTTTTTTCTATATTGGCTTAAATAGAGAAATAAATTAAAACTACAAAAATCAATGCAAAGGAATTCTTATAAAACACGTTCAGACACCATCGAAACTGCAAATAAGGCAGGGCTTGTGCTGTGTTTTTATTTCAGTCTGGTTAGCTGGAGAATATGAAGTTATGTTGTTTCATAATCAGACATTAAAAGGACCAGCAACTGGATAAATATGATTGAATATTATTGTTACTACTGTGGCCCCATGTTGCCAATTGATTTACACATTAAGATGATGGCTTAAAGGCTCTCAGAAAATGACTAAGCAAGTTTAGTGTACAATGGGCAGACAAACAATATCTTTCTGACATAAAAGCAACAAAAAGCAGTAACAATAACATCCCCAGGAAAGAGAAGCCCTGCACACTATGAGTGCAACAGAGAAAATGCAGTCAAAACCAGAAGGACCTCCACTGCACTGTGGAGCACTGGGCAGGCGGTCACATTTCCTCCCAGTAACAGTTACCAGCTTTGGCTCGATGTTGCAGTAAGCCTCTGAGTGCTGGGCGTCTGAGCCAGTGTGACTTGGAGTCTCTTGTATCTCCTTTATTAATAGACCCAAAGACAGTGATTTCATGTATGTATATTGGATGTCCCACTCTTTGCCTCAGTCTCTTCCTGTTCATAGAATGACAGAAACATTTGGATTGAAAGGTACCCCTAAACATCATCTAGCCCCTCTTTCTCTAGATCTAGTGATTTTTCACTAGGCCATGTTTCTCAAAGGCCCATCCAACCTGACCAGTGATGGGGGATCCATAATTTCTATGGGCAATCTGTTCCACTGTATCACCACCTTCACTGAAAAATTTCTTCCTTATCTGCAGTCTAAATCTGATATCAGTATAAATCTGATATATTTCAATTTAAGACCATCACCCCTTTTGCTGTTGCTACAGGCCTTGGTTAATCTTTCTCCAACTCCATACAAGGTCCTTTTATGTATGAAAAGGCCCAAACAATATTTTATGACAGTACTTCCAATTTGACTTCATATTAAATTTATGAGATTACTTAAAGCCAAATGCTGTGCCTAATCTTGAAGACTTCACATAGTTGAAATACACTAAGGATTTAGAAAACTAAGGGAGTCACTTTCACAGCTTTCAGCTGATTTCTTAAATTTTTTGTGTATGGTGTAGTAGATTTCTCTGCAAAGTGAGCATGCTGTCTAATATTTGATTTATATCTGCTGTAAAATTTTAATGATGGGAAAATGTTGCCTAGAAAGCTACAAGCAAGTAGGAAAAACAGACTGTGGGAATTCTTTTCTTCCCAAATACCCAGGTCCTGCTCGGAAATATCTAAATATTTTGATGTACTATTGTGACTATTGCACAAGCATAAGATACAGATAAACCAGTCATATTTAATTAAATGTAAGCAAATCAAAATGTTGTATGGATCAGCTTGAAATTGTTACTTTGTCACAATATTTAAAATACTTCTTGCAGTTCAATTTCATCATTTCTGAGAGAAATTAAGAGCATGTAGAAAAGCAAAAAAATGAAATGTTTTTTCTACTCTTCATCAGTAGAGAGCACTGTTAGACAGCAACAGTTCTCTAAATCCTCTCAAACCACCCAGGCACTGAATCACTGCCTGAAGCCAGTGGAGCAGCACCCTGGGCAACAAAGTCAAATTTAAAATGAGAGAAAAAAGCAAGAATATGCTTAGCATCATGTTTTAAAGAAGTGTGAATGTGTTTTTATCACAAGCTAGTATTATAGATGTGACATTAGTAATTGTGAACTCAGACAACTAAACATCTGTTCACATAAACTTCAAGGGAGGGAAAAGACAAAAACTGTTTACAAAGAGACACAGAACAAATCCAATGAACATGATGAAGTTGTACTCTAGTCCATATCAAGATGTTATCTGAAGATTAGTAAAATGGGATGAAATTAATTAAATTAGAGTGGCAAAGGGAATTGAATGGCAGTATGAAATGAATGATGCACAGTAGTCATTACTGGCCATGTCTTGTGCTGGGCAGTGCACTATGCTGCTTAATTGATTCTCTGGGAGATGAGGGAAAATCTGACACCATTTGTCCTACAGTTTTCAAATGAAGAAGAGTAACACTATTTTGGACTACTGAAGTCAAAGAGTAAAGCCAATTCTTATGGACATGAATGCCCAAACCCATCATCAGGATCTGGCAATTGAACTACATCAGTCACCTTCAAGAAAAAAATTTGGTCCTCATACTTTATAAAAATTCCTGTTGCATACACATATAAGTGCAAATTCATATCAGACTTATACTAAACTCTAGTTTAAACCAAAAGAAAATCATGAGGCACCAGATAATAGCTTCCCCTCTTCCTTAGTATATCACTAATAACATGACTGTGTATTCCTATAGGACATATAAGCGCAGCACAGTGTTCTCCTTATGTAATGAGCTTTCTTATTGTGAAAACCAGAACTGACTTCACAAATCAGACTGAAACTTTTGGATGCCTCCTAGCTGCTAATGAACATCCAGAACAACAAAAAAAAAAGTAGAACTGTTGTTTGGGTGAGTGATATCCACTTTCCAGAGACCAGGTCAACTTGGATCCTCCCTAAGAGCACACTAAAAATACCATATGCAAAAACCTACCTTTATGAGAAATAGTTTCTCAACAGTTAAATGTAATTAAGTACACAATCAACATATCCAACCCTTCCTTTCCTCTGTTTTCTGTGTTCTTAAGCATTTTATGCAATATGATTAGACAGATGTGCAAACAAGAGTATCTCAAAATGTGACGAAAAAGATTAATCACTTGCTCCAACCCTTGTTTAAATCAAGGGGAAAGCTTACAGCATCTGGAGTATTGTAGGCACTTCCTCCAAAAAAGCAGGAGTTTCAGATTCACATAAAAATACCCAAAGTGAAAAGGAAGTTAGGAAGACATTTTTCATCTTGGTGACTTAGTTCCCAGCTGCTTAACTGCAAAGTACAATTTCTGAACTATCAGGCATTGTCAGATAAAGGGGACAGTACAATCTATTAATATGGTGGTCCAACTAATATGCACTGACTGCATTCTGATGTTAATTTTAAACACTTTGAGGCTTTAGCACTTGAGGGCAAGTCTCAGTCCCAGGTTTGGCTTGCCAGGAGACAAAGGATCCATCTGCTTGCACCTGACATCTGCCTCACAGGGCTTACAGCACAGGACAGAACCTCACCACATTTGTGGTCTTGGCATTTGACCAGCACACTCAGAGTTTCTTTGTTTCAGCTAGAAGGGGATAGCTCATAATGGTGCTGTTTGTGTGTGCTGGGCACCCAGATCCTGCTCAAGCCAGCTGTGGCGAAATGAAGATCCCAGCAGAGCTTGACCCCAGATTCCATTGAAAGGCCTCTGGTGCTATTCTGGCAAGAGGCATGAGTGAAGCAGTCAGAGAATGTAGATTAATCTATGCAAAACTGTGCTGCAGACAATGAACTATCGTCATAAAATCCTCTACAGACATTTCAAAGAGATTTTTTTTCCAGAGTTTGTGCACAATATACCACTTGTTTAACTCACATATGGAAACTTCTTGCATGCACATTTTAAAAGCCTTTTATACTTGCCTGAGTTATAGGAAAGCAACAAAAAAAGGCTTTCTTTTAAAGTGAATACATGGTATTTTTATAGCATCCAAGAGGGAATGACCTTACCAGAGGGTATGGTCCCATCACCTGTGCAACACAATGGCATTCTTGTGGAAGTGATTTATATGAGAGCAAATTTCAAAGCTGAAAAGACAATTGCTATCTTCAAAAATCTTAGGAAACCTCTTACTTAAATCTAGATATTTTGTTCCATTCCACTCACAAAGATAAGGAGCAGAGCTCCCTCAAGGACCTTCTCTAGCTGCATCTCTGAGGTTTGAATGACTGCTGCCCTGCTCATCATCTACTGACCAGTGCAGGGTGTCTGCCATAGTGGTGAATGATTAGTACCTTGCAGTCACCACTTCATACAGTTCTGCAGAGGTGTATATCAGCAGCACAAGATTCAGTGACAGAGTATCATCAGCCTGGGTTTTATAATTTTCCATGCAGCTGAGCTAGACTGCTTTCCTGACCTTGTATTTCTTTCTCCCTCCTCTCTCTGCAGAGTGCCTGGTTCTTCACTGTCTCTGCCTGCCACTGTTGGTGCCAGAGCCTGCCCAACTGCTGCTTCTGCCATCTGGAACAGCCTTCTTATACCTCACTGCTTCATTGCCCCTCTGTCTCTGTTCAAATCTCCATTCTTTCTTCCTCATCTATTACTACATCATTTTTCTGTTTTCCACTGCTCTTACATGCTTTTTAACTCTGTAATATCCCTTAGGCTTCAGCTTGCTTAAAATATGCTAAAAGAAGAAAGAGTTTAGTCAATTATGCTTGATATTTACTCTGAATCTAGGAAGGGTGGGATGAGGTGGGGGAGGAAAAAAAAATGAAATAAATAGAGGTTAAGCTGTAAATAGAAAAAAAGCTTAGAAAAACTCCACGGCCATAGTAATACTAATTTTAAAAGGATTTCATTTTTCGAAGGGATGGCTCATGATAGTGCAGGTGGGAGTAGTGAACTGCAATTTTTCTGAAAGGCTTTGTTGTATTAAATACAACTCACTCCTTGTTCTGCTTGGTTTGAGTAATTTTTGGTAGTGCAGTATTCTCACTTATCTCAGGCCAATGCTTGGACCAGCAGGCCCTAAGCAGCTACCTGGCATTTACATGCCTTGGCTGCTTTTCCTTGCCAGGATACAAGATCCTGGAACCAGACCAGCATGACGGAGAACCAAAGCTCCTGAGAACATTGTTCCTCGCACTCCCAGTAGCACTAAAAGAATGCAGAGAGCATTCTGGAAGAGTTCTGTTCCTGCATTAGGATTTTGATTATACAGAAACCTCTCTGCAACAAATATAAAGATATGATCGTTTGGTGATTGGGTTTTTTTGCACGTGAAGTCCATACCTGAATGTGTTAAATCCATATATTGATTATGTGGCTCATTTGACAGCTCATTTTATCAAAAGCATCTGACAAAGTGAGTTCTTATAATTATGTAGGTAACTTTGGAATTTACTGCCCGAGGGCCATATGAACCACTTTTTCATGAAGAAAGGCTTGGAAACTGCAAAACTGTATATGGCACAGGATATATAAGCTTTTACTAATTCCACAACATATAGATGTGGGATCAAATCAAACAGAAAGGTACCTCATATGGCTCTCTGTATATCGTGGGACGGAAATACTTTACAGTATGAGTTGTTGTCCCTGTCACTTCCTGATTGCTTGGATAAAGGGACCTGCCTCAATTATACTCTGGCCAACACGACTGTATATTCTCACAAATCTTTGGGTGAAAATCCAGTGCATACTGTGGTTTCACACAGTCAGGGAATATATCTCCCAGATCCCAGTCTTAAATCTATTTTTTACATCCAATATTCATAATGAGAAAGTTCAGTTTTTAAAAACTTATTTGTGAATTCATGTTCACCACAAATATGTGACATATTTCATTTGCACAGACATGTACAAAAGTTTTGTCATCCAAAGTGTTCCATTCTGGGTTCCGTTAAGTAAATTTTTTTTTTTTTGCATTTTTTGAGCAATGTATCTGAATAAAGTTCTCATAGTTAAAGAGCAGATACCAATTTATGCCTACATTTTTTCTGATATAATTTGCAAGCTGTCTAGGCCACTATCACAGTTACAAACACAAATCCAGTATTAGCTCCTAATATTTGCTCCTTAAATGATTACATATCAGTGGCAATTTACACTAATCTTTAGAAAATGCATGCACATGCAGTTACAGAAATTGCACAGATGAGTTCAGCTTTATTCCTTAAAATGTCACCATGTGTACCCTAAAACAGATCTATTCTAGCTTGGGGACAAGTTATACTTAAAATATAATATGTGCCCATGGATCAGCTAATCAAAAAAAAGTGAAAAAATCCACTAAAGTGGACAATGAAAATTAAAAGTTAAACTGCTACTCACATAAATAAAAAATGGCTTTTTATTTATTGTCACTGTATCATTACTAATTAGTAATTACTTTATTTGATCATATGAAGAAATACAGAATCACTTTTTAACAGAACATGGCTGACACTGCTAATGATGTTATAAAAGCAAAAAAAAAAAAAGGTGTAAGAAAGGAATCTCTAACCAAACAAGTTGTGTCTAAGCAGGAGCTGGACGAGCCATGGTGGCATGCTCAGGGTTAACTCCTGAAGTATCCTGAGCTGGTGTGCAGGGCTCAAACACAGAAGAAGCAGGGAGATAATTTCTGAGATGCTATGGGACAAGTGGGAGGAAGCCAAGAAGGAAGCTGCAGGCTGCTCAAACAAGATTTGCAGAGGGGGACAGATTTGTAGACAGTGGGGAAAACAAATGAGGAAAAAAGATCATTATTCACAGGTAGTTCTGAATGGATAAGACATAACAACCTCTCCCAGGTGATTGGGCACTACACACCAACACAGGTCACATTGAATCTGAGGGTGACAAATGTGTCATACTTAGCTGTCACTAGGGATGGAGCACATGTTTCTGTCTTTGCCTTCACTATCTTAATTATGTGTCTATGTTTCAATGGGCAGTTCCAGCTTCTTAAACCTACATATACATATCCCTCTTCCATACATTTAAGATGTGAGACAAGTGGCTGAGAATCATTCCTCACAGTGCCACATTCTCTGCCTCACTGCAGCTTGGTGACATTTGCAAATATATGACAGTCTTGCAAAAAACCTAGCAATGCACCACAAAATAACAGATTGTTAAAAAAATGAGCTTGTTTAATACTGCCTTGATCAATGTCAATGCCTACAAAATAAAAGAAAATCTTTTTCAGAGAATCAAGCCTCAGACTTTTTAAATGCCTACGTTCGATCAAAAAAGCATGCAGCAATCTTGGCAGTTCTTTTCCTGAATGTTGATGAGGGTTCAGTTGCAGCACTCTCTACTGTTTGCACTTGTTCCCAAAGTTTACTCTTCAGCTGATTGCACTTGCCCTGTTGAAAGGGTCCCAGAATTAATTATTTTTTCTCCATCAGTAGCATAGCTCTAGAGTTTTCTAGACTTCAAGAGAGTAGTTAGCTTAAAAAAGATAACCAGACCTAGACAGGTAGTAATAAAAAGACATGAATATTCAGGAGGCAATTAAATTTCAAGCTCTGTAATGGGACATGGACCATTATATACATAGATATTTGCTAGAAAATGAACCTACTTCCCTAAAAAAAACTAAACCAACCAACCAACCAAAAAAAAAAAAAAAACCCAAAACAAAAGAAAAAAAATTGGAATATCCTTCAGACAAATATTTTCAGTTAGCTTCACAGCCCAAGTTAGACTGGAAAGAGCATAGCAGAAAATTCTATAGCTCATTGGCTTGATGCTCCCAGTACCAGCTTAATGTTACTTTCAAGTCACTAATTGTACAAAACATTACCCAAGTAATTCGGTCCTGAATTTTCAAATTAAAGAGTTTTGAGAGGGTTATTTTTTGTTTGTTTGTTTCTGGTTGGGAATGGTTATGGTTTTGGTTTTTTAAGTGTTTCAGTTCAGGAGTCTATCTCATGAATGATGGGATATAGCTACATAAACAAATTAGCACAAAAGAGGTTTATTTATATATATTTTTTTTTGTTAAGTGCTATGTGATATATGTGCATCTACATGCTTTTATCCCTCAGTACACAAAGCAGTTTATCTCTTGCTGAATGTTGAGTATTCTACCTTACAATTTAGTTTTCAGAAAGGTCATGAAACAGCAGTTGTTTTCAGTTGATAGTTCTGTGGAAACATACACGCACAATTTTTGCTAAAGGGCCACTCTGCATCAGGCACTGATTTCAGTGATTTTTAAAAAATTTTACTCTTGTCACTTCACTGAGTTGTACATTTCTGAAAATTTTGTCTTGTTCTGTTTTAAAAGTTAATTGGTTTTTTCTTGCCTCAAAAGAAAATGTTTTATATCTATTAGGTAAATACAGTGTTGTATTCCATTTTTATTTTTATTAGGCTGAATATCTAAAAATTTCTCAGTTCACAGTTTTCTTACAATTCAGTAAGTAAGAAATCCCTTTTTCTTTGATGTTTACAAAATTCTTCAGTCTAATTAGATAGCTCCAGAGTCAATATGAAGAATGAAATGGAGGACAGTCTGAAATCTGATTTTGTTTCATCACAGAGATGTAATTTACTAACATGAAATAGAGATTTAAAAGAAGAACAAAAGGTTTTCACTACAAGCGTTCTCTATCAATGAGCATTATCTACATGGAGTTCAAACTCTACACACAATCTGGCCTTACACAGTAATTGTGACCTTCAACACCATCCATCTGCTACAGCGTAAATTAGAAACTACTAACCAAAAGATCCAGCTTTCCACTGATGAGATAATTTTGATATCTTCAGCTCTAAACATTTCTTCTGCACTCTCTGGTTCTGTCTAATTAATCAGTATCAAGGAAAAATGAAACGCTCTTTACAAAATGGGGGAATTATAACACCTTTGTGAATGGGTGTCTTGGTTTTGAAAG
>VXBU01019335.1:0-15242 GCA_013400315.1 Bombycilla garrulus
GCAATTAAAAGAAAACCCTAATAGAGTGTGGTTGAATTTTAAAAAGAACTTTGAATTGCAGCTTGGACACTGAAGTTCAAAAATGTACCTTGTCTCTTAATTTTCTTCCTGGTTTCATGACCAGAATGAAAAAGATAAGAGAAAATTCGCAGCTCAGTACAATAAACTAATGTGCAAGACTTTTTAATACCATATTGGAAAATCTGTGCAATTGTGAAGGGCTTTTAGACACATAATTTCATTATGTTTCTCACCTATCTGTAATTAGGCAGCAGATCCCCATCATTGTGAAAACATTTTGACAGTATGCAAATTCAAATCAAATATGTTTGCGCACATTTCATAGTCTGCAGTACTTCCATTTGCTCCACAGAATAAAAAAGTTAAGCCATGCCTTGGATGCATAAATACATTTTTTCAGAGTTGAAACTTTCTACCAGCTCGGGATGGCTGAATCCTGAATATGAGGCACCTGAATTCCAGCCACTCTGCAGCAAGTTCACATGGTGTTTAAAATCAGAATTCATACAAGACCATATTATACTATTCTATTGTAGACAGCTCTCTCAAAGCCATGACTGTCAAATCAACTCTCTGACCAGACCTTTCTAAAAATTTCCCTGTTTCCCAGAGCTTTAATAAAATTTTTACATACATATGACACTTTATAAGAGTCAACATAAGAAGATGCCTTCATGCTCTTCCTGACCTTGTGTCTAGCATTCACATGATCTGGATCTCAGAGACTCAAAGGCAAGTTTCTTGAGATATCCCAGAGCTGACTTGTCTTGGCACAGCCTGCTGATCTCACAGGACTTTCTGGAGGGCTGTACTGGGGTCTGTCTGACACATAGACTTGGATCCAGTCTTCTGTCCAACATCATGCAGTTCATGAGAGGGGCAGATTGACACATCCAGGTCGAAAGAGAGCAGGGTCCCAAACATACCAGGAGTACAAGATGAGTTTTGAAACACATCACATGTTGGTCTCAGAGCTAACACACCCTGTAGACCCTTGTATACAGAGGTTATTTGCAAAACAAAACCGGATACCTCATTACTGATGACTGATGATGCAGGCACATGTTCCAAAAATTTCAGCCTTCTGCCTCTGGAACTTGTGATCATATGAGATGAAATATAAAAAGCAGCTATTCCAAGATAACCAGCTCATCAAAAAGGTATGGGAAAGTTTCACTCTGTGGATGACTATTTCATTACGGGTGAAAAGAAGAATGGCATAATCCCATTATTTTCAGGAAATTTTAGGAAAATGTCTCTGAAACTGAAATGTTAATGCAAAAGAAAAAGCATAAAAATAAGTGTGATCATAAAAGACTTGTAACTGTTGATTTCTGTTGTAAACAAGCAGGTTTAGGGTCCAAAGTTACCACTTAGTCAAGTAATTTTGTCTGGACAGAAATGATGGTGAAATCTCACAAGGTGTATTAGTCTCTTCATATAATAATCAAAGCTGTCCAAAGCACCATATATATATATAAGGTGCTCTTTCTCCTCAGACGAATCTCTTTTGAGAGAAAGGATGCTCTCAGAACAGAAAATTCTAAACTTGATTCAATAAAATAACCATTTTAAAATAATTAACAGCTCTACACTAGTAAGATGATCCTGTGCCAAAAGTTAAGAGCTCTAACCCCAAAAAAAACCCTACTAAAACTAGATGAAAAATATGTGTGATTGCATGATCAGATGGTGAAAAGAATTGCTGGTCCTTTTATGTCACTAAAGAGCCACAACATATCTAACAAGAGGCAGCTTATTCATCTGAGTGGAGCTCCAGTGCCCAATCAAATACAAGGCAAATACGTCAAGACAAGTCACAGTTTTTTTCCCATGTCTGGGTAAGAAGGGACCCTAATGGCCTTTGAAAACAAATACTACTTTCTGAGAAGTGCAGCTGGGGACTCTGCTCACATACTACATTGCTAATACTATAAAGGTAAATTTGTACTACTGACAGGTTTCTGATGGAAATTCTAATTTGATGGAGCACTGTGGCTCAGAGACATAAACATTTTTTTTCAATGAGAATGTCCACTTTCTTTCACAGATTGTAAAAAATATACTGTTGAAAGAATGCATGTTAGTGAAGACTGCTCAGAGCTCTAAGGCTCATAGAAAATCCTTATAATGATTTTCCCTTGGTGTGTTATAGGATGATAGCATACTGGAACAGGATAAATACTGACAGGTGAGTCCACCCTGCAGTAATACCCATTTACTGCACTACATGGTATATAGGATAATCTTTCAGACTTTAGTGCTCTTAACAGCAAAATCAAGCTAGTTTATGCTTCAACATCTTCCACCACAGCATTACTTAGAATTAGAAGTGTTATAGAGTTTATATTCTGAGTATGGTAGCAAATCTATCTTTGTATATAATGAAGTCTTTTCAAGGCTTAAATGAGAACAAACATTGAATGTTGTTTTGGTTTGTTCAAAATGTGTTTTTGCACCATTGCAATCATTCAGATATTCAACTGTTACAACACAGCCTTCCAGTTGCACACTGAATGTGCAGAAAGCTGAAAAAGTGTGAGTACAATAAGGAACAAGAAACAAAAATCGTACTCCGTCAGTACACTGCTTGGACTTGTTGAAGATTTTTGTTATGCTTCCATTGTTTCTGTTACTGAATACATTTAGAAATTGCTTCTTCATGTGCCAATCTCTTATTTTTACTGATCACAAAGTAACAAGGTTCATATGTCTGACAAATAAAGTGAAGGAGTGGTATGTTTCTTTCCTCCCTTTCAGCAAAGAAGGCAAAATGTTTCAAAATACATTGACATTGAGATTAATATTTAATGCTTACTTTTGGAAATTATTATTACTGCAGTGGGGGGGGTTTCTATAATTCAACCATATTTCTTAAGACTGTATCGTTTAGACCTTTACATATACAGTATTTCAAAAACATACATTCTGTATCTTCATTTCAAATATTATTTTATTTTAATTATAAGTTTCTTGAAGCATTTCTTGTGCCTTCACATTCTTATCTCCATTTTGTGTCACTGCAAGGATTGGCACGTAATCTAAGTTGCACTAATGTGTTTTTCTTGCTGAAATTTTACTGTAAAATTATAGAGATGAAAGGATTCTATTAGCTCTATTCCACTCAGCTTCACTGGGTTTTGGCGTGACCAAAATCACTCTGATTTGGATCTCAACACAATCTGGTTTTCTTTCAACACGATTTCTGCTTCTGCTGTTGATAATCAAGTAGCTGCACTGTATGTTTCCATGCATGGTTCTGCATGTCTAGAACATTTCTAATGATAAATGTATGTTTACTTTGGTATTTACATGGGTACACAAAACTGCATACAGAGAGTAACTGCTTTATAAATATATCAATACTCAGAGTAATAAAACACTTTTCTCCTTTTTATGGTAAAATAATTTCTTCCTCTTCATGTGTATTCATGTGATTATTTTCTCCTGGTGCACTGTTTTCTAAGCTTCAACCTACACTCTCACTCAAGAGCTATAAATTGCATGTCACTTGTCTCAGTGCTTTGTTCTTTTAATAATCTATTTTATACAATTTACTCCAAACTTGCAATTTCAAATTCTCTATGATAATGCACATCTGAGAAGAGTTTGTTGTAGAACAACAGTATCAGAAAAAAAAAAAGGAGACAGAAAATAAGAGTGGAAAAGAAAAGGAACTCTCTTATAATACCGTCAATAAAATGAAATTAATCTTCCCTGATTTGTTCCAGTCTCTGGAAAAATCTCATTAAATTGCACATCAGTGTGCTTTCAGTGATGATGTACTGTTTAACATTCTCTTTCCTTGAAAAGAAATATGATTTTTTTTAATTTGAAAGCAAACAGCAAAAGGAAATATATAAATTCATTTGGATTTTACCTCAAATAATTGTATAATTTCTAGAGACTAAATTGGTAAATTGTTAACTCCTGAGCTTCAAGCTCTTTCCAAGTCTGTTAAAGTTATGAACTGTGGCATTTTATGTAGTTCTTCAACAGAATTTTGCCAAGCAAAGAAGTTCCACATTCACAGGGGTATAAGAGAGGTGCCTCCCATGGGCATTGTTTTATTAAAAAATGAAAGTACCTCCAGAATTTCCTGAAAATGAAAGCATGCAATGTCCCCAGCTCAGTGAGGTTTTTGAGAAAACTTTTAAATTTAAGCATATAGTTCCCTAATGAGACTACTTGTGCTAGGCACATGTAGGTTTGGGCCAAATACTTCCACCATTTCCTCAGAAACTTTCTATTCTGATTGTTTCCCCCTTCACTTCCTGATTTAAACTAGATAATGTCTGAAGGACTTCAGAATTAAAAACAGAGATTTCCTCAGACAAATCTCCATTCAAGCCACTTTGAATGCAGAAACTTGTTTCATAGAGACATCTCACTTTGTATCAAAGCTTGACTGCATTCCTCTTAGTGCAGTCTCCCAGAAGAAATACTGAACAAGAAATATTTTCTCCATTATTACAGAGCAAATATTAAACTCTACTTTTCCTGAAATTACTCAGGAACTACCTTTTCTGCTAAAAAGCAGGAGGTAACTAACGGATGTAAGGGTGAAAGAGGAGGAACTCTCTTCCCTGTTACCTGCTGAGAAGATTGGCCTTTTTGGCCCCTGAGAGCAGGCCTCAGCAGAGCCTTCTGCAATCTTATTTCATACCATGGACTTCAGAGTTATTTACAGAGAGTCCTGGGAAGCAGGGCAAGGTGGATATAAAACAGACAGCAGAATGTGAATTGGGGGAAGTATCTATACAGAAAAAAAATGAGGAAGAGATGAAACACTGCCTGGTAAAAAAGAAAAAAAAGGCAATTTTGGAATTTTGGTACTTTTGCTGTAGAGGAAGTTAATTGAGGACTTCTGTGTATGTATATTGATATCAAAGCACAGAGCAAAACCAAGCCTTTGATTAGGAGGTGTGAGATGATAGGAATTCATGTATAGACTGCTACAGCTATTCTGAAAATAACTTCTACAAGTCTTTGTGTGTCTCTTCTGCAATAACTGCCCTTTAGTAACATAATTGAATTTCAACAGTAATGAGCAGATTTCGTAATTCTTGACTCCATTTCTCTGCTATCTTTTATCCAGTCATAAATCCACTATTCTATTTCATAGAATTACAGAATAGTTTGGATTGGAAGGGACTTTGAAGACCATGTACTTACAACCCCCTGCCATGGGCAGGGACAACTTCCACTAGACCAAGTTGCTCAAGGCCCCATCAAAACTGGCCTTGAATTCTTCCAGGGATGAGGCATCCATAACTCTGGGCAACCTTTTCCAGAGTCTCACCAACCTCAGAGTAAAGACTTTCTTTCAAGTATCAAGCTAAACCTGTTCTCTTTCAGACTAAGTTATTCTTTTTCCAGAGGATGATGGTTAATTCTGTAGGTCAGGTGCAAGAGTGTTGTACCAGAAATGGGAAAGCAAAAGTTATTACATTATTATTGCTGTTAGACTCTATTTCATCTTATTAAACCTATTATTTCCAATTTATTTAGTGATGGAACATGATGTTACCACATCTATAACATTGACACAATTCAGGAAAACAAAAGACATTTTGAAATGGTGATAATTTGTTTTGTGTTAACTAATACGCATAGCAGACTAAAAATGTAGACAAAAAATAAAGAGATCAACTGAACATGAAAGCCTAAGAGTGGATGGTCTAAAGAACTCTTAAAAATATTAAACAAAACAAAACCTCATACATTTAAATGCAATAATGCAAACATTTGCTTGAAGAAATGTAGAAAATTCCTACTACTAAATCCTTCTCTGTTTACAAAGAACTAAAGAATACGTGAATGTGTCAAAGTCTAGGGAAGGAACAGCTCCCCAGACTATTAGCAAGGACATTATTCATTATTCATTGAAATTCTATGAATTCCAGTAAGCTATTTTCTCACAACAATGTGCTGTTGGAAGAGGTTAGGCACATATGAAGACATTTATAAATCTGATCATTGCTAATTCACATAATAACATATTCCTTTTCAAATTTCTCTTCTACATAGGGCCAGTAGTGCAGTGATAAAAGATGTTCCTTGAAAAGGTGATATGTCTGAAATGTCTCTTGTTACTTTGTGTTTTTCTATCTATCCATCCTGGATTCATGTGACACTTTCAAAGTACAGGCCACCGTAGTCGATTCCTATTTATTTTGTGCAACTGATGATCTTTCATATCAAAGTAGGAGTGTTTTTCAAAGAGTGACAGATTAGATCTTATATTGCCCCTGACTGTCGCAAAAATGAGAAGGGGAAAATGGTAGCTGAGAAAAGACACTGTCCGTAATAATGGAAAAATAATGGGAAAATTACTATTATGATGATGACAGGGAATGTATCCTAAATGAATGAATCATTTACAAACACTTTCTAAATTATGCTCTTCATGTCCAAAGTAAAGTGACAGTTATGCATGGCTTGTACACCTGTCTTCCGGCTATAGAAGGCTAATTCTTTTGGCATATCCCTTCCCCCAAGAAAATATCAGAAATATTTCTTACAATAGAAGTCACAATTTAAATTCACTGAATATTGTAGAAACATATTTAATTTGGATATCCATTGGTAAAAAAGCTGCTGAAAATAGTGAGGAAAGACCTGGCTTTTGATTCAGAAATGCATGTTGTCATCAAAGGAATTTACGGTTCAGCTCTGTTCACCTATCTAATTCCCAAGCATTGCATTATGGGCTCCATAAAAGCCATTTCCTAGTGTGTGCTTTAACTACCAAGGAGAATGCATTAAGCTCTTTATGGTGTTTAGAGAGTATTCATGGCACAATGTATGCAGACTATAGCACTAGCCTATTCTCTGCCAGCTGCTTATCCACTGCAAGTTAAAAGAAAGAAGATTAAAATATTCAGGCACTTTAAAATTGTAAAGTTCATTTCCAGGCATAAAAAATAGAGATTTCATTAGAAATATTCCTTCATATTTCCGTCACAAATAATTTCACTGTATGCATTCAACATGAGTTTCAACTGCAACAATAACAAAAAACCCTCTGTGAATACCTATTTTGTGGAAACTCCATTTGATTCATAACTGGAAAGATTTGTAGCTGCTGTGGTCCTAAGTGCTGATGCAATAGATCACAGAACCATAGAATAGTTGGGGTAAGAAGGGACCTTTAAGATCATCAAGTTCCAAGCCCTCTGCCATGGTCAGAGACACCTTCCACTAGGCCAGGTTACTTGGAGACTCATCCAGCCTGGTCTTGAACACTTCCAGGAATGTGGTATGCACACAGTAAAAAAAAAAAAATTTCTTCCTAAAATCCAATCTAAACCTACTCTCCTTCAGATTAAAGCCATTCACCCTTGTCCTGTCCCTATAAACTCTTGTAGAAAGTCCTTGTCCATCTTTCTTTTCAGCCTCATTAGGTATGGGAAGACTTCTCTAAGGTCTCCCTTGAGCCTGAGCAACCTCAACTCTCTCAGCTTGTTTTCATAAAGTGGTGCTCCAGTTCTGTAACCATTTATTATTGACTCTTTAAGGATTCATCACAACAGGTCCACTTCCTTCATGTGTAGGGGACCCCAAAGGTGGACAGAGCACTCCAGATGGGGTACTCCTGGGGCAGAGTAGAGAGGGAGAATCACCTCCCTTCACCTGCTGGTCACACATTTTGTCATGCAGTCCACTGTGGTTGTGGCCTTCTGGGCAAAAAGCATACATTGCCAAAACATATCAAGTTTTTCCTCTACAGACCCTCACAAGGTTTTCTCCACAGGCCTAATCTCAAACCATATCCCTTGCATTTTGTGCTTGGGGTTGCCCTGATATATTTTCTTCATAGACATCCAAAGAATTTTAACCTTGCATGATTCATTTTGTTAATGTGCTGTTGACCTCTGCATGCACAGTGTTCTCCTCTCAGGAGAGGTTTCAATGTACTCACCTCAGTAACCGGCACCCAGAAATGTCTGTGAGAAAAAAATTTTAACAAAGATCAAAGACCTTAAAGCCATTTACCTTGTTCACCCACTCTCACAGATTCAGTTTCATGTATATGTGTGAAGAACTGATCTCACTTTTCACAGACTTCAAAAAATTTCTGATTCTGGTGATCTTTTTATTAAGGTTTGTTTAGTCAGCTCTGCTTTGATATTACACAAAATATGACATCCAAATTAAAATCAGACTTGTCAGAGTTTGGAAAAGCAACTCTTCCCAACATCACTCACTCACTCACTCACTCACTCACTCACTCACTCACTCACTCACTCACTCACTCACTCACTCACATAAAGAAGCAAAAATGATTAAGCTTGCATATGTGTGAACTAGTTCAGAAGGAAGTGACAACATGATAGGGAAAGTCACACGAAAAAAAGTATAGTAATAGTCACATCTTCTTCTAAAATGCTCTGAACCAAACACTTTCTAAAGGACCATCTGTGCTCCATTGTCATAAAAAATAATTAAAACACAGGATAGGTATTTAAAAATATTAAAACAGGAATCTCCAGAGAATTGCAAAGCGCAAACAATTATTGTCTACAGACTGAGCTTTAAAAATGCAAAATCCCATCAATGAGCCAAGGAGGAAGGTTTTCAAATGAAGTTGTCCTTTTATGTCTAATTAAACACATACTATGTATTATTGCACAATTTCAGGTAAGTACTTTCACTGCTAGTCCTTGCAAAAGATAAATTGTGCAGTAAAACACAAGCACTAGAACATAATTGAATTTTTTCTTAAGTTCAGCAGACTAGGTATCAAGTCCTATAAAATTTTATTTCATTAAGTTTATAGGAATAATTTTATGCTTATTGTACATAAAGCTGACCATTACAAAGTAAAGAAAAAAATGTTTTCAACACACTTTATAAATATGTTTTCCAAAAATGTAATTCTCTAAAATGCAATTGTTTAGACTGCTCTTTTACTTGGAGGTAGTAGCAGCAGCTGGTAAAAATGTGCAGTTCAAATAAAATTTTGCAAGATTCAGATAAAATTTATTTTTTCACCAAGTACTCCATTAGACTGCTCTAAGAGTATTCACAGACTCTTCTAGAAGAAAATAATGCAATTAAAAATTGTAATTTTTTTAAAGAAAATAATGGATCTAGTTGAAAAGTCTGGTTTCAGGCAAAAAGACAAACCTGCTCCTTCAAAGCTGTTCATGAGCTTCACTTCCACAATAAACTGAAAATTCTTGAATACCATTCAGCAAATACTTTTTCTCTCAAATGAAATTTATGTTGGTTTTTTTTATCTGAAATAAAAAATAAACACTGAGAAAAGGAAAATTACATCTAAATTGCACAAGTTTCATGGAAAATTTAAGCATTTTACGGAGGAAATTAAGCTAAAGTGGCAAAAATTCGAAACAGCGCTCATCCATTTAAGTTGTTCTTACATGAGATAAAAACTCTTTGGAACTTCAAAGGAATATCATGCAATTTATTACATTAGAGATGATATTGAGATTTTTAGAGGCAGGAACCTTTCCTGACAAGTTTTTTCTGTTTTATTGAGTGTTGAAAGACCATTGCCTTGACAAAACAATTGTCACATTTTTTGCAAAAGATAGCTGAGAGATTTTTTATATTTGAAGAAAATAATAGCATTGCCCTTAACTGAAAACAAGAAATGCCTTATGACCAAAGTTAAACAAGCACAAGGAACAAAATCTACTGAATAAAGCAAAATAAAGTAAAGAAACTGAAACAAATCCAACCAACAAACCTGAAACAGTCTTATGACCCAGTTAACTCTTCAGCAGAAATCAAGTGGTAGTATTAATTTTCCTTTTTTCACCTCACTTGACATTGCCAGAGAAAAACACAGGGCCTGGGGAAAGTTCTCATGTCTAACTTTCTAAGATAATGTTTCTTAAATGAACCTTGCTTCCCCCCATGCCCTGCCTCAGTATTCATTAAGGAGTTTCTAAGCTTTTTTGCAGCATTTAAATAAATCCTAATTACATTTTTTTTTTGCATTCTCCTTTTTTTGCAAACTATTCTGTCAAATTAAAGCTCTCAAAATCTTGTCCCTTTTTACCACTTAGATTGCCATAGAATTGTTGCAATATAATCTGAATTACTGGCAAGAAATAATCAAAATATTCTAGCATTCCTGACATATCATAGTTCATGCACAAATTTCTTAAAAATGGACTTACTCCACTTTCAATAAAGAGACTTTTATTTTGCATCTGTTGGTCAGGTTTCTTATATTAAGGAAATATTTATTAGAAAAATCTTTTCTTGTCTACTTGAGCTCCAAATGATTTCTCCAAGGTATTCCAAATCCTCAGGAAATTTCTAAAACACTGGGGAGAAGGGAAGATCCTGGGATAAATTATGTAATTAGGAGGTAAGTCAAAGAGAACAGGAAAACTGTCTTTATTTTAGATGACGATCTTTGACACTTCACTATTTTAAGGCTCTTATTTTTCAATACATTCCTAAACAATTTAGATAAACTAACAAAAAATGAGGAAATACTAATAAAAGTAAACACTTTTTATGAACTGGAAATAAGAAATTATGAGATTGACTGACTTGGTAGATGATATGGTACAGAAATAAAGTTACACATATGGGGAAAACTAGTTCTAACTTCAGATATTAAATAATGTACTCTGAGATGACCTTAATTATTTAGAAATGAAGTCATAATAACCTTGATGAATAAAGATGATCAGATCTGAAATAAATCCAAAATGAGTCCTTTAATTTTGCAGACATGGGGATTTTTTTTAATTATCTGAGTGATATGAATTGCATTTAAATTCCTCCTACTTGACTTCCTTCTGGCTTTTAAAACTGATCTAATAGATGTGTCAGGAAAATGTGTTTTCAGAACAACTTCACACTAAAAATAGCCAAGGGATTGCTCTTAAAAAGATGATTAGGCTTTAAGTTTCTGTGTGTCACCAATGTGGAACTGTCAGCTGACGTTGATGCTACAGAATTCTTGAACAGATACTTGATTTCTAGGTTCTGCAAAGAAATGTAGCTATTAAAAAAAATTGCATACAAGTAACAGATAATTTTTCTGAAGACAAAATGCCTGAGTTGGAAATGCGTCTACAAGCCAATATCAGATTAACTGTGAACACAGCATGTTAAGGATGAAGCCATTATTGCCTGCCACATGTTAGGGATGTTCTGGAATCCCTCAAAACAAGTACCTGAGTTTGTTTTCTCTAGCTCGTATTTAGCCTTTTCTGTTTCTTGATTCTACACGTTTCTGTATGGCTACCAGAAATGGTCTTTCCACAGCATGAAAGAGTTTGAAGACATTTTGAAAGATGGGACCACAGGCACCCCTTCACACAGCTGGTGTCAGGAATACTTTGCTCTCTGCTTTGCAATCTACTTCTGACTATCATTTAGTGGGGAAAAAGTCCGCACAGACCACATAAATTAGAGACCTGATATGACAGAAGCAATGCTTCACAAATGTGAAACACAGATTGCCTTTTTGCTGGAACATATTCTATGAAAGCTGTTAACCCTAGTTAACCCTGCCACTGCCTCTGATGATCAGGACTATGAATGCCAGATTAAAGTCACAGTCAACAACATATCTGAAAAGAAACATCTCAGGTTACCTATCCAAAACAGAGATGGTAATTAGAGACCAAGATTTGGTTCTCATTTCAGGTCAGCTCAGAAAACCGTTGCATTATTGTTTTCTTTCATTTGTTGGAAAGAGACAGCCTCACAGACTTTTATCTTGGCTTACGTTTGACTTCCACTGAAAAAGAAAATGTGCTTGAACAACAGTGATTCTACGTCCTTATTCACTGGTACAAGCTGGTTTGCATACCATACCCATATCAGCCTTTCATTCTCTTGCTCTTGGGAATCAATGTATTTATCTGAACCTGTTTTACTTTAGCATGAACAGGAACCACAGCTGTTATAATTCAGGAAGACCACTGAGTTTATTTCCTTTAAGCAACTGAGGTGGATTAATGCCATTTCTGGACAAGGCAAAAAATAATCAATTTTAATACACATTTATACTTCCAATTGCACAAAAACCCTTGATGACTGTAGAGGAATACTTGATTAAATCAACAATCATATAAGGTACATATTAGATATAAAAGACAGCTAAAAGACAGGTTCTGTTTAAACCAATGTTCTCCAGCATGAGCATAAATTCATAAATAGCATGGCATGTATGAACCAACACAAGACTTGGTATTAGGACTTGGTATTTCACTTGCTACCTTCAGAATATAGTTCAGTGACCTAAGTGACATGACTGATGAGTTAAGTTGGCAGCAGTTGTTCAGAATGACAAGAAGGAGACCAGTGTTAGTATTCACAAGCTGTTGAAGTTCAAAGAGATTTGGAAATAATGACAGTCACAAGAAGATCTTGCAAAATAATCAGTGTTCATGAAAGTTCGATAATAGTAGATATACAAATGCAAACATGACATTCAGCTTTTGTGCATGACATTCATTGAAAAAGAATAGATTTGTATCTATTTAGACCTTGCTTCATTTAAGGTTTGCTTACAATATAATAAAGGCGTTTATCAGTGAATCTTCAGACAGTTTTGCAAGAATGTCTTATAGAACATGTTATTTTTTACAATTTGCTTCACTACCTCAAAATTGGAAGTAAATGTATTACTTTATCCATACACCTGTATTACTTTATCTGAAAACATCTTCTGTTACAAAAATTGATGCTATGTGACATGACAAGGCACTCTATCTCTCTGGATAGCACAATCCCTAAAATCAGGTTACTTCATGTTTACAAAATTGCTGTCAGGTGTGGTAAAATACTCCTTCCCTTGGAATTAAACTGATAGAAGTGAGAATTTGGTGAGAACCTGAAGAGTGATGGGAACTGCATCTGTAAAGATTTTTGCTAGAATTTGAAGGAATCAACAATGGGAGAAATGTTAAACACTTTTCCAAAATTACATTAAGTTACAGTGCTTTAAGACAAGAGTTATAAGTAGAGACATCCAGGCAATGACAGCACAGAGAACTGCTCAGGGCTGCCTCATCTAACAGAATTGAAATTTTTACTGTGACATTCAGAGTCATAGACATCACATGGCAGAGGACTGCTAATACCTGTATTATGCATTTTAATTAATTTCCTGAAAATAATAGAATTATTTTAATTTTCTTATTGTTTCCTCATTCTGTTTGCTGACATTAGTACAATATATTTGGAACTGATTTTTTCCATTTTCATCAGATTACAACAAATGAAATAAGAAGATAGATAATTTGAAAGCTCTGGCTTGGTTTGCAGGTTAAGACTTCTGTCATTAAAAGGACTACTCTGTATGCTATTAAATGGAAGAGCTGTAATTGTACTGAATAATTCAAAGTTAGCTATTTCTATCTCCTGACAGGAGAATCTCATTAAAATATTTGCAATAATACAAGACATTTTTTTTCAATTTGAGCCTCTTTGTGAGAATAAGCTTGGCAATTCACGTACATATTGCATAATTGGCTTCCATTATATACAGTACCTTGTGTACTGTTAGTTCCTAGTGAACATCCTCTCCTAAAAAATCAAGCCACTGAGCAGATGTGCCAGTACTCCTTGGGAAGTTTTAGCCATCTAATGCAATTAAATGCATATGGCAGATTTTGAGCGTGTGATGCAGTTAATTCTTTTCTTCTATTACTGCACTGACATCTCTTAAATTGTCTTGTGGGGAATGAAATCAAAACACAAATTTCAATAATCTTGTGTGATGTTGATGACCTAATGGTTATGGATCAAAAGTCAACACAGTCACCGTTCATCAAAAATATTCAATACATCCACAGGTTTTATTTTCCTTATAACATCAAATTCTTCATCCTATTATATCTTCATATGTTGCTGATTATTACCCACTAATAAAGGCCAAAATGGTATGTGAACCTTAAATCCAAGAACAATTTGTATGATGGGACCTAGGTTTTTTTACATACTGATACTTTTTTAATAGAAAGAACTTATAAATGAAATTACCAGTGTGCGCCATCTTCATTATATTTAGTATAAAAAAGTATTAGGAGAAAATAAACCAGCAACTTTTATGAAAAAATTTCTAGTGAAGACTATTATTTCTCTATGAAGTCAGTAAATATTTGCCCTCTCTAGGAGGAATTCCTGTAAAAATAGTTTTCCAAGGCAAAGGTAAGTTTATATCTAGACTAGAAAATAATGTGTCCCAGTAGTAGGAGCAAATATGTTTAAAAAAAAAGTTTGTATTGAAGAGGAAATTATTTTTATATAAATTTCAAGGAGGAAGAAATAACTAAGTAAGCTTCAGTCTTGTCCAATGAACCATTCTGGATTTGAAGTTATTTTGTGCATTCCTGGCTGACATTTTTGGATTTTTTTTTTCATTAAAATAAAATACAGGTTCTGCTTCACAAGTTCCCTGATGTGAACCAAGGCAAAGTAATAAGATGCAACTGGGAGATTAGCTTCAAATATGCTGATCCAGACAAAAATGCTGAAAAGAAACTAGCTCTGAAGTATATATCTCTTGTAGAGTGTTACATCACCTACCTATACTTTCTCAGGCAGGGACCAGACTAGATGATTGTGTGTTGCAGTGAAAGGCAAAGAGGAGAAAGCAAATTGATTCATGTTTCTCTGCTCTTCAGACTAAATCTGTATCAGTGAAATATATCAGAAGAAAATTTCTAGGTAGAGTGGGCTATAATGTCATGCCCAAATATAGCTTTTAAAGAACAGTGGTAAAATTCCAGTAAGTATGTAAAACACAACGTGAGGTATGGATGTATGTGAGAGTTTACCTGATATAAATGTAAACCTGAATAATGACAGATGGTATATTCAGTCACTTGTCATATACATGATAAGAAGATACGCATTAAGTTTCACGCACCCTGTGCTGTTCCTCACCAGTACAGATACTGAGGTCTAAAGTATGGGTTTACAGGACTCTTAGGAGGACAGTCTAATCAGATGTCTCCATAAATTCAAATTTTGGTAGACTGGATTGACAATTACTTGGAAAAATAATTTTTATTCCTTTGGATTACTGAAGCAGTATAGACCACTAAAGCAAATTTCCCTTAAGTCAATATGCTTATTTCCATTACCCTGCTAAAGATGTTTGTAGAGAACTTCTTTTCATGATGGAGCTGCAGCAGAAGAGGGGGGAATGATGCCTTAAGTTTTAGCTTCCATATTTTCCAGATTCTGCACTGCATTGATATATAACTCTGAAC
>VXBU01019335.1:15273-26692 GCA_013400315.1 Bombycilla garrulus
AAATAAATAAATAAATAAATAAATAAATAAATAAATAATTAGACAAACAAACAAACAAATAAATACCTGCTTTATTCCTTTAACACACTCTAGCCTATGTTCTAGGTAGCCTCTCCAGACATCATGACAGGTAAATTTATAAGCTAAGTACACTTGATGGCAAGAATCTTTATTAAAAAAATTTACTTAATTATACTCATCTGTGTTTCTTCATCATGCTTCTGCACAAAACAATTTAAATCAGCAGTCATCCTGCATCTGGTTAGAGAAATGATTACCTCCACTGCATTCTACAAATGAAAGAGGACTTGGTACAAAGAGAGCTGAGGGCTACAGAATGTACGATTGACATGCTAAATGATGTGCCAAACTGATTAAATAAATCCTTCTTCAAATAGAACTAGTTAAAAAAAAAAAAGACAGATGTATATTTTCTGCTGGGATTTATACAACCATCTGGCATTGCAATTACCAGATGGAAGTTTATATTAAGTTCTCAAACTGAGATTCTAAGGTATTTGAGAGATCTGTGTTTTCCTTTATTCAAGTATCTGTGGGATAGATGAAGTGCTCTCAGCACTTCTGGTTGTAGCTGACTAAGGAAAATTGAATTTTTACATAGTATGAAATCTATTACTTCGCCAAATACTCCATTAATAAATTCATTCTATTAAAAGCTGCTGCATGATTAATGAAAATAGTATCTTCAAAGACATTTGCAAAAAGTCAGAATTTCACAGCTCATAGCAAACTTTAATGAGACAATTAAGCCATAAAAGAACTTTCATTCTTGTATTTGAGTTTGTTTGCTATATTTAACTTTATGCCATAAGGAAGCCTTTCAAACTTGTCTTTTAGTATTTCAGAACAACTTTCTAGAAACTAATATTGTAAACAGGACATGAACAAATATACCAGGACTAAGGACGCTCAAGATTTAAATTAGAATGACAGAAGTGCAAATGGAGATAGATAACACCAAGCTAAACAGACAAAATCTTATGCACATATATAATAAAATGTAGGTTAAACATTCTGAAAAGAATATGTGGTCTAAACTAAAATACTAAGCTGTGGATAAATAATTCCTGTGCACAAGTGTAATTAGTGGGTGGCATCATGGAAACCTCTGAGAAATTCACAGAAATCAGGAGCCTAATAATCTGTCTGATACTACTGCCCCATCAGCCTGACCTCAGTTGCCAGTTGACTGATGAAACCAGTGACTCTCTGATAAAGTAAAGGGAAAACAGAAATATGGAAATGCTTGATGATATCTCTCAGATCTTCTGGCTGCAGAAGAGGGGTGAGGACTGCCTTAGTAGATAGCACAGTGCTCATTTCACTAACTTCATCACAGCTACGGGAGTGGTGAAGCTCCCCTCAGCTGCCATAGTTTGAAGAAAGCCACATGCTTCACCACAAAATCTTCTTCTCTTACCTCTTGGAGCTACAAAAGTTAAAGAGCAACATGCTTTGATACTTGCCATTGACTTTCGGCTCATACTTGAGGTGTAGAACTATTTTCCTTCTTCTTATCTCTCCTATAGAATATCACTTGGGCCACAGGTCCTTGTCACCATAGCAATCTGTGTACAGCATTTATTATGCCAATCAGTTTGCTTATAGAGTAGTTTCATATTCAGAGTAATGAGTTATAACTCAAACTTCAGGGAAAAGCACAAGTGGGAGTTATCCCAAACTAAATGAATACGTACATATATGCATAGATCTATAAATACAAACTGGAAAACTCCACAGTATTAAAACCTTGAGAACCCAATCTAGGTCACACTGTCAAAGCATGGGGCACTGAGTTGGGTTAAAACTCATCTGTAGTTCTGCATGTATTATTCTCCCTCTAACCTGCCAGCAGAGGACTGATTGCTGATTCAGTGTTATACACAATATAATCATGACAGCTGCAAACAACAATAATTATTAACTCAGGTAAGTGATAAACAATCTTCTTCATCTAGTTATTGCTCGAAGAAATTCAACTAGATGTCTGGTTTGAAGTGCTAAAAGGAAATAAACACTGAAAGTAAGTTTAAATCAGGATATTTACTTCAGCAGAGAAATTTTAGACACTTTCTCTGTTGGAAAAAATACATTATTTTTTTATCTTGAGCCTTTCTGGGTTTTACAATATTGCTGAAAGTAACCTAAGTGCTCAAAACAAACCTTTTAACAGGGCACATGACAAAAAAACCTGATTAATTATGAAGTCAAAATCACTTCTTCAAAATTTATTTCACCCTCTTTTGACTACATATCCTGTCACAATATGTAATATTAGTATAGGATAAATAACAATTTGTTTTGTTAAATAGCAGTTCCTATATTTGGAAAAATTCTTATTTTGGAGTTGGAAATTCCCCCCTGCTACTTTTGTTCCAGAATATTGCATATCTTTGCAGCAACTTTGCCAGATTTTTAGATCCATCTTTGGAAGGCTGGTATATAGTACGTGTTCCTGAGGACAGTTTGCTTTTTAAGAGTTGGACTTACTCACTGGATGTTGCCATTATTGTTGTCACAGGACAGTAATCAAAGACAGTAAACTCTGAGGTCATGAATAGTCCACCATTCACATAAAATAATCTGGTCAGCAGATGGTATGTAAATAGTTTTTTTAAAAATAATTCATTATAGGTGCTTTCTTTGTATTAAGAATCACATTGAATTCTAATAATGAGGAAAACATAAAAACAGAGAGAGAATTCAAATATGAGAAAAGCTATTATCTGTTTTCATGTTAATTAGCTTTTTCACTTACTTGCTAAATTTAATTCTCAGATTTTATTACCTTCGACATTTGCCTTGGATATGATTTTGCCTTACCTTGTCTTGAAACACATTTTCAAAGTCCAGTTATCACATCTTAATCATCATTAAATTTTCTCATTACTTTCCTAGTTTTGATTTTTAGTAACTAAAAATATTAACATGCAAAAACCTAGAATGATAACACCTATCTTCATCACTTACATTACAGTGTTCCACACCTTCTGGATCAGCATTTGCTTTATTTTCAGAATTAAGACTTTACTGGAGAAAGGAAAAGACCAAAACATTTAAATTGCCAGTTGTTAATACTTATAAAGAGCTTTTAAAATTAATTTCTTGCGAAATTATTGGTCAAACCAGTGTGGTATGGTATCAGCACACAACTTCTTGACCTTTTAGATTCAAAAAAAGAAATCATGATAGTGATGGTAAATTCTCAATAAAATCTGTGTTTTCAGAATAACAAAACAAAATAAATAAATAACAAAGTATGAAATCATAATTTTTCTGTCTCAGGATCCACTAAATTCTCCTTAAAATAATAATATTTTTAGTAACTTTTTATTTTCTTCTTTGTGTCACATTTTATGGCATGGTAAGAAGGCATGGGAAGGTGAAAGCACACAAATCATTTAAACTGATGTTTGCTGCTGAATCTTAATATCTTTTCCATGAGGTATTATTTTGATAGCCTGATAGAAGTTTACTCCTGTTTCAGATTTTTTTTTAATACAGATTCTGATTAGATCAGCAGGAAAATGTCCAGTCCTTGCACCATAAAACAAAACCTTAAAATAATCACTTATATTCAGCTACATTACTCCCTCTCTGGAGCCAGAACGTTTGTCCTCATCTCTAAGATTGTTCACAGTCCAGCTTAACGAGCAGTTCAGGCACCCTTTATACAGTCATAGTCAATCTGCCAGGATACTTGAAAAGAAGGAGGTTGGCATTTTTTCATGAACATTTAAAGCATGCAACTTTTACCTTGAAGGATTTCTGGGTTTGAGGAAGCATAACCAGAAACGTAACATCAAGCAGCAGAATGGAAGCATGCAGAGGATCTGCTTCTGATGGCCACTGCTGATGTGAGGTGACAAACGTTTTAATGAAAGAAATTTAGAAAATTCTGAATATTTTTGGTGTCCATAGCATACACTGACTAGGGAATTCTGATAAACTTTCCAATGCAGAAAAGCAGACACCGAAATTCAAATATGATTCATGACCTGGAGATTAAACTAAAGACAAATTAACTGCTTCATTTGCTGATTTGTGGCAAGAAGCCATTTAATTAATCAGTGCAAAGCTCCTAAATGCTTTCCCTTTGGAGCCATGTGATGAAAAAGATTGATAAATGCCATCAGTTAAAGTCAGATTTTAGTATTGGTAAAGACTGTCTTTTGGTGCTGCACTGTCCTGTCCTACTCTTCCTTTATGCTTTGGTTGGTGCATCAGTAAACCATAAACCCCAACAATACTTTTAATCCACATTTAGACTAGTCTGAAAACACTGATAGTAGTGATTGAGTATAAGGAGTATTATGGATGTTTAAATTGTTTAAAACTGTAATTTTTCCCAATTTATCTCGGTCTAATTGTGAAGTTCCTTAACCACAGTCATAATAGAATCATAAATGTTATTAGGGTAAAGTATAATTACAATAAAATTAGTGTTCCTTAGACAAAACTACAGTATCATGAAGCTAATTACCAGTCTGTATCCTTGAAATGTTATAACTGAATTACCAGAGACATTAAGGCCAGCCCCGCTCTTGTGTCAGCAGTTAAAAGTTCCACCATAACCATAAGTACAAGTCAAAAAGCAATGCTCAGGCTTTGTTACATTAAAAAAAATGGACATAAAGTGTGTAGAAACTCAGAACATGATACAATATGAACATGATATCGTGGCATATTTTTCTTGAAATTAAAATCTTTTAATGGGTAAAATTTCATGCATATTAATGCTCTGTAAATATAAAATTACAGACCTGGTTCATGAACAAATATATTTCTCATGTCTTTAGAATTATTTCTGATGTCTCATATTAGTATTAGAAATGAATGGTAATATCCTTACTAGGCTATATAGTTCCTATGTGGTGTATATATGTATATGCAGATATGTATATGTACATATATGTTGTACATATGCATGTAGGTTATAATTCCTATGTAGGAACTATAGGAGAACTACATTGAAAAAATAGTTGGGATCAAATAGACAGATTTTATATCGAAGACTAGGCTACTCTTTCAACAGCTAATACAATAATTCTGTTAAAATATGCTTTAAAAACATATCATGAGGAATATTTTCATTTTACAATATTAATAATATTTTTTGCCCAAGAGTACTCAGCTATCACCAAACACAAGCAGTATTTCCTGTTAAAAAACCAACCAAAAAACATCAACAAAGGAGGTGGGGGGAGACAAAAGATCCAAGCCAGCCTGTAATTTCCAAACCAAATTTTTCATATACTCCTTAAAAGCATCTAAATTGATGTTTGCTTTTGTCTGGTATTAGTATCTGTGCTCTTCAAATCCCCTGAACTGGAAAACCATATTATTAAGAAATACCTTTTTAACAAATGAAATATTTAGGTACAAATAGATAAGCTTATATTTAGCAATTATGGCTCACTTTTTACAACATTTAAAAACATTTCGGCTAGGCCCTGTTGTCCCAAAAATGCTGCTCTGTATAGTCCCTTAAGTCCTCCTGCTCAATAAAAAGCTCTCAATACTTCAGTTTTATGTTCATTATGAAACCAGTCCTTCACAGTCATTGTAACCATCTGAGCATGAAACCATCCATGCTAAAGTCCCATGGTTTTGTTGAGAACATAATCCTTTTATGACCAATGTAGTTTGATGTTTCATGGTTTTCCACGGCCACAAGAAGAAACATTAGACAGCCTGGTTCATGCATTGAAGGAGCCTGTATGAGGACTGAAAAAACATAGGATGTCACACTTTGAAGTTAATTTTTTTTCACTTATAAATGATTTTATATCGAATATATATATATAATGCATTTTACATGTGTCATGCATAACCTTTTGCCAGATTAAAATCGAGTCAATTAGAAAAAAGTTAAATGAACTAAAGAACATAAGAAGCAATAGTGAAATGGAGGTCAAGCCTTAAAAGACTTAAATACACAGGTAAACTTGATTTTATCTACTTGTTTTAAAGGTTTTTTAAGAGCTTGAGAAAATTACAAGCAGCATTTTTTTCCCTGTCAAAACATTTTATTTGCAAAGACAGATGGAAAGATGTTTTTTTAAATTTATACCAGATTCAAAATACCACAGATAAGAAATGCTGAGCATTGATGCAGTTTTGTATGTGGGAGAGCTGCGTGTTACAGTCTCTCAGGCTGATCTGATGATTCTGTGGTGACAAGACAGTGATTAGGTTTCAGCTGAGATGGAAGCCTTTTCTTCTATTTTAGTGGAGTTGTTTACCTTCTAAAATCAATTTTGGTTTCAGGTCTTCCAAGGTATCTAGAGGATGGATGATAGGTTTGCTTGATTGTTTTGACAAGAGCAGTAAGTTCATTTCGCCTGTGCACTTACAAAAGTGTCAGATTTCCACAAATATTACTAGCAGTCCCTACAATACATACAAAGGTGAATGAGCAGCTTAACACACTGATCTATCTCACATGAAAGTTCATGGAAGGGCAAGAGGTAACTTTACTACTCTTGATTTGATTAAGTTGTAGTAAATTTGCTAGCCCATAGTAACTTTTTTTTTCTATAAATATCTCATAAAAGTGCTTGATACAAGTGTATTTCTAGCAACACAAACGTAACCCTAGGAAAAACTTGCACAACATCCCTGTTAATTATTTCAGAACTACTTGGAACTCCTTATAGTTATATTCTCCTTCTCTTTGACAAGTACTCTGAACTAAAGAACTAATCTACATTTTTGTAACAAGCTGGGTTTAAATTTGATGTTATCCCTATCTTTTGTCTGCTACAGCAAGATATTTTCAGGTGCTTTATTCTAAGAGAAGGGTTTTCAATTTTTATTAGAGTAAATCTCAACTATAAATTTAGATTGCATTTCAGGAACCACTTTTATTATACAGTCAATATATTCTTTTATCATTACTAAAAAAAAACTACATTTAAAATTTAACATTAAAACTGACATTAAAAGATGTTGTAAAAAGAAACTGGATAGTGAAGAGGCAATTTGAGAACCAAATCCATGACCAATACTTAAAATGATGCCATATTTATGTGCATCTGTCTAAAAAGTAAGCTATTTTCCCCTAATTAAATAAATTATTTACTTTTCTTTTCCTTTATTTAAATTGATATATTGTAAGAGTAAAGATGGTTACATGTGTTTTGAATGACACAAAACAAAAGACAACAACAAATTAAACAGGAAGCTTAAAGGGTCACAGAAAGGAATACAGGTATAAGAAAAAATATGTCAACATAACACTTACAGAAAATAAGCAAATAAAATGTGTAAATCCTTCCCTCGGTTGGACAGAAGAATAGAAAGGGTTTAGGAACTTAAGGAAAGATGGAAAAGAAAGGATTTACCTAGAATAAATAAGTATTTTTGTTTCACTTGCTTGGCCAAAAAAGTCCTAAAAAAATTAATTGAAAGAAGGAAGAATTTTTGTTACTCATATCTGAGAGGGTCATTTCACTAGTACAGCTTTTTAAAATTTAATTTCATTTAACCAGTGGAGACTGGAGTTGATCAGCATTTGAACAAAGCTTAAAGCAACTGTTGAAAACTTATTAATGATTCCCATTATTTAATTAGGGATTGTAACCTTTGTAATTGCCCATGATTTTCATGCCACACTCACCAAAGCCTTTGGGTAGTCAGTGAGTGAATTAGACAGGTTGCATCCCAACAGAAGCTTTCTTATATACCTTATCAATATTGTCTCCAATCCCAGGTGGAGATAATTTTCAGGATTTCCCTTACTATGTATTTCTGTCTTTGAAACCACAGCCTATGCAGAATGGTCAGTCTCCACTGCTCTTTCCCTCTCTAGTCTGCTTTACCAAAGCGAGCCAACAAAACAGCACTTTAATGTGCCATGAAAAATTACCAAGTAGCTAGTTAAATATTCCACAATGCAGCATCAATGGCATTGGTTCAACTCCTCTGCAGTGTAAATGCATTGAAAGAGAATCTTGAATAACTCCCTATAGTGTGCTGGCAAAAAATGTATGAATCTAAATTAATGAGTAGACAAAGTCATTTTCTTGTCTTAAAAGCCTTACTGCTGATCCAGAAATGGCCAAAATGTTATGAAGAAATTACTGGTAATCTCGCCAAAAAAAAAAACCCAAAAAACACACAGTTATCAGTGTTATGCTAGTATCTGCCTTGCCTGGAAATAGCCAGGATTCGCTAAAAGGTCATGTTATTTCAACTCGCAAACAAATTATTCTACCCCCTTGGATTCTTTTAAAATAAATTGAAGAATAATACTAGAACAAACCCAACAATAAGATGTTTTCTTTTTTAAGGAGAGCATTTTTTATTTAATTTCAACAAAACTTAACCTACAGCTTTGAAATATGGAAGGGAAATGTTCTTTGAATTCCAGCTGAAGGACAATGAAGTCAAAGTGAATAGGATCTTTCTGTAACAGCAAGTCTTTGATAATTCCTATTGTCAATTTTTACAGAAATACTGAACACTACTCTCCTCACACTTATTCTTCAAACAAAATTTGAGAAATACTGGTGCTTATCCTTCACAGTAATAAGTATGAACTAAATTAGGCACGACTCAAATCATATTTTAAGCAAGATCCACAAAAATGAGGAAATATTAAATATAGAAATTGAGAAGCATATAAGCATTGGTATGTATAGAGTGATAGTCTTAAATTTTACTAAAAGTATTTCATTAACAATGTACTATGTTCCTAGGATTACATGATAGTAACATCAGGAGAAAGAAATGCCTTTTTAAGTCAGTGCCAGCTCCCATTTATGTTCGTCACTAGCTTTTTTCCCTATATTTTAGTACTCACAACAATGCTTTTATTTTTTACACTAAATCAATAGTAATTTTCAGCATTGCTGGGAGCCCAACATTACATGCTTTAGGGGAAGGTTTAACATAATGTAAAGGCTTAAAAGATGATCTTAACCTGGCAGTGTCGTACTAAGCCCTGTCCCTTCTCCTCACCTGACTTCCCAGACTGCCTGTGTGATGGGAGAAGGGCTCTGTGCAGGGATGAGCAGGTCTGTACCCAGCAAGAGCCATGAACACAAGCAAAGCAAAACAAGAAATTAATTCAGTGCTTCCCATGGGCAGGCAGATGTTCAGCCATCCCCAGGAGAGCAGGGCCCCATCACAAGTAATGGTTACTTAAGAAAACAATTGACGTCACCTCAAATGTCCCCCTCTTCCTCTTTCTTCCTCCCACTCTACATACTGAACATGATGCCACATGATCTGGAATATCCCTTTGGTCAGTTTGGGTCACCTGTCCCAGCTGCGTCTTCTCCCAGTCTCCCATGCACCTCCAACTCCCTTGTCCACATGGCAGTATGAAAATCAGAAAGGGCCTTGGCTCTGTGTTTGCTATGTTCAGCAGTAACAAAACCATAAATTTTTGAAATTTAAGAAAGGCGAGAAGCAGTCAATAAAACATGAAGCCACCTCAGATCCTGCTTACATATTTAAACTCTCAAAAAGCTCAAAAAAGTCAGACATCAAGCTCAGCACCACTAGAACTGTGAGGCTGTATCCTAGCTGAAGCTAGCTCAAGTTGAACTAATAATTTAAAAGTAAAATGCAAACATGCTTTTAGGTCTTAAAATTAGAAATCTTTATGCAACATATGCAAAACAAATAATTTTGACTTTTAATTATTCACAGATTATTTCATCCAATGGAGCAGAATTAATGTGAGGGAAAAAGCAATGCTTATAAACACATTTCATTGATTAGCATGATAGCTATTTTCATCTTTTTTTTACCACCAGAAATAAGTTTACAAAATGTCACATATAATTCTTTTTCAGAAAACATTGCCATATTTCCTCATACCTTGTTTTTCTGACAAACCTATTTTCTTTTGCCAGAGTAAGAAATAGTATTAGATGCATTTGCTTCCTTGAATTTATGGATGGCTGAAGACCACCATTTGATAAAAAAAAACCAAGCTAATTTTTTGTGTCTCCAAACCAACATGGAACAACATTAGAGAACCTCTTTAGCCTGTAGATTTGCTTATCATGAGACCATAGGAAGAAGCAATATGGAAAAATCATAAGTACTAAAATCGTGCCTTCAGTTTTTTGTTAGTATCAGATATTGCAATCACAGAAATCAAAGCAAATAAAAATAACTACACAAAAAATCCCTTCCCTTAAAAATAACAAAAGCCCCCACCAACAATAAAAAAATCTATATCCACCACACACATGCAAAAAACCCAACCCACAATCTGATTGGTTGCAGCTAAGAGCTGGCTTCTAAGAGAAAAATAGTATTTTGCCAATCCTATTAAAGAATCACTCTTCAAGTTCTAGGAAGGTATAGGAAGTAACCAGAAAAAAAACCCTGCAATTTCTCTAAATGAAGATAAAACAAATTCTTACTGTGGAAGCAAATTTCTTCTTATGGAGTTAATTGCTTGCCACACCTGCTGGATGACATAAAGAATGGATGAATCAAAACAGTTATAGCCTGTTTCTCTGTCTTGTGCTACTGCAAAAATAATTCACAGTTTGAACAATTTCTTCTTTTAAAAAGTTTCCATTTTTTTCGCAAAAATTACACTTCCTCATCCTTAAAGAGCAGCATGTCTAGGTGAAATAAGGAAGCTTCAAAATCTCTTATTGATAGATAGTGAATGTCTGGTATAAAAGTCCCAGAAGAATTCTCATGGGGATAGTAAAGAATCTTTATAACCCTATTTCAGTAATTCTGATTAGGTTATTGATGATAGGCTGTTGTCAGCATGTTTCATTATTTTATTTTATTGCTGCTTCATTGTTTTCCTGAAAAAATTCCACATCTTTCTGGAGGACTTGTATTTGTTTTGCACATAGTACTAAAACCTCAGTGCAGTGTAATAACAGCAATTTTGATATCAGCTAAGGGAATCAATTCAAGGTGTTGGCACAAAAAAAAACCAAACAAACATATGCCCCACAAATACTCCAAAAAACTTTGTTTTATTTATTTTTGGAGTTTTGTGGCTTTTTTTTTTTTGGAGAAAGAAATACACTTGTTATCGAGTAGACATAATAGAAAAGGTTTTGAACACAGCAGGTTTCTGCTTTGCTGAGAATGAGGAAACTGCATGCAAGGGACAGAGAAAATTATTTCTGGATATAAGACACCTGGACTAACAGAAATTAAGTTATTCTTAGTTATTTCTATAACCCTTAGGCGAAACTCAACATCCTAAGAGAGAACTAATAGTAAATATGTGAAACCTTTCCAAACACACGTTGTCTCTTCTCTATTATTTTTAGCTCCCTCTTAATATCAAAGGAGTACAGATGTTCAGTACAATGTAAACATTAAATGTGATAAAAATAGGCTTTGTTTTTGTTTTTTGGTTTTGGTTTTTTTTTTTTTTTTTTTTAGGGGGGTTTTTTTAGGT
>VXBU01019337.1:12202-24824 GCA_013400315.1 Bombycilla garrulus
TGCAGAGGAGACGAGACCCCCTCCCGCTGGTGGGGGGCAGTGGAGCCGGCTCCCTCCCGCAGCCAGGCCGAGTCCCTCGGAGGCGGCGGGAGACAGCGAGAGGCGAGATAACCGCGTGGCACATGGCGGCGACAGCACGGCTGGGATGGCAGGAAGCAGCCGCGTGGCGCTGCTCCGCGCACGGTGTGGCGGAGGGGCTGCGAGGTGCCGGGGCGGCGTGAACGGGCGTTGGGACGAGCCATCCCAGGGCGACTCTCGTGAGGACGGGAGGCTTCAGCCCTGCTCACCAGCAGGACTAGAACTTCCTCCTTCGCTGAGCTGGCATAATTGGGAGCAGCGGTGGATTTCAACCTATGCACCTACCCAGAGCTTAATCCTCTTAATAAAGGCATTAAAATGAGTAAAATCTCCTGCCCAGTTTTTTATTCATAACAATGCCCCATCCCCAGCGCCGGGTGGTGCTGCAGCCCCAAAGCAGCCACGCTGTGCTCTGGGGGTCACCTCGGCCCCGCCACGCGCGGCACTGGGAGCTCCAGTCCAGACCAGTGCGGTGCGTGGGTGAGCGGCATCAGCCGTGCCCGGGCAGGGCCCCACCCCAATGTCAGAGCCAGGTGTGTCCCCCATTCCAGTAACTCACCCCTCAGGACTGGAGGGTGCCCCAAAACATCCTAAATAACTGGATGCCCCAAACCTCTTAATCCCAACGTGTGGCTATCTCAATTGCAGACCTCATCCCAGCCATCCTACCTCTCCCAAACACAGCCCCGTTCTTGGGGCAGCAGAGCCACTGCCTAGGACATCGGTGTGTACACGGAATCCTTTATCCCCCTCGTGCAGCTCCAAGCTCCCAAGGGCAAAGTCCTGGTTTCTAGGGCTGTCCTCCTGCCCAGATTTGTCGGGTTTAATACCCGAGTGCGGCAAGCCTGTGCCCTGTGGCAGCAGTCGGTGCCAGGACAGCCCCAGAAGCTGCGCTAATGTCCGGTGGTGCCCGGGAGGGACTGAGGGAAAGGGTGTTAATAAAGAAAGAATCGTCCCCCTGAGCCCATCGCTGCGCACAAAAAGGGTTTTTAGTGCCTGAGATCGATTTTCCAGGGTTTCTGGGCTCCAGGGCCTAAGGCAGCGGCTGCAGTGGGACCTGCGGGACCCGTGGAGGCGGTCGAGGTAGCTGAGTTCTCGGCGGCCCCAGCGCAGTGCCCGAGGGCTGAGGAGCTGGCAGGGAACACCCCACTCGTCTCTGCCGCTCGAAGCCGCTTCCCCGGCTCCGGCTGCCGCCGCCGCTCGGCCCCGGCGCAGTCCCGTGGAGTCACCGCTCGAGGGTCTCGATCCGGGCCGCGCCCCTCCCGTCCCTTGCTGAGGCTCCTTCCGTGACACGGGGCGGCCGGGAGCCCTCGGGGCGGCTCCAGAAGCCCCAGCTCGCCCCGGCTGCGGCTCTTTCGGTGACACAGGGTAGCCGAGACCCGCGGTGCTGCCCCGACGAGCCCTCGGTGCGGCTCTTTTAGTGTCGGCAGCGGCCACTGCCGGGTGCGGCTCCTTCTATTGTTTTTTATTCTATTCCCTCTGTGGTAAATTAAAGGATGTTTTGTTCACTAAGAAGGACAAATCACAATGACAGAAAGTTAAAGTCCTTGTAAGATAAACCACAAGGACAGAAAACAAAAGTCTTTAGATTAAGATAAAACTCATACGTAAATATGCTCTTGCTCAACAAGTACTTCCTCAAATAAGCTTTGAGTTCCAGAAATCGGAACAGGAACACCAAATAAGGAAAGAAGACACCCGAGGAAGACTACCAACCTTCATCCAAGGACCATCAGGATGCAGGATGCGACCACCTAGCAACAGTAGGAGACATACGCAGAGTATAACTAAGAAGACACGTCAGCAGGAAATGGGACTGTATAAAAGACGGACTGGAACAGGCTCTTAGTGTGGCAGTGGTGGAGAGCGAGACTCCCCTGTCACCCAGAGCTGGTTTGCTTATGCCTTGCTTGCTATAATTAATAAATTTCAATTCGACCCAAATTTCAGAGTGTACTGCAATTTATCACACCTCTATTTTATTCCTTTCACACCTCCCACCCCAAGCCCCTCCGGTGGGGCTCTTTCACCTCCGCCGCTGCTCTCTGGTCTCTCAGTGGAGCTCTTTAGTGACACCGGCGGCGGGGGAACTCTTCTGAGCCAAGGCAGTGCCCATCCGCCCTGCAACTCTTCTACCGCTGCAGCCCCCATTCCCTCGGGGCAGCTGTTAGTGACCCGGGGCCGCGGAGAGCCCGACTTGCTGCTCTGTTATTGTCTTTTATTCTATTCTCAACGTTTAATTCTATTCACACCTCCCACCCCCTCGGCACTGCCCTTCTTGCCACACCCGGCAGCGCCCGTCCCGCGGTGCGGCTCTTCAGTGACTCTGGCCACCAGGAACCCCGCGGTGCAGTTTTTTATTCTATTTTACTCTATTCTCTGTATTTTATTCTATTCACCCCCGCCCGTGCTTCGGTGCGTCTCCTTCAGACGCGGGCGGGGGAGACGCCCTTGGTGCAGCTCTTCGATTGCATTTTAGGCTCTTCTCTGCATTTGAGTCTCTTCTTTCGCTCCCACCTGGCCCGTCCCGCGGAGCGACTCCTTCAGGGAGCCGGGGCGGCACAAACCCCTCGGGGCGGCTCCAGCAGGGCCCCGCCCGCCGCCGCCCCCCGAGGCCTCCCCGCTGCTGCCGGGGATCGGACACCGCGGGCGGCCCCGGCTCCTTCTCCTTCCTCTTTTCCCTCCGCACGGGGTTGAGCCCCCGCCGTCGCCCGGCTCCTTCTGCTGCCCCTGCCCAGCACGAACCGCCGCTGCCGCTGCCGGGGTCGGAGCGCGGCCGCCCCGAGCCTGCCCCGCGCCTCAGGGCCGGGCCGAGAAGTGACCGCCCAGCTGGGGAGGGACCACGCTGGACAGCGCAGGGACTGAGCCCGTGTGCCGTTCCCAGGCCCTGGAACAGGGCAGGGATTCTTGTCCCTGAGGGGGAAAGCAGAAGTAGGAACTGAGCGTAACTCCCACTTATTTAAATCAACGGACGAGGAGACTAACGCCTTTCCATAGCCTTTACTGTAATTCAACTCAGGGTGCGGGCCCGAGCGGCTGCGCAGACTGCCGCTACTCCCGACGGAAAAGTGGGAGAGAGAGAAACACGTACTTACGCTGCTCTTCTTGCCTAGTTCCTCTTCTGATCCAGTTCCCTTGAAGTTATGGTGACAACACTACAGACTATAAATTTCAATGAAAGGATAGCTCTGTTCGTTCCCCAGTGGGACGCATTGTTGGTTTTTCCAAATATTATGCAGGCTCGTTTTTCTAGGGGTACTTTTCCTTTGGATGGTATCCAGCGTCCTTTGCGTCCCGCTTCATAGAGCGGTCTTTACTTTACCCTTCGTGGTCTCGCTCCGCCCCCGGGGCCCGGTTCCCACCGTGTCCCTGCCCGCTCCCCGCCCAGCGCAGCGGCACCGGGGCCGGGATCGGCGCTGGGGAACAGCCCCCTCGGCTCCCCCGCTCCCACCGCGCCAGGAGCCGTCCCGCCACACCCGGAGCCATCCCGGAGAGGAGGGGCGGCATCACCGAACCGGAACAGAGTGAGGATTTAACAACAACATGAAAAGCAGGGCAATTTCACAGTCAACTGGAACAACTTAGGAACTTGTTCATAGCACCTTCTCCCTGCACCGCTGGGCAGAGGAGGGAGGGACCCGGCGATTGCGTTGAATTTTTACATTTGTTACAAAGATCGTCACGAATGGAGCTCTGCTTTCAGCTTCAAACGCGAGAATCCAACCTCGGCGCTGGGACTCCTGTAACCTGAAGCTGTTCCTTGATACTCCATACTTTAGTTTTGGCGATATGAGGCCCTTTAGCAGCAATGTCTCTGCCATCCACTGGTTTCTGGATCAGACCCAGCTCTGAAATGCAAAGTCTCAGGAGTTAAAGCACTGACATTCTTTTCTTTTTTCTTTATTATTTTATTAGGTTTTACACCTTTTGCGTTTTACAAAATTTATGTTTATTCTGAATTCTGTATATTTTTTTGTTTTTTTTTCCCTTATAATCCCATGTTTATTCTCTATTTTCTCCCCCACCCTTGTCCCCCTTCCCGGAGGTTTTGGGGAAGTGCCATCTCACAGCCCTTCCTGCCCCGGCACCCATGGTAGCTCCGGTGCCTTCATGCCCAGGCTTGAAGGGAAAGCACAAAACCCTCTGGAAATAAACCCGGTCTGGGGGAAAACCCCGCAGGGGGGATTGAATCCCATGGGCAGCACTGGCTGAGAGTTGGACATTCCAAATGCTCCAAGGGGCCAGAGGGAACCGCGCTGGGGCCTCGGGGCCTCCCTGGGGGCACCTCCAAGACCCCTGAGCAGAGCGACCCCTCCCACCCCCCAAAATCCACAGGTTTGGGTCAGCTGAGGAAAAGAGCTGGAAAAAGGGACTGGAAAGGAGGTGGAGCCCAGGGGACCCCATAGCCATTGCCCAGAAAGGAAGTGCTTTCTGCAGGAAAGCCACAGGAAAATCCTCCAGATACCAAGAAAATAATGATGTAGTTTTAAACTCTTTCTGCTGCTGTTTCCAGAAGGTCCTGGCCAGGTCCTGTCAGACAGAGCTGGGGGCAGGGAGGGGGCTTAGAGCCCAACTGGGGAGAAAAGTTTAATTGGGGCAAGGAAACTTTAATTGTGGGCAGAAAATGTGAATGGAGGGGATTTGAATGGGAGGGGATGATTTGAACTGGGGAGAGAAAATGAAGTGGGAGAGGAGCCCCCAGCCCTCAGCTGTGCCCAAAGGTGCTGCCAGTGCTTCCCCTGCTCTGACCCCTCGGGCTGGGGGCATGGAGCTGCCACTGCTCCACAGGAATGTCACGGGATAAGACTCCATCTAAGATTTCATGTTCCCAGTCACTCCCAAAAAGGTCCCAGTTGTCCCCAACAGCGTCCCAGTTTCTTCCAGTCAGGCCCTGTATGGTTCCTTTCACTCTCAGTCACTCCCAGTAAGAGTCCAGTATGACCACAGTCGCTTCCAGTATGAACCCAGTCACTCCCAGTCACTTCCTCTAAGATGCCAATAGCCTCCATCATGGTCCCAGTTGCTTCAAGCATGATCCCAGTTTGAGTCCAGTCCCACCCAGTATGAGCCCAGTAACTTCCAGACATTCCCAGTATGAGTCTGTTTTGATCCTTCTCACCCCCAGTGTGATCCCAGTCACTCCCAGTATTATTTCAGTCACTCAAAGTATGATCCTGTTAGCCCAGTATAGCCCAGCATGGGCCAGCTGCTCCCAGCTGCCCCCTGCATTTTTCCAATTGCGCCCTTTCACCACTACTTACGGTTCCAGGCAGCCCTAGTATGATCTCAATCATCCCCATTATATACCAACAGCACCTAGTTGCCCTTAGCATGTTCCCAGGAGCCCTCAGTGAGGTCCTAGTATATCCTAGTATGATCCCTGGTGCCCCAGTTCTGGTCCCGGTCCTGGTCCTGGTATATCCTAGTGTTCCAGTCTGTCCCAGTCCATCCCAGCCTGTCAGACTATGTCCCAGTCCCTTCAGAGCAGCCACTGCCGTTTCCCGGATCCTGCCCCACCCCCCGCCATCGAATGCTGCCCCCACACTCCCCAAGATTCTCACAAGATTCTGATGGGGATCAAGGGCTTGGTGTCGGGCTTCGTCGTCCTGGCGCTGGGGCTCGGTTTCTACCTGTGCAAGAAGGTGAGGGGGGGTCCTGAGGGTTGTGTCCCCCCTCCCTCATAGGGTGTGCGCTCCCGCTGGGCCCCCCAGCCCGGTGTCACCCCCTTTTCTCTGCCCTCAGAGCTCCTGAGCCGCCAGCGGCTGTAGCCCCTCCCCGTGGCCTTGGGCCTGGCCAGGATCTCCTGCTCGATTCCTGAGCTCATTTTGGGAGGGTTGTGTGTTCCCCCAGCTCCACTGTCATTCTTCCCCCACCCAGCTGCTCCCAGTGTTCCCAATAAAGCTTCCCAGAAATGTGTCCCCAGGTACATGGGATCTCAGGGGTGCCCATGGCATGAGGTGATGCTGGCCTGATGCCAGTCACCCACAAAATCCACTCTGACCCTGCCCCCCACAGCCACAGAGGGGAGATAAAATCGAACCAAGGGTTCTGTAGTTGAGGGAATGAATGGGAGAGATCTCTCATAAAACCCCTGCAAAGCTGCAACAGCTCACAGAGAAGCCCTTCCCACACTGGGGACACTCTTAGGGCCTCTACCTGGTGTGGATGCACCCGTGCAGGGTGAGGATGGAGTTGTGCTTGAAGCCCTTCCTGCACCTGGAGCAGCAGAAGGGCCTCTCCTCTTTGTGAATCTCCTCGCTGATGGATGAGGAGAGAGGAGCTGGTCCAAAACATCTTCCTGTTCTCAGGACACTTGTAGGACCTCTCCCCGGAAAGGATGTGCTGGTGTTTTCTCAGGTCAGAGCTCCACCAGAAACTCTTCTCACACTCCCCACACTCTTGGGGCTGTTCCTCAGTGTGGATCCTCTGGTGCCGGATCAGGCTGGAGCTGCAGCTGAAGCCCTTCCCACATTCCAAGCACTTGTGGGGCTTCTCCCTGGCCTGAGGCTTCTCCACCAGCTCTGAGCTCTGCCTGGATCTCCAGTCGCCTTCCTGGCACAGGGGGGCTCTTTCCTCCTTGCAGCTCCCTGGGCTGGGTTTGCTGCCCCTCCTTGTGTGGGATCTTTGGGACATTCCCTCCTCCATCCAGCACAGCTTGGGAATGACAAATCCTGGTCTGGGGGGGGAAAAACAAGAGGTGAGCACCTTGGGATGGGGATTCCTCCTGCCAATGTGAATCTCTGGAATTCTCCAGGAGTTTTGTGTCTATAAAAACCTCAAACCACAAACAGCCAGCCCAAAAATCCTCCCAGGAGTTCCCCCTCTCTGATCTCTCCACTCTGGAATTCTGGGGGTCTCCCTTCCCTGGGCTGATTGAGGTCCAGTGGCTCTGGGAGTTTCCCTTCTTTGGGGTCCTGCTTAGGGATGATCAGAGGGCTTTTGGGTGTCCTAAGGCTCCCTTCTCCCCTGAATTTCTGTCTGCGGTTCCAGGGATCCCAGGGGTCCCCCCTTATCCAGGCTCCCCCCCTCTCCAGACTGCCAGGAGTTCCCCAGCTCTGGGATTGCCCCTCTCCACTCACCCCACTCCAGGGCTCGCAGCGTTCCCCATCCCAGCTCTCCCGGGGGTCCCCAAGACCTATGTCACCCTCCCACTCCAGCACCAGGTGATCACCACATGGAGACCCCAAATGATCCCCAGAAAGGGGCATTTGAAACTCAGGTTTGGCGTCATGCAGGATCCAAACATCTCCCTTCCACAAAATGAAACACTCCCAGAGACCCTTCAATATAACTGAGGCTCAAACCCAAAAGCTGTGAGCTCCAAACACCCCCCAAGAAAAAACACCAATCATGGACCCCTCGAGAGATTTGGGGCAAGCTCCCCCTCCCTGCTCACCTGCTGCAGGTGGACAGGGCTGGGGTGATGCTCCCACCCTGCGTCAGACTTGGGTGAACTGGGCAGCTTTACTGGGAAAACTGGGAGCAGGTGGGTGGGGGAAGTGACAGTGGGGCTGGGGGGGGACACACGACCCCCCCAAAATCAGCACAGGAATGGAGCGGGGGGTCTCGACCAGGCCCAAGGCCATGGGGATGGGCTACAGCTGCTGGCGGCTCAGGAGCTCTGAGGGCAGAGAAAAGAGGGTAACACCAGGCTGGGGGGCCCAGCGGGAGCGCACACCCTATGAGGGAGGGGGGACCCGACTCTCTGAACCCCCCCTCACCTTCTTGCACAAGTAGAAACCAAGCCCCAGAGCCAGGAAGACAAAGCCCAACATGGAGCCCCTGATCCCTATCAGCACCTTGCTGCAGGTGGCGTCCAGCAGAATCTCTGGGGGTTCCGCAGGTGTCAGGAGCCCCCAAAACCTCTCACAGACACCCCAAGCNCCGACTCTCTGAACCCCCCCTCACCTTCTTGCACAAGTAGAAACCAAGCCCCAGAGCCAGGAAGACAAAGCCCAACATGGAGCCCCTGATCCCTATCAGCACCTTGCTGCAGGTGGCGTCCAGCAGAATCTCTGGGGGTTCCGCAGGTGTCAGGAGCCCCCAAAACCTCTCACAGACACCCCAAGCCCCTCCAAGCACCCTCCCACTGCTAATCCAGGTCCCCCTGAAACCTCCTCCCAATCTCTTTCCAGCCTCTCCAGGACCCACCAAAGCACCTCCTGTCCCTCTCAGGATCCCCTAACCCCCTCCCAGTTGCCCCCCACTGCCCCAGAACCCCCAAAGCCTCTCCCAGTCCCTTCCCAGACCCACCAGGATTCACCAAGACCCTTCCCAGTCTCTTCCCAGCACAAACAACCTCATTCCAACCCCATCTGCTCCATCCCCAATCTCCTTCCAGCCCCTCCAGCCTCACTCAAATCCCTCCCAGTTACACCCAGCACCCCCAAACTCCCTCCCAGTGCCAATCAGGACTCCCAGAACCCCATCCCACACTCCCCAACACCTACAATCCCCTTCTCAGCCCTTCCAGACCCATGAGCCCCTCTCCTAGTTTAAACCAGGCTATGTCAAACTCCCTCCCAGTTACTCCCAGCACAGCCCAGTCCCCCTCTCAGTTCCCCCAAGTGCCTCCTGCTCTTTCCCCAGCACTATGGGGCTGGGCTGTGCCCCAGTGCCGGCTTAGGGGGTGCTCCAGGCTGGCGTGCTCCACCTGGCAGCTCTAGGTGACCCCACACTGGGGAGGGTTTCCATTAGCACCAGGAGCTGGCAGGTCCAGTCCCCATTTGGGGACCATGTCGCTGGCCACCACATGCCCCGAGAGCTCCTGCTGGCCCTGGAACCACCTCAGCTGGATCTCGGCAGGGGAGAAATTCATCACAGAACAGAGGCAGCTAGGTCTGGGCTGGGAGTTCAAGAGTGCCAGCGAGATGGACACACTGGGGGGCACTGGGAGAGACGGGGGAGGGCTGGTGTAGCATTGAGACAGACTGGGAGTGCACTGCGAGGACTGGGTAGCACTGAGAGCGAGGGGAGTAGACTGGGGGGCACTGGGAGAGAGGGTGGAGGACCTGGAGTGAACTGAGAATGGACTGGTAATGTATTGGGAATGAGATGAGATGAATTGAGATGAGATATGAGATGATCAGCACTGGGAGGGAGTTTGTGGACACTGGGAAGGATTGTGGTACCCCTGCTATGATCTGGCTCAGCACTGGGAGGGACCCGGAATGAAGTGTCCGGCACTGAGAGGAACTGGGAATAAAGTGCGCGGCACTGGGAGGCCGAGTCCAGCGCGGGACACTCGACGCCGCGGGTCTGCCTGACAACTGATGAGTCATCAGAGAGCCGCGCTCTGATTGGCTAAGGGGCAGCAGCTCCACGCACAGCCTGGATGATCAGACGGGGGGCACTGGGAGAGACTGGGAGAACCACGGGAGTCACTGGGAGGGACAAGAGGCCGCGGGGATGGGCACAAGGAGGGCTGAGGTCTCTGGGGTAATTCCCAGGGAGGTTTGGAGGGGACATGGCCGGGCCTCTCTCCGTGCTCCGGGAGAAGCAGGCACGGACAGGAAAGTCCAGGAGTGAAGAGCCCAACACTCAGAACTGCCCGAGCCCTGCGCCCCTGCCCTCCCCCAAGCAATTTTAGGGCTGTGCCAGAGTCAGCACCCATCCTTGTCACCTCCATCACTTGTGAGGTTTCACCCCCTTCTGGTCTGGGTGTCTTTCCGAGTGACAAATGGGAAAAAATCTCCCAGAGAAACCCAAACCCCCAGCGGTGCCCGGCTCTGATGAGTCCATCCCATGGACAATAGCCCCCTCACACTGTTGCAGCCCCGGGGGTCACTCTGCCACAGGGTCAGTTGTGCCAGGACAGGTGGCACCAACAGGAGCCTCTGGCCACGGGGCTCCCACAGGGTCACAGTTTCTTCTCAAGCATCCCACTGCTCCAGGGGCTGTGTGGGGATCTTTGCACACCGCCCCTCTGTCTTTGGAGGCATTAGGGATTGGCTCTGCCAGACATGGAGGAAGTTTCCAGCAGCTTCTCTCAGAACCCACTCCACTACGGAAACAAGGCCATACAAACCCAATACATAACAACAAAAAATGGGGTCCCAGATATCCAGGAGCTCAGGTGCACCTCAGAATGGGGATGGAGATGTCCAGGGCCCAGGTGTGCTCAAAAATGAGTCTCCAGCTGAGGGCGTTCTCTGTTTGGCTGAGCGCTGCCTGAGGACTGGGGCTGCACCAAGCAGGGGGGGGGGACACCCTCCTCCAGCAGGGATGTTCTGCAAATGGGGAACCCCTACAAGCCCCTCAGAACCCCTGGGGCTGGGCTGGCCCTGCCTGGATGCTGGGAGCCACCAAAACCACTCTGTCCCTGTCCTCTGGAACTGTACAGGGACAGGAAACAGAAGAAAAGGGCCAGGAGCTGAGAGAAGGACCAAGAGAGGTCCTGCCCTAAGCACCAGCATGGGTAAAACAGACCCAGCCTGGGCACAGGGAGTGAATTTATTACCAACCAAATCACAGCAGCACAAGGAGAAGGGAAAGAAATCTCTCCAACGCCTTCCACCTGCCCAATGGGAATCACTCAGAAGGGGGTCACTAGAGCTCTGCCCAACAGGGGTCACTGGGGATCATCCAACGCAGATCCTCCCACCGGGGATGGAGTTGGAGCAGCGCATGAAGCTCTTCCCACACTCAGGGCACTCATGGGGCTTCTCCCTGGTGTGCAGGCGCCATTTCAGGAGGAGGGTGGAGTTTTGCTTGAAGTCCTTCCCGCAGTTGGGGCAGCAGAAGGGCCTCTCCTCTTTGTGAATCTGCTGATGGAGGAGGAGACGGGAGGACCTCAGAAATCTCTTTCCACACTCAGGACACTCATAGGGTCTCTCCCCAGTGTGGCGCATCTGGTGTTCCTTCAGAGTGGAGCTCCACCTGAAGCTCTTCCCACATTCCCAGCAGGTGTAGGGCTGTTCTCCAGTGTGGACCTTGAGGTGACTGATGAGGTTGGAGTTCCGTCTGAAGCTCCTCCCACATTCCCCACACTTGTAGGGCTTTTCCCCAGTGTGGATCACCTGGTGCTCCTTCAGATGGGAGCTCTGGCTGAAGCCCTTCCCACATTCCAAGCACTTGTGGGGCTTCTCCCTAGCCTGAGGCTTCTCCATCAGCTCTGAGCTCTGCCTGGATCTCCGGCCACCTTCCTGGCATAGGGGGGCTCTTTCCTCCTCGAAGCTCCCTGCACTGGGTTTGCAGCCCCTCCTCGCGTGGGATCTCTGGGGCTTTTTCACCTCCTCCATTTGCCCAAGGCTTGGGAATGACAAATCCTGGTCTGGGGGGAGAAACAAGAGGTGAGCACCTAAGGCTTGGGGTTTCTCTTGCCCAGATCCATATCTGGAAGTCTCTGTGGGTTTTGTGGCCAAAAGCATCTCTGAAACACCAATATTCAGTCACCAAAATAACCCACACAGGAGATCCACCTCTCTTATCTCTCCACTCTGCGTTTTGAGTTTCCCTTCCCTGGGCTGATGGGGTTCTCCTGGTTCCTGGGGTTCTCCTCTTCTGGGGTCTTGCTTATGGATGACCCAGGGTATTGGGAGTCCCAGTGATCCCTTCTCCCCTGACTCTCTGTTACAGGCTTCCACAGCTCCCAGGGGTCTCCCCACTCCAGGCTCTTCCCCTCCACCCTTCAGGCTGCCCTGGGTTCCCCAGCTCTGGAATTGCCCCTCTCCACTCTCACAACCCCAGGGGCCTTGCACTTCCCCTCCACCGCTCTCCTGCGGGGCTCCAAGNAGCTCTGAGGAATCGCTCCAGGGATTGAGTGATGGGGACACAAAGCGACCCCCACAGGAACCCTTTTCCTGCTGTCCTCCATCCCCTCATCCCCTTCCCCCATCCCTTTTCCATCCTCCCACCAAAGCCCAGCTCCCTTCCGGCTCAGTTTAGGGCTGACCCTTCCCTCTCTCACTCAGTCTGGGTGTCCTAAATGACCTTTTAAGGCTTATCCCCACCTTCCCCACCGTGTTACAAGGAAGGAGATGAAAGTATTTTAACAAATGGTGAATCTGCTTGGAGATAGGGCCAGGGACTTGTAGATGAGGAAGTGACAGGAGAAACCATCAGTTTCAGAAAATGTTATTGACACAGACTACTGCTCAGAAAAGGTCTTGCTAAATTCCTGAACTTGGAGATGAAGAACACAGATTTAAGAGAGCCATGAATGTCATATTAAATACAAAAGGGGAGAACATTGAGTTAGTTAACACATTCTCCTAGAGGTAATTAAAGACACAGACACTCAGAGGGGGCAGTAAGGGAAGTCAAGAAGGGATTTAGAGAACAGGAGATGGATGGTGTTGGTGTGCAGGAACATGGTTAAGACAAGAAGCAGCTGGAAAAATCTGTATGGTAAGAAAAAGGAAGATGGAAAGGAGGATTGGGATTTTTTTACAACACCTTCCCCTATCTTATCCTCAGAATTTGCCAGCTGACACAGATCTTTTGTATCCTGGTTTCCAGGGCAGGAGAACAAGGCGGTCAGGATTTCAGGGGGTTTCTCTGTGCTGAGAGCAGCAGGAGCAGGCACAGAGCTGCGGCACCGGGA